>CM068301.1:37552995-37924591 GCA_034768395.1 Linum lewisii | reverse complement strand
CAAGGACGTGTCTAAGGCATTGGAACCTCGAGGAACCGCACCGGAACCAATCCAAGAAGTCAATCAAGTCAACAGAAATCCTGCCATGATTTACACTGCAGTTTTTGGCAAAAACTCACTTGGTTTTCGGCGAAAACTCAAGAAGAAATCGGCAGAGCTTACAAAGAGGAGTTTGCGGCGAGAAGTGAGAGTTTGAGCCGAAAACTCTGAAGTCCAAAAATCACAGGAGAATTAGCCGACGGTTGCCCTCATTTACACTGAAGTTTTCGGCGAAAACTCAGTAAGTTTTTGCCGAAAAATCCTTCACAGATCCGGCGATTTAGGGTTAAGCATAAATACTTAAACTGGCGGCCCAAAATAGATTCCTCAGAATATCATATCATAATTCAGAATTTTCACGAGTTCGAGACCTAAGGAGTTCGAGAGAGCAGAGTTTTAGAGTTCGAAGAGCCAGGAAGAGATCGTGAAGCCAGGAAAAGATCGTAAAGCCATCCCTTCACTTCGGAGACTCGGAGCTAGGATTGAGATTACCGGAGAACAAAGCTTTGCTAGAGTCGTCTTAAGTAGGTTTATATAGTTTCTATCTGTTCTATCTTTTCATGATGAACTCTGTTTCTGCCTTTGATTCTTTTGTTATAAACATGAGTAGCTAAACTCGTAGAGCTTAGACAAGATGAACCCTAAGTGACCCAGGGCTTTAAAGTGGTCATGGATCGGCGGTGATTAGATTCAAAGTTCAATCAGTTTCTCTGTCATGTTTGATTTGTTCTTCGTTGTTTATGTTTCTTGTCTGGATTGATCACCTAGAATAGATTCTTGTTAAGTGATGACACTCGATTTGACGTGATTATCAACCTCATTTAAGCGACATTTCCTTGCTTAAGACATGGTTTTTAGGGTAGAATAGCGAATATTCACTCAACTACTCTATCTCATGCCATTTGTGTTACTTTGGCCCGTTTCGGGTCTATTTGATGGTTTTCTAGTGTTTTCATGATAGCACAGGTTTTTGCCGCCAATAAAGTAGCCAAGGGCGTGTCTAAGGCGTTGGAAACTCGAGGAATCGCACCGGAATCAGTCCAAGGAGTCAATCAAGTTGAACCAAATCCTGCTCCCATTTACACTGAAGTTTTCGGCGAAAATCCCCCAGCTTTTCGGCGAAAAATCAAGAAGAAATCGGCTGAGTTCACAAAGAGAAGTTTTTGGCGAAAACTCCAAGTTTTCGCCGAGAACCCTAAGGTCTGAAAATCAGAGGAGAAAACAGCTGAGCATTCAAGTCATTTACAAGGGAATTTTCGGTGAAAACTCAAACAACTTTTCGGCGAAAATTCCAGGCAAATCTGGCGGTATTAGGGTTAAGTATAAATACTTAACCGGCGGCCCAATTGCAGATATGCCACATAATACGAATTACTTCAAGAATTCTCATGAGTTCTGGAGCAGAGTTTAGAGTTCGAAGAGCCAGGAAGAGATCGTGACGCCATCCCCACCTCGCAGACTCGGAGCTAGGATTGCAGAGTACCGGAGATCGAAGTTTTGCCAGAGTTATCTTAATTAGGTTTTTTAGATCCTTTTCTATTCTTCCTCTGTTCAAGATGAACTCTGTCTTTTCCTTTGATTCTTTTGTTTTAAACATGAGTAGCTAAACTCGTAGAGCTTAGACTATATGAACCCTAAGTGACCCAGGGCTTTAAAGCGGTCACGGATCGACGGTGATTATATTCAAAGTTCAATCAGTTTCTCTTTCATGTTTGATTTGTTCTTCGTTGTTCATGTTTCTTGTCTGGATTGATCACCTAGATAGATTCTTGTTAAGCTAAGGATAGAAGCGAACGCTCGCCTTACTTTAAAACATCAAATGGAACAATTAACCTAATCATTGGAGTGTGACTTTCGTAGGAACCAGTTAGGGTTAATCCACTGCAAGAGTAACTCATAAATCATTAGTAATTGCACCAGTTAATTAAGTCGTTGTGAGAGGCGACCGTACACCGGGCGGCTAGTTAATCTTGGTAGCTAGATCGGATAGAGTGAACGTTCGCCAGTCTTAAACCTAAGGGTAAGGAGTTATGGTGGTGTCTTAGAATTGATTGAACGAGAATCGAAATCCGCTGATCTGTTGATTGCCAATGCTCTGGTGAACGAAGGGGGATTCAAAATCTAAGCTTGTCTGTCATCTTTGTTTAACCAACCAATCTTTCGATCTGTTTTCAGTTTTAATTTTTAATTTCCATGTATTTCTTAGAATTAGAAGTCGTGGAACTCACACCCACGCAGAAAGTGTTAAACTTGAGTAATTGCCAGCTTCTTTGAGTAGTCAATTGTTAGAAGACCCGTGGAATACGATCTACCCTAGCTTTCTAGCTTGGTAGTTTATTTGACTGCACGCATTACAACGTTCATCAAATTGGTGCCGTTGTTGGGGACTTCTTTTTGTTGTTTGAAAGAAGAACTGGCATCTTATTCTTCTACTTTCCATCTTTCACCTTTCCATTCACTTCGATTTTACACTGGTTTTTGTTTGTTTTTGTCATTTGTAGGTTGTTCACAGGTTTATGCAATGCCGTCCTCTCACGCGCTCCCAAACCGACAAGGCTAAGAGTGTAGAGAGACCAGGCAGTTCTGCTCCGCCAAGACAATCACAGATTCCAAAGAGAGGCAGAAACAATCCACCTCCATCCGTCACTCATATCAAGATCGAGGAACTGAAGGAGAGTTCCTCATCTCCATCTTCATCGTCATCTTCATCCGCTTCATACACCGAATCACTTTCACCTCCTCCATCTCCCAGGATGACTGATCAGTTACCACCACCAGGCGATGCACAGAAGAGTCTAGATGACTACAACAAGCCGAGCGCGACTAGCGTTCGATCTTCCATTGCCGTGCCGCGCATTGAAGGAGATCCTGACTATGAGATCAAGATTCCATTCTTGACTATGATCTCTAGGGATCTACAGTTTGAAGGCAGGCCACTAGACAATCCGTGCACGCATCTGGCGGATTTCATTGATCTCTATGGCACTTTCAAGAATGGGAATCTCGACAAGAACACTCTTTGCTTGAGAGCTTTCCCGTTCTCTCTGTAAGGAGCTGCTAAGAGGTGGCTTACTAGCAAACCACCGGGCTACTACACAAACTGGGAGACTCTCGCTGAAGACTTCGTCAAAGAATACTTCCCTCCCTCCAGAACCACAGCTTTCAAGGACAGCATAGCCAGATTCTCTCACAAGGAAGGAGTGAGCTTATATGATACTTGGAATGAATTCCAAGAACTTCTTTACGACTGTCCTCACCACGGTTTCGAGCAAAGGCAGTTAGCTAAAATCTTTGCTCAAGGTCTTCGAGAAGAATCGGCCAAATGGGTCAATTCCCTAGCTGAAGGGGATTGCACTACACTTACACCTGAAGCTGCTCTTCTTCATTTCGCGAACTGTGCTTCCAAGTCAAGGAACTGGGAGCGACAATCTGAAGGATCAAAAAGCAAGCTCGATCTCGAAGCGACCATTAAGGCAGAAGTAGAGAAGCATCTGAAGAAGTCTTCTACACCCATCAAGCCGCCGGCAGGCGCTGTCTACGTTGTCGATTGCGAGTGGTGTGGAGCTTGTGCGCATAATGGAGGCCGATGCCAAAATTTTGGTAAAACAAAAGTCTGGTCTGCCGAAGAAGTCAATTTCGTTCAACAAGGCTTTAGCAACAATCAGAACGGTTATGTTGGCTACCGCAATTTCAGGCAACAGGGGAATTATCAAGATAGACTTCCCTACAATGCCAGTGCTAACCAGAACCACGGCCAGAACAAGAATAGCCGACCAACTGGTCCAGCACAGGATCAGAAGCCGAACCATCCGCCAGCAGGTGTCTACCAGCCGCCGCACCGCAATCCGGGTAACTATGGAACTGCTCCTGGCAATCAATATCTCAATAATAACTATACAGGGCAGCAACATCAGAGGGACAACAACGTTTGTGAACTAGACAAGAAGCTTAGTCAGATCATCACTAGACTTGACGATCACGACAGTCAGTTCAAGGCCCAAGCTCTTCTCAACCAAGAACAGATTGCATCCGGTCAAAGAATTGAGCAGGCTGTGAACCAGATCTCTAGCATGCTAGCATCTGGTCGACCATTTGGCCAACTTCCAAGCCAAACCGAGCCAAATCCGAGAAAGGAGCAAGCTAAGATGGTATCCGTTCAAGAACCGACAAACTCATCTACTAATGCTTCTTCTAATTTATGCAGGACTAATGAAGCTCCAGAGAAGAATGAAGCACCGACGGAGGTGCCTAAGGAGTATGATCCTCCTCTTGCTCCGTACTACATGAAGCCTCCTTTTCCAAGAGCATTCCTACTGAACGCAAGGATCGAGACTGGCATATGGGGAGGTAAAGAAGGATATCCTGCCGCTCGTATTAAGAAACCTTCATCGCCATATCCAGCTAAGTGTTCTGATCCTGGTTCTTTCACGCTTCCTCTAGTTATTAATGATGTTGAGATAGAACGTAGTTTGGTTGATCTAGGCGCGTCTGTCAATGTTATGCCTATGAGTTTATTTGAAAAATTGAACGTAGGAGAACTTGAACCAACTAGCATACAACTTGTCTTTGCTGATAGATCACTGAAAACTCTGAGAGGAGAGATAAAAGATGTTGTTACTAAATGTGGTCCTTTCACGTTCTTAGCTGACTATGTGATCATAGATACTAGTAAGGATGATTCTACCATTCTCGTAGGACGACCCTTCATGGCAACAACTGGAATGCAAATTAACGTTCCAAATGGTTCCTTAACCTTGAGGGTTGGTAAGGACACGATAACGTTCCGCCTTAAAGACGGAATGAAATATACTCCTTTGAATGAAGAATCTCATTGTCTAGCTGTGAAACTGTGGAGTTGGCTCCGGTCAACTCTGATGTGACCCGGCCCAGCAGCCCAAATACATGCTAGTACCCCTACACCCTACCAGGGTCACCCATAGGAGCCAGAACCCTAGGTCCATACAACAAGCGCATAGAACTAAGGGATGACCACCTACAAGCTCTCAAGCCAAGGTATGAGATGAAGTATAGGCTAAGGCCTCCCCAAGCAGGTAGGAAGGTTCCACGAGATGGAAGGATATTCCAGGCCATGCTGCTGGCCAAGGACATAAGCCCTAGCACTAGAAAAGAGTCTTAGCCTGCCCCTAGCCTCAGAAATTACAAGAATGCCACCGCGCGTTTCCTGGCTCCTTTTCCTAGCCGCGGAAGGATTCCTGCCCGCGCCCGGAGTGTTTCCCAAATCCCACCCGGACAAGGAAAGCTGGTTTGCCCTAATCCGCCCGGATTAGGTTTTGCTGAATTTTAGCCGGTTTAGGAGTTTTACCTTCAGACAACTTAGTTTTTTTTAATAGTTTCTTCGGCCTACTTTTTATTATTTTTTATTATTCCTTTTAGAGTTGGAACCGGCCTTGGCCACCCCTTGTCTTATAAATATTGGCCTCGCCACGATTGTAAGACAATTATTGATTAATGAAAATTTCAGAACATTGTTCTTTTTCCTTCAAGTCTTTGCTCGTTGTTGCTTAGCTTAAGGTCTTGGTTTATCATCAAAGGCAATCATCCTTTGTTTGTGGCACCAATTCGACTGAATACTTGGGTTCCTAGGTCGTTACCTAGTGGATTTCAAGGTTCTTCACCGGTTTCATAAGTTAGGTTCTCGTGGGGCTGATAAATAGTTTTGGGTGTTGAGTTGATCCCTTCCTGGAGAAGGCGGCTCGCATCAAACTCCATTACTGACGTCTCTTCTAGTGTTCCTAGATCAATTGTTGTTGCAGATGTTGGACAGATTACCAAGCAGAAACCAAAATCTTCGGCTCAAAAGCCGCCAAAGAAGAAGTAACTGAAAGCCTCTTCTTCACCGCAAGCAAGGAACCTGGCAGGTTGCGGAGAAAGAATCAGAAGAAGAAGACTCAAATGGTCTGGAGACCAGTTTTTCCGCCACCATCTTCCGAGCCAGCTGCACCACCAATTCCTTCCAAGCTACCGGCGCCGGAGCAAGTATTGAAGGAGAAGCCAAATGCATCTCCTAAGGAAATACCGACAATCACCGGTCCTGGTGATACAAAGCTGGAGTTTAAAGAGAAGATGAAGCCGTCGTTCTCATTCCTACCACTGTCTTCCTTGCAGAGGATGATCCCTCGAGAGAACTTTTTGGTTCATTCAAGATCACTGATCACCTTCCCGATGGACGTACCAAGCTCATACACGCTAACGGGGAGAAATTTATGCTTGACGGAGATTCCCCGAAGCTCTACTTCATGAATTCTGATGCTAGCGTTAAGGAGATCTTGAGTTGGGATGTCTCCTAATACCGTCCAGGTATCATCCAACTCAAGGACGTTATTCAAGAGCGCTTCGTGGGAGGCAACCCACGGCTGGAGTTACATTTTCATTTGTGTCGAAGTCCTTGTTTTAGAGTCGGTTCGGGGGAGCCAATAAAGTCATTTTTCATGATTTCTTATTTTCCGTGTGTAGTCTGTGTGTCATCGTTGCAATCACAAGTTGTTTGAGGTTATTCCGATTTTTTTGATTTAATTGTGATTTTCTGATGTTTGCTGGGATTGCAAAAATATTTTCAATCGTACAGGTCAAATTTTTTGACAAAAACTGTCCCATTTTTCGGCAAAAACTTCCTTGCAGATCCCACTGTGTTTTCTGATCGATTTTAACTAAACTTTTTGGTGAAAACTCTATGATATTTCGGCGACAACTCTTTTGAAAACCAGCAGACAATTTTAACTTGAGTTTTCGGCGAAAAATTGCACAAATTTTCGCTGAAAACCTGAGACAAAATTCAAAAAATTTTCCCCTATTTCCCGGTCTCTTTTCTCTCTCTCTCTCCCCTCACTTCTCATTTTTCGACAGAAAAATCAAAACCCTCCCCTTGTTTTAAAAACTTTCGCTGCCGCCGCCACCTTGCCGCCGCCACCCTTTCCTGTCGCCGCCTGATGTGAACCGCTGCAACCGTGGGCAGACGACCCTTAAACACCGCAAGTTGGACACCGTGCAAAAAGGTAGAACCGTCGGGAACCGGGGGCGGATGAGGACTTTGACCCATCAGCTATATAACAGCTGGGAACCAGAAGTATCAAGTCGTAGATGCCACACCAAGAGATGGATGCTCTTGATGATAAGTCGGGCCTTCAGTATCGCAACATGCAGATACAACAAGGGTTTTAGAACAAAGTTCTTTCAAAGGGGGTTGTTTATTTCATAAAAGTTGTGTTTTCAAAGGGTGGCCGGCGGCCTCTATATATAGGTGAGGGAACAAGCTCTCCTCCCTAAACACTACTTCCTAAATAAGAATAAAATAAAGAGTCCTATTCCTAAAAAGAATCCTAAAACCCCTAAATAATCCTACTAAAAAGGAAAAACAATTAAATAGTCTTTAAAACTGAGAATCCAACACCAAAATAGGAATAAAACTCCTAAAACCCTAGGGTTTCCTAGTCCAGGTGGGACTACGATTCGGTGGGCAGCCGGTCTCGGGCCGGGCCTTTGCTCGGCTCCAGGCTTCTTCTTCTTCAAACGGCGGGCCTTCGTCGGGCCTTGGGGCCTGATGCTCCGGGCTGGTCCAAGGGCTAGGGCCTTGCCAAAAGGCTTGGTCCACACGGTGACCATTCCCATAAAATACTCCCGATCGGACCGGCTCTCGGTCTAGGGCTCGGGGCGGGGCCGGTTTGGGGACTTGTTCATTTCTGCTCGGGGCTTCCTCTCCTAGCTTCGGGCATCTCCTCAGGTAGCTCCATATGTGGCTCTCATGGGCTAGGGTCGGGCCAGGGGAGGTGCCTTGGAGCCAGGGGCTCCTCTTTTTCTCACGGCTCGGCTCCGGATCAGTCTCGGGTGGCCATCCCTTCTCGGACAGGTACTCTCAAGCTCTCTTGTTCCTGTACTCCAGGAAGGCTTCCATTGGGTCTCTAGAGTGTGCCTCGTCTTCAGGGCCCTTGGAGATTAGGCCAGGATCCGGCTGGGGCTTATCCTCAACCCTAGGGTTTCTACACTCCGCCAGCAGCATAACCTGGAGTGGCATTTCTTCCTTCTGAGCTTTCCTACCTACAAGGGGAGGCCTTAGCCTATATTTCATCTCATACCTTGGCTTGAGGGCTTGTAAGTGGTCGGCCCGTGGTTCTACACGCTTCTTGTACGGCCCTAGGGTTCTGCCTCGGACAGGTGACCCTGGTGGGGCGTAGGTGTACCGACGGGTACTAGGGTAGCTGGGTCTGGTCATATCATCCCCCTCTTCTTGCCTTGGATTTGTCCCCAAATCCATTGATGACACTCGATTTGACGTGATTATCAGCCTCATTTAAGCGACATTTCCTTGCTTGGAACGTGGTTTTAGGGGTAAAATAGCGAATATTCACTCAATTACCCTATTTCCTACCGATTTGGTTACTTTGGCCCTTTTTGGGTCTATTTGATGGTTTTCTAGTGTTTTTGCGTAAGCACAGGTTTTTGCCGTCAAATAAAGTAGCCATGGACATGTCTAAGGCATAGGAACATCGAGGAACTGAACCGGAATCGATCAAAGGAGCCAATCAAAGTCAAACCGAAAATCTGCCCATTCACACTTACACATTCGGCGAAAACAAGCTCACATCTTCGGCGAAAATAACAGTGTAAACCAACTGATGTCAAGAGAAGAACATCTTCGGCGAAAAGAGCCCAGGGTTTTTGGCGAAGATGCAAGGGAAAATCACTGGCGCCAACAGAAGGTATTTTCGGCGAAATTGATCAACTGCTCGGACCGAAGATAGAGTACAGAGAAATCAGCCGGCGGTGTCCTCAATTGCAAGAATATTTTCGGCGAAAATACTTCATTATTTTCGGCGAAAATCCCTTCCAAATCTGGCGCTGTATTAGAAACCCTAAAACGTACCTATTTAAAGAAGCAGCCGGCAGCCAAAGGAAGGGGGGACATAAAACGAAAAAAATCATTCATTCTTCATATTTTCACAAATCAGACTTTTGAGAGTCAGCCGACTCTAGGGTCGATAGATAGAGTTTAGAGAGTTCGAAGATCCGTGGAGAGATCATGACGCCATCCTTCCACCTCGGAGAACTCGGAGCTTAAAGTTGAAGATCCAGGAGATTGAAGCTTCGTGGGAGTCGTCAGAATTAGGTTTTTCAGTTCTTATCTGTTCTTCCTCTGTATGATGATCTTCATTGTTGCCTTTGATTCTCTTGTTTCTGATATGAGTAACTGAACTTGTAGAGCTTAGATTAGATGAACCCTAAGTGACCTAGGGCTTTAAAGCGGTCATGGATCGGCGGTAATTAGATTCGAAGTTCAATCAGTTTCTATTTGCATGTTTGATTCGTTCTTCATTGTTCATGTTTCTTGCTGGATTGATCACCTAGATTAGATTCTTGTTAAGCTAAGGATAGAAGCGAACGCTCGCCTTACTTTAGAACATCGAATTGAACAATTAACCTTATAATTGGAGCGTGCCTTTCGTAGGAACCGGTTAGGGTTAATCCACTGCAAGAGTAACTCATTAATCACTAGTAATCACGCCAATTAATTAAGTCGTTGCGAGAGGCGACCGTACCCGGGCGGCTAGTTAATCTTGGTAGTTAGAACGGATAGAGCGAACGTTCGCCGGTCTTAAACCTAAGGGTAAGGAGCTATGGTGGTGTTTAGAAACCGATTGAATTAGAATTGAAAACCGCTGATCTTGTGATTGCGTTGCTCTGGTGATCTAAGGGGGATTCGAAATCTAAGTTCGTCTATCTTCTCGTTAGTCAATCTTTTAATCTTTCTGTCTTTTATTTTCCTTTGCTTAATAGACTAGAAGTCGTGGAACTCACACCACGCACAACGTGTTTTAACATGAGTAATTTGCCAGCTTCTTCAAAGTAGTCGATTAGAAGAAACCTCGAGTTGAATACGATCTGCTATACGGTTTTTCTTAGCATTAGTAGTTTTTATTTGGCTGAACGTCCGAACAACGACCGGGGGGCGTTCACCATCCATCTTGGGGTCTCTTCTAGCACTCATCACCCTCTTCCAAACTTCAGCAATTTTGTTGGCCACGGTCGGGGAAGACTCAGCATCGTCTTCAGACCTAGGAGTGTCATTTGAGTCAGTAATGGACCAAGGCTCGGGTCCTTCAGTGCTTTCTCCATCGGTCTCCATAGCTCCCTCTCCTGAAAAACTATCAACAATAATGTTAAGGCTCGGGGAGGTAGCGGGTGAGAGTTCCTCACTCATTTCCACGTCCGGGTCAGTATCCGGATCTTCTTCACTCAGGGCAGCCCTCAGAATCCTTCGGGAGGTGATCTCCCAATGAACCTTGGGTGCACAGGGAACGGTCGGTGAAGCGTCGGGTCGGGGCACGGGGGTGCCGAAGGTAAACCAGGGCACATTGGGCAGGGTGGTGGCGGCGGCGGGGCTGGGGCCGAGCGGTGGTCAGTGGGAAGGCGGCGGCGTCGGGCAGTGACAAGTTGGCGGCAGCGGCAGTGGGAAGCCGCCGGCGGCGGCTAGTGGTGAGGCGGTGGCGACGGGCAGTGGGGAGCTGGCGGCGGCGGGCCAGTGGAGAGTCGGTGGCGGCGGGTAGGTTGGTAGCGTCAGGCATCATCGTGTCGGGGCAGCCGGGGTCGGGTAGGACCGGGACGGAGCGACAGGCAGGGACGCGCCGGACTCGTGGTTGGGTGCCACGTCGGGTGGTGATGCGTCGGGGGGCATTGGGCAGCGACAGGTCGGGGTCGGGTGCTGGGGCGGCTGGGGCCTGGTCAGGCAGGGTAGCACCGGGTGGTGGGGCGCTAGGACTGGCGGGGTAGCGCCAGCCGGGGTCGGGCGCTGGGGCGCCGGGGCCTGGTCGGGCAGCACCGGGGCTGGGTCCGAGCGCTGGGGCGCTGGGGCCTGGTTGGGCAGCGCCGGGGCTGGGGCCGAGCGCTGGGGCGCTAGGGCCTAGTCGGGCAGCGCCGGGGCTGGGGCCGAGCGCTGGGGCGCTGGGGCCTGGTCAGGCAGCGCCGGGGCTGGGGCCGAGCGCTGGGGCTGGGGCCGAGCGCTGGGGCGCTGGGGCCTGGTTGGACAGCGCTGGGGCTGGGTACTGGTGCCTGGGCTGTGGCCGGGGCTGGTGCCGGAGTGTCGGGTGCTAGGGTTTTAGAGGTGAACCCTGCAAACTTCTCAAGCCCTTCGGGCTTAACTTCTTCTCCTTCATCCAATTCTTCTTCTTCTTTCTTCTCCTCTTCTTCATCATCCGTCTCGATTCCTCCTTCTCTTACCACCATCGTCCATTGGTTAGGGCAGTCCCTTGAGATATGTCTTCTACCTTGACATTTAAAGCACACAATTCCACTAGGACGTGGGTTAGAATTCTGAACCTTAGAAGTAGGTTGAGCAGGTGTTACCGGTGGGGCCGAATCCCTAGGGTTAGGGTTTGGCCGTGAGCTTGAGCGTCAAGGCTGTTCGGGCTTCCATGGGGCTTGGCTTGTATTCAGGCCTCCTCTCCATTGGGCATTGGCTGATCTTTTCGTGTAACCCCTCTTCAACTCTCTCTCCACACGGTTAGCTAGGGCCTTGAGATCCTCATAGTCAACATAGTTAAGTAGGTTGCTTGATGCATGATCTCGGGGTGTAGCCCACCCACAAACCGGGCTATCTTCGCTACGAGCTCTTCTCGGAGGTCGAGTCTGGCTACCAACATCTCGATCTCCTTGGTGTATTGCTCCACGGACATGGTGCCTTGCTTTAAGTTCCGTAGGGATGTGTGTAGGTCTCGGGTATAAGTTCCTGGAACAAATCTCTTCCTCATTATTCTTTCGAGATCTCTCCACGACTCGATGGGGTCTTCTTCATCCCTTTGAACTCGGCTCTTGAACTGGCTCCACCATAGAGCAGCATAGTCAGTGAATTCAAGGGTGGCGAGGATTACCTTCTTACGTTCAGAGTAGTGGTAGCACTCGAGGAAGTCTTTCATACTTCTCTCCCAATCCAAGTACTCGTCGGCATTGTATTTGCCGGCAAACTTAGGCACGGTGAGCTTGAGGTTGCTCAAGTCATCGTCAATCTCCTGAGCTAGCCGTCGGGCTCTTCTGTTCAGACCTTCGGGGCTGTCTACCCGGCGCTCATCTCGTCCTCTCCTGGCTTAAAGCCTGGCTAGCGTTTCTTGGACGGCGGCCATAGTAGCGTCCAGGTTCTGAAGGTGGCCTTCCATGTTGGCTAATCTCTCATCTTCCATGGTTAGTACTAGCAATCGGAAGCAATTTTCTATCCCCTCTTCTTAGAAATAAACTTACAATGAAAGGAAATAACGTGGCAAGGTGGCCTTGCTTTCTTTTCCTTTTCTGACAACTCGAAATTGAAAACAAGAACTGAAATAGAAGGGAATTTTCGAATCTATTTTCTAAGAAAGCAATAAAAGGATATGAATCTCGGTGAACCTGGAGACTAGGATAGATTGTGGTCTGTGAGGTTTACCAAGCCCCAACAAGTGGTGAGGTTCAAGCACAGCCCTCCCCGAAGGGCTCAACAAGCGCGGATGAGCATTCGGACCCATCCGGCCCTAACCTGGGCCCCGGCGCTCATGGCAGTCAAGGAACCAAGCTTGCCCGGCTCCTCGGGCAAGAAGTCTAAGGACCCAGAGTGCACCAACCCGGGATCCTCTAGATGCCTTCCTGGAAGAATGCCGACTGAAGAAGGCCAAGCTCCAGCCTAAGGAAGCTCCAACCGGCCCCGGCCTGAGCGCCCCTCCAACCCTAGCATCAAGGCTAGGCTTCCAAGAGCTCAAGGACCGGATGATGACCTTAGGGGAACCTCTAAGGACCTTCCTAGACAACTGAGAGAAACAAGGAAGGCCAGGCCTGAGTGATGAGCTGCAGAACAGTGATCAAATACTACAAAGCTAAAAGCTAAGCAGATCGTATTCCAAGGGTCTGCTAAGATTGACTACTTCAAAACTGGCAAAATACTCGAATGCAGACAAGTTGTGCATGGTGTGAGTTCCACGACTTCTAATTCTAAGAAATGCAGAGAAATTAAAACAAATTAAACTAAAGCAGATTGGAAATTAGGGTTTGAAAACAAGGATGACAGACGAACTTAGACTTTGAATCCCCCTTCGTTCCCCAGAGCATTGGCAATCAACAAATCAGCGGATTTCGATTCTCATTCAATCGATTACTAAGACACCACCATAACTCCTTACCCTTAGGTTTAAGATTGGCGAACGTTCGCTCTATCCATTACCAAGATTAACTAGCCGCCCAGGTACGGTCGCCTCTCACAACGACTTAATTAACTGGTGCAATTACTAATGATTAATGAGTTACTCTTGCAGTGGATTAACCCTAACCGGTTCCTACGAAAGGCACGCTCCAATTATAAGGTTAATTGTTCAGTTTGATGTTCTAAAGTAAGGAGAGCATTCGCTTCTATCCTTAGCTTAACCAGAATCTAATCTAGGTGATCAATCCAGACAAGAAACATGAATAATGAAGAACAAATCAAACATGAATGAGAAACTGATTGAATTTCGAATGTAATCACCACCGATCCGTGACCGCTTTAAAGCCCTGGGTCACTTAGGGTTCATCTAGTCTAAGCTCTAACGAGTTTAGCTACTCATGTTTATCACAAAAGAATCTAAGACAAAGAAAGAGTTCATCATCCAGAGGAAGAACAGAAAAGAATCTGAAAAACCTAATTTAGACGACTCTGACAGACTTCGATCTTCGGTAAACTACACTCCTAGCTCCGGTTCTCCGAGATGAAAGGGATGGCATCACGATCTCTTTTCGGCTCTTCGAACTCTGACTCTTCGCTCCAGAACTCCAGAGAATCCTTGGAAAACGTAATTATGAAAGATATATTTTATTTGGGCCGCCGGGTTAAGTATTTATACTTAACCCTAAGTGCTCCGGATTTCCCTATTATTTTCGCCGAAATTCTTGAGGAATTTTTGATGAAAATTCATTTGCAAATGAAGGGATATTTTCGCTCTTCTCCTGGACTTCATTCTCGGATCGAAAACTCAACACTTTTGCCAAAAATTTCCTTTACTTGGCACCAGTCGATTTGTGATGATATTTTCGCCGAAAATGATAGGGTATTTTCGGCGAAAACTTCTTTGTAAACCGGGCAGGAATTTGTTTGAACTTGATTGGCTCCTTTGATCGATTTCGGTTCAGTTTCTCGATGTTCCAATGCCTTAGACACGTCCTTGGTTACTTGTTCGATGGCAAAAACCTGTGCTAACATAAAAACACTAGAAAACCATCAAATTGACCCGAAATGGGCCAAGGTAACACAAATGGCACGAGATAGGGCAATCGATTGAATATTCGTTATTCTACCCTAAAAACCATGTCTTAAGCAAAGAAATGTCGCTTAAATGACGCTGATAATCACGTCAAATTGAGTGTCATCAAATACCCCACACTTAAGCATTTGCTTATCCTCAAACAAACTGAATAGAAACGCTCATGTTCACAAATGATAAGATCGATTAAATTGGAGCTCAATCAAACACAATAAATTATTAGACAGATCGATCCTAGAACAAGAAACCTAACATGCATATAGATCAGCCAAACTACCTGGTCTCACTAATAAACTGCACACGACAAGTAATTAGCAACCAATTATGCACGAATTTGATCTGACCGACCAGACTCCTCACACAGGATATGTATAGTACAATGGGAACTCTCACTCTCTGTGTTTAAGGCCGTGTTTCTGCTCTCAATCAATTTCTGTTACCAAATTCTGTCATAAGTTTGCATTTCAACCACATCTCCACCACTGTGACAACACGAGTATCTAGTCAAGAAGGACTTCCCTGCTAGGACCGTAATGAATTCTACACTACTCGGGTTTATAATGAGATGGATGATGGGAATGTATGATGATGGCTTTGTGCGGTGTAGTAACTTCCCTCGAATCTAATCTATGGCTTCCTAACCAAACACGGGTGGAATAATGAACGCTCGTCCTATGATACCCTCAAGCAACCTAGCACTTATTCTTTTTCTTTACACGATTTTTTTTTCTTTTCTTTTGACTTCGTTCTTCCATTTGTAGGGAGAAGAACGTTTTATTGAACTAAAACTTTGAACTTTTCTGATTTTTCTTCTTCTCTTCATTTTTTCTTCGAAATTTTCTTTCTTTTCTTACTTTACTTTTTTTTCTTTTTGTGCCGATTTTTCTTTTAGTTGCTAGAGGTATTTACACGTCTGGACATATTAGCTTAGACCACCTGTTTAATGGCTATAGGCAGGTTACCACAAACCGACTTCTGGTAGGTCAATCTAGAACTACAACCACAGGGGATCAACGGGGAATGAAAGAAATGGGAAATGGCTGTAATGTATTATCGAACCGAAAGAACAGGCCAAGCTCAAGGGTTTAAACCTAATGGATTTATCGTTTGGTAGGCTATCTGGCTTAGTAGCTGAATCTAGGTGCCCCTATCCTTCTAGAACTCGTGTCATCGTGTGGTCTCGAGTAGGTCCCATGCAAATTCTAACTCATTCAAGTAAAGGAAAATCACTCAGAAAGAATTTAAATTGCAAGTTACGTGCAATGGATCAAAAGCTCACAGTTGGTTTGCTAGTCGGATTCGGTCATTTTCATGCAATCAAGGCTACAAACTACAAGTGTGATTTTAAAATTCTGTTCTGACAGGCAATTTAGCATCAAAGTATACAAGTTGGTTCTCAAGTTCTAGGTTAAGCAGTCTAAGCATCATTATGAAGGGTTGAACAACAACTTAACATCAAAAATCAAGAACTGAGCCATTCTAATGCTAGAGAGACTGGAATGGAATCACGAGGCACACAAAAAACAATTCAAGGGCAATCAAGTTCATGCAAGGTTCTCTAGCATCCTACCCCACACTTAAATCGGACTGTGTCCTCACAAGACTAATTCTAGAGTTCAGAGTGAAGTAGAAGAACCTGGACCGAGATGATTGGTGTAGGGGATGAGCACGGGTCCTTGGAGCGGAGGGAGTCTACCAAAGCGAAGCAAAGGGAATCTCCCAACTGCCTACAAAACAAAAACAAATGAAACATAAAAAGGAAACCGGGACAAGTGTCCCGGATCCACACAGAAAAAAGTTGGATCGAAATCCGAAAAGAATAAATAAAAAGAAAGGACAATGAAAAGGACACCACCTGATCATGGCTGGTCAGGGGTGTCGGGGGGTGGAAAGTGGAGGTGCTCGCCGAGCTGACGTTGCCACGCCAGCTGTGCCTCATACCGCCTGTCGGCAAGGCGCATATGCTGCTGCATAATAGTCCATCTCGCCTCTTGAGTGGCGTTGTCAGTGATGCGCCACTCCTGCAGTCGCTCATACAACTCACCAATGTCTGCGGGGTGCGGTCGGTGTTGATGGTGAGGCGCCTGGTATGGATCGGGAATGTGCAGCGGCGCCCTGCCTGGTGATGTGGCGAGTGTATATAGTCTTGAAATTCTGGCGGCGGCTGGGGCTGCTGCTGCTCAGCATCATCTTCTTCCTCCGACTTGACCACAGGCTGGAGTGGAGGATCTACTGCTACATGGGGACTAAGGTCCAGCTCTAAGTCGTACTCAACCGCTAAGTCTCCTCCAACGGTCCTAACTTGGCGTCGTGGAATGTTCGGGCCATATTCATGGCTGATGCCGAAGGAGAGGATGAGCTGACCTATGACGTTACCCCCAGGAGTCTACGAGGTGGCGTCCTCCTCCTGGTCTTCTGGCGGAAGATGCGTGCCAGCACCCAGCCGGGGTGGAGAGGGTAGCTCTCTCGGATGGCTTGGAGAAGCATAAGCTCCTCCTTGAGGATATGGTGGCGATCCTTATCTGGAACATACAAAAGCGATCTACGCCAAACCACATGAATAAATTTAAAGAGTGGGTGAGAGAGGGACTTAACTGAGTCATGGCCCGTGAGGCGATCACCAGGCACTCCAGTCATATGGCTCCAGAGGGCGTGATACTCCTCGTCGTCATCATCGTCGCCCCAGCCTAGGTGATGATCGTGATAATGCTCGTATGGGATGCCTAGATGAGCAGCAAACTCATCGTAGGTGAGCTGCCTGTACACCCTACCAAGATAAAAGGTCACAACCTTCTGGCGCTGCTTCCTCTTGTGCTCATCCAGATCAAAGGTCGCCCAGAACTCCTGGAGAGCAATGTCTGGGAAATCGGCAGCTATGGTGGTCAGCTCTAGGAGGCCGACCGGTGCTAGGGCGTCATGCACATTCCGGTGGTAGTCCTCGTCGTGCTCGGAGAGGGACTCCATGGAAAGAGGGCACGTCAGCTCCACGAATGTGCTGGATCTTCTAGAAGCACTCGAAGTAGAAGTCAGGAAGACGAGCTAGAGTGCGATGGTATCCAGCCCGGTGAGGTAGTGCGGGTGGAGGACCCAGAACGGCGGGTGTGACGGGAGCGGCAGCTCCGGAGCTCGAGGCGCCATCAAGTCGCGCCTTAGTCCTGCGCTCATAAGTGGTGTTCCTAAAACCAGAATGAAACCAGATTAGTCAAACTTAGACCCTACCCCACACTTAGTAGAAAAACTCAATTTCACAAAGAAATGTGGGAAACCGAGTGGGGGTAAGCAAATTAAATCAACCGGTAATCACAAGCAATGAAATGCATGCTCAGGAACAACCAGAATTGAATAAGCACAATCAGAGTTCAAAGAGTCAAACCGACATTCAAAAAGTCAACATTAAAGCATAATGAACCCTAATCATGGCAAGACTATCACACAGCGGAGGATGACGGTAAAATATGATCTCAGATGGCAAACACAATAATCTGAACGAGAATGAACACATACGGCAGCCAAATGATCAAAAATAGTTCATGGTCAACCCGACATTTCTCACAAGTCAACATAACAAAGAATCAATCGTATGCATAGCAACACATGATCAAATGATATGGAAATTAAGCATGAAACTCCCTAAGCATGCTAGAACAATTCTACAAGTTCAGCTAACCTAGTTCACACGAAATCAGTCGGCACGCAAATCGAGGCAAACAAAAAAGTCAACCGAAAGTCAACCCTGATGAAATTTAGCAATCCATATTTCAAAAGATTCATATTGAAAAGTTCTACAACTTACCTTGAAGCCATGGATGCTAAAAACAAACAGTTTGGGAGAAATCGGTGAAAAACTCAGAAAACAAGGGTTTCGGTGAACTAGAGCTGTAGAGCTCCGATTTGAACGTTCTAGGGCTCAAAACGATCGGAAGGAAGAGGGGAGTTGAGCGGCGGCGGTCGGCGATGGCGGCGGCGGCAAGAAATAGTGATGGCGGTCAGCGATTTTGAAAACAGGGGAAGTTTTCGGCTGTGGGTCGAAAATGAAATAAGGGAAGAGAGAGGATAAAACCGAATTTTTAAGGTGAAAATTTTGCTGATTTTCAATGGGATTTTCGGCGAGAATAGTGATGAGTTTTCGCCGAAAAGGTATGTTCAAATGTACAGCCGGATTTCAAAAGAGATTTTCGCCGAAAACACTCAACTTTTCGAACCGAAAATATGAAACAGGAGACCGGGTTCGAAAATTCAAAAGGCGATTTCGCCGAAAATAGGGGTGATTTCGCCAAAATTTTTGAACTACTCGGGTGAAAATATTTTCGCAAATCCGACCAACTTCAGAAAATCACAGTTAAATCCAAAAAAATCGGAACGACCTCAATCAACTTGCAAACGACACTACGACACACAGACTACACACGAAAATAAGAAAACAAAACAAAATGACACTTTTGGCTCCCCCGAACCGACTCTAAAACACTAAGGTTGACACAAAACAAAAAACGGACTCCAGCCGTGGGTTGCCTCCCACGAAGAGCTCTTTTATTAACGTCCTTGAGCTGGACGATACCTGGACGGTATTAGGAGACATCCCAACTCAGATTCTCCTTAACGCTCGCATCGAAGTTCATGAAGTACAGCTTCGGGGCTTCTCCGGTAAGCGTGAATCTCTTCCCGTTTGCATGCAAGAGCTTGGTACGTCCATTGGGAAGATGATCAATGAACTTGAACGGTCCGAACAGTTCTCTGGAGAGGTCATCCTTCTTGAGTGTTACGATGGAAGGAATGAGGACTGTCGACTTCTTCTTTCTTTTATCTCCGGCTTGGTATCACCAGGATCGGTGATCGTCAGTACTTCCTTAGGAGATGCTTTCGGCTTCTCCTTCCATACTTGTTCCAGCGCCGGTTTCTTGGAACAAATTGGTGGTGCAGCTGGCTCGATGGAAGACGGCAGAATTTTTGGCCTCCAGGCCATTTGGGTCTTCGTCTTCTTGTTCTTTCCCCGAGGTCTGCTAGGTTTAGTGCTCGGTGGCTTAGAAGAGGCTTGCAGTTCCTTCTTCTTCTTGGGCAGCTTCTGAACTGAAGTTTCTGGCTTCTTCTTAATAACCTGTTCAATACCTGCAGCAACAACTGATCTAGAGACACTGGAAGAGACGTCAGTAATGAAGTTGATCGAGGCCAACTCCACAGTTTCAACGGATAAACAATGTGCTTCTCCCTTAGGAATGTATTTCATGCCATCCTTGAGACGGAATGTTGCAGTATCCTTCCCAACCCTTAATGTTAACGAACCATTTGGAACATTAATGTTAATGTCGGCTGTCGCCATAAATGGCCGGCCTAAGAGAAGGGTAGAATATGTCTCTTGAGTATCCATTACTACGTAATCAGTGAAAAATCGGAAAGGGCCACAACAAGTGATTACATCCTTGATTATTCCTCTAGGTTCTTTTAGAGTTCTGTCGGCGAACACTACATGCATGCTAGCAGGTTGTAATTCACCTAGGTTCAGTTTCTTATATCAACACATAGGCATGACATTTATAGACGCACCTAGGTCAACCAAACTACGCTCAATTTCAATACCATTAATGATTAAAGGTAAAGTAAAAGGACCAGGATCAGAGCACATAGCTGGGATAGGTATGGGTGGTGATTGAGAGACGATAGTTCAACACTCTCTCGTAGAGAGAACGGATAGTGCTCCCTTCTTCTTCTCCAGGATGTTCTGCTCACTGCTGCTGGTTGGGATGACTTTAGCTTGCTCGTTCTTCATGGAGGAGTCGTTTTGAGACGGCGCCTGGTTGAAGAGAGGAAGGTTGGCTAACAAGCTAGCAACTTTATTTATCATGCTCTCTATTCTCTGTCCTTGTGCGATCTGTCCTTGGTTAAAAGCGTCTTGGGCTTTAAACTTTTCTTCGTGATCCTTAAGCCGTGCTGCAATCAGATCAAACTTTTGGGCTAGTTTCCTCTCCCACATGTCTTCAGACGTAGAATTCTGAGGATGTTGTGCACTAGTGAATCTGGGAGGATCTTGATAACTATTGTCCCAGCGTTCATTCTAACTCTGGTAGAGTCCCAAGTGGTGAGGAGAACGCTCAAGGAAGCTTCCCTGTTGTTGAGGAGGTGTTTTGAACTGATGGTAGTCGGGGTAGCCTCTTTGATCCTTGGTGAAGCCTTGATCAATGAAATTAACTTCCTCTCTAGACCAGTTATTAGCTGTTCCGAAGATCTCTTCCATGTGTTTCTGCACTTCGATCTTGATCTGCTCTTCACAGCTCGGTTGGCTCTTGACTGCTCCCAACTGTCTCTCCTTATTTCTGGACTTAGATGCGCAGTCCGCAAAGTGAAGTAGAGCAGCTTCTGGTTCAAGTGCTGTGCAGTTGCCCTTAGCTAAAATGTTGACCCATTCAGCCGTTTCCTCATTCATACCTTAGGCAAAGATTTCGGCTAGCTGATTCTGGTTGAATCCATGATGAGGGCATTCAGAGAGAAGCTCTTGGAATTCGTTCCAAGCTTCGCATAAGCTTACTCCTTCCTTCTGAGAGAATCTAGCGATGCTATCCTTGTAGAATGTCGTTCTCAAAGGGGGATAGTATTCCTCAATGAAGTCCTGGGCTAGATTATCCCAGTCAGTGTAGTAGCCAGGTGGTTTCGAGCCGAGCCATACCTTGGCATTGCCTTTAAGAGAGAATGGGAATACTCGCAAGCAAAGATTGTTCTTACCGAGATTCCCGCTCTTAAACTTCTCGCACATGTCTAGGAAGTTCACCAAATGTGTGCGGGGGTTTTCTTGTGGCTTCCCTTCGAATCGAAGATTCTTAGAGACCATGGTCAGGAAGGAAATTGTGATCTCATAGTCAGGGTCGTCATCGTTGTGCGGCACGACGATGCTAGCTCGAAAGTTAGTCGCAATTGGTCTACAATAATCTGCCATGGTGCGCTGAGCAGCTAGTAAGGGAGGAGAAGGTGGTGGTGAATCTGAAGTAGTGGATGAAACGGATGAAGATGAGGAGTTCTCCTTCAACTCCTCAATCTTATTAGGGATAGGTGGTGTATGCGGAATGATTATGACTTGCTTCTGAGCTCGCGGTTTCTTCGGTGGAGTACAATTACCCGGCTTAAATTGAGAATGAGCGATCGAGCGGTTCATAAACCTGTAGAACAACCTACAAGCAACAAAAGCAAACATACCTGCGTAAAATTGAAGTGGGTGGAAAAAATGAAAGATGGAAAGTAGAAGAATAAATTGCCAGTTCTTCTTTCGAACAATCAAAAGAAGTCCCCGGCAACGGCGCCAATTTGATGAGCAGCAGAACAGTGATCAAATACTACAAAGCTAAAAGCTAAGCAGATCGTATTCCAAAGGTCTTCTAAGATTGACTACTTCAAAACTGGGAAAATACTAGAATGCAGACAAGTTATGCGTGGTGTGAGTTCCACGACTTCTAATTCTAAGAAATGCAGAGAAATTAAAACAAATTAAACTAAAGAAGATTGGAAATTAGGGTTTGAAAACAAGGATGACAGGCGAACTTAAACTTTGAATCCCCCTTCGTTCCCCAAAGCATTGGCAATCAACAGATCAGCGGATTTCAATTCTCATTCAATCAATTACTAAGACACCACCATAACTCCTTACCCTTAGGTTTAAGACCGGCGAACGTTCGCTCTATCCGTTCTAACTACCAAGATTAACTAGCCGCCCGGGTACGGTCGCCTCTCACAACGACTTAATTAACTGGTGCAATTACTAATGATTAATGAGTTACTCTTGCAGTGGATTAACCCTAACCGGTTCCTACAAAAGGCACGCTCCAATTATAAGGTTAATTGTTCAATTTGATGTTCTAAAGTAAGGCGAGCATTCGGTTCTATCCTTAGCTTAACCAAAATCTAATCTAGGTGATCAATCCAGACAAGAAACATGAATAATGAAGAACAAATCAAACATGAATGAGAAACTGATTGAATTTCGAATCTAATCACCGCCGATCCGTGACCGCTTTAAAGCCCTGGGTCACTTAGGGTTCATCTAGTCTAAGCTCTAACGAGTTTAACTACTCATGTTTATCACAAAAGTATCTAAGACAAAGAAAGAGTTCATCATCCAGAGGAAGAACAGAAAAGAATCTGAAAAACCTAATTTAGATGACTCTGACAGACTTCGATCTTCGGTAAACTACACTCCTAGCTCCGGTTCTCCGAGATGAAAGGGATGGCGTCACGATCTCTTTCCGGCTCTTCAAACTCTAACTCTTCGCTCCAGAACTCTAGAGAATCCTTGGAAAACGTAATTATGAAAGATATATTTTATTTGGGCCGCCGGGTTAAGTATTTATACTTAACCCTAAGTGCTACGGATTTCCCTATTATTTTCGCCAAAATTCTTGAGGAATTTTCGGCGAAAATTCCTTTGCAAATGAAGGGATATTTTCGCTCTTCTCCTGGACTTCATTCTCGGATCGAAAACTCAACACTTTCGCCGAAAATTTCCTTTACTTGGCACCAGTCGATTTGTGATGATATTTTTGCCGAAAATGATATGGTGTTTTCGGCGAAAACTTCTTTGTAAACCGGGCAGGAATTTCTTTGAACTTGATTGGCTCCTTTGATCGATTCCGGTTCAGTTTCTCGATGTTCCAATGCCTTAGACACGTCCTTGGTTACTTGTTCGATGGCAAAAACATGTGCTAACATAAAAAACACTAGAAAACCATCAAATAGACCCGAAATGGGCCAAGGTAACACAAATGGCACGAGATAGGGCAATCGATTGAATATTTGTTATTCTACCCTAAAAACCATGTCTTAAGCAAAGAAATGTCGCTTAAATGAGGCAGATAATCACGTCAAATCGAGTGTCATCACTGAGCATATCCGGAGAAGGCCCGAAGGCAGACTGCACCCGGGCACCGGCCCCGGCCTCGGAAGGCACCAACCAGGCCCTAGCACTCAGCCATCAGGGGACTCGAGCCCTGGGAGGTTTAGCACCCGCCCTCAACTCCATACAAGGCATAGAGCCAAGCCTAGGAGCTGCCAGCCTAGGAACCACGAAGGAAATGGAGGACGGCCGAATGGGCAGGCCGAGCAGGAACCCCGGATGCCGAGCGGCATCAGCATCAGACCCGCCATAGCCCAACACAAGGAGCCCCAGCAATGCCGAGCCCGAGCAGCCGACATCGCCGCCAATTCCACGCCCGACATCAAAGGCGGCGCCGACTTTCCCAATCCGGCCCGCGTGTGAGCGGCACATCCAACCCGACCCGCCGAATCCGCCGGATTAGGGTTTTAGCCGCTTTTGTATTATTTTAGTCTTTTTAGTATTATATTCGGATTTTCCTTCTTAGTTTTGATTCTTTAGGAGCAAGTAAGTCTTATTATATTCTAAATAGGACTTAGGCTAATATTTTATTATTTTTAGAGTTATTTTCCGAGTAGGAATCGTGACCCTGTTCACGATCTCCTCACCTATAAATAAGAGGCTTCGGCCTCATTGTAAAGACAGACTTTTTCCAACCAATTAATCAAAGACAGAACTTTGTTCTTCAATTCTT
This sequence comes from Linum lewisii, assembly GCA_034768395.1. NCBI lineage: Eukaryota > Viridiplantae > Streptophyta > Magnoliopsida > Malpighiales > Linaceae > Linum > Linum lewisii. Next base: position 37,900,743 of record CM068301.1, on the reverse strand, counting down.
AGTTTTATGCTGCGTGCATAGCTTAGAGTAGGTGTTATCAACAGAAGTATCCCCCTTCTGTCGTGGAGCCATTCCTGGACACTACGGGTTCCCGGCTGTTATATAGCCGATGGGTCCTAGTACTAATCCGCCCCCGGTGCCAAAGGTGATCGAGCGAAGGTTCAAGACTTGCGGTGGTTAGGGTCGTCTGCCCACGATTGCGGCGTTTCACACCACTTCCTCTCCTAGCTTCGAGCATCTCCTCAGGTAGCTCCATATGTGGCTCTCATGGGCTAGGGTCGGGCCAGGGGTGGTGCCTTGGAGCCAGGGGCTCCTCTTCTTCTCACGGCTCGGCTCCGGATCAGTCTCGGGTGGCCATTCCTTCTCGGCCAGGTACTCTCGAGCTCTCTTGTTCCTGTACTCCAGGAAGGCTTCCATTGGGTCTCTAGAGTGTGCCTCGTCTTCAGGGCCCTTCGAGATTAGGCCAGGATCCGGCTGGGGCTTATCCTCAAGCCTAGGGTTTCTACACTCGGCCAGCAGCATAGCCTGGAGTGGCATTTCTTCCTTCTGAGCTTTCCTACCTACAAGGGGAGGCCTTAGCCTATATTTCATCTCATACCTTGGCTTGAGGGCTTGTAAGTGGCCAGCCCGTTGTTCTACACGCTTCTTGTACGGCCCTAGAGTTCTGCCTCGGACAGGTGACCCTGGTGGGGTGTAGGTGTACCGACGGGTACTAGGGCAGCTGGGCCGGGTCATATCACCGCCGCACCTCTCCCCTCCCTTCTCCGATCATTTCGAGCCGTAGACCATCCGAATCAGAGCTCTAAAGCTCCCATTCTGCCAAACCCAAATTTTTCCAATTTTTCTCTGATTTCTCTCTCTCCGTTCATTTTCAGCACTCATGGCTTCAAGGTAAGTTGTAGAACTTTTCATTCCGAATCTTTTGACATGTTGAATGCTGAATTTTGTCGGGGTTGACTTTGGTTGACTCTTTTGGTCTACCTCGATTTACGTGCCGACTGTTTCATGTGAACTAGGTTAGCTGATTACTTTGGCCTGATCTAGCATGCTTAGGGAGAATTGCGCTGAATTGTAATACCATTTGATCGTGTGTTGCTATGCTCAAGGATTGATTCTTTGCAGTGTTGACTTTTGTTAAATGTCGGTTTGACCATGAACTGTCTATGCTTGTTTGGTTGCCATGTGTGTTCATTCACGTTCGTATTACTGTGTTTTCCATCTGAGTTTATAATTATGCCGTCATTTCCCGCTTTGAGCTAGTATTGCCATGATTAGGGTTCAATGTGCTATGATGTTGACTTTTTGAATGTTGGTTTGACTTCTGATCTCTAATTATGATATGAACATTCTGGCTAGACATATGCTTGCTTTGTGATTTATTGTAATTGCCGGTTACATAAATTGCTTACCCCACTCGGTTTCCCTCATTTCTTTGTGAAATTGAGTTTTTCTACTAATTGTGGGGTGGGTTATTAGTTAATTAATCTGGTTTCGTTTCTGGCTATAGGAATTTCACTCATGAGCGCAGGACTAAGGCGTGACTTGACACCGCCTCCAGCTCCCGAGCTCCAGCTCCCGTCACACCGGCTGCCCACGACCCTCCACCAGCTTTTCCTGGTCGTGTCGGGTACCACTCTACTATCGCTCGCCTACCGATGCACTACTTCGAGCGCTACCAGAGGCCCGAGCATGTTCCTGGAACCGACGTGCGCCCACTTTCCTTGGATTCCCTCCTCGAGCACAACGAGGACTGGTACCAGAATGTGCTCGACTCATTGATACCTTTCGGACTTCTGGAGCTGACCACCATAGCTGCTGACTTCCCAGACGTCGCTGTCCAAGAGTTCTGGGCCACGTTCGAGCTAGATGAGCATAAGAGGAGGCAGCACAGGAAGGTCGTCTCCTTCTATCTTGGCAGGGTGTACAAGTCGTTCACCTACGATGAGTTTGCCACCCAACTTGGCATTCCCCAGGAGCATTACGAGGGTCATCACCTCGGCTGGGAGAACAACACCGGCAACTGAGAGGAGTACAATGCGCTCTAGAGCCACATGACTGGAGCGCCAAATGATCGTACCACGTCACATAACTCAATTAAGTCACTCTCTCACCCTCTCTATCATTTTATCCATATGGTTTGGCGTCGTTCTCTTTTGTTTGCTCCAGAGAAGAGCCGCCATCACATCAGCAGAGAGGAGCTCTTTCTTCACCACGCCATATGGGAGGGTTATCCCCTTCATCCCTGATGCGTGCGTGCCCGCATATTCCGCCAGAAGACTCAGAAGCCGAATCCGCCTAGCACACTCCTAGGAGGCAACTTTGTCGGCCAACTCATCATCTCCCTCGGTCTCAGCCAGTCATATGGCCCGGACGTCCCACGACGCAGAGTATACACCGTCGTAGGTGATTTGGCGGTCGAGTACAACCTCAAGTTGGACCTTGGTCCCCAGGTAGCGGCAGATCCTCCCCTCCAGCACGAGGAAGAATCGGAGGAAGAAGATGATTCTGAGGAGCAGCACCCTCAGCCGGAGCCGGAGTTTGATGATTATATACCCTCACCACACCATCAGGCAGGGTATGCATACCAGCCCCAGGTGCCCATTCCAGGCACCTCATCCTCAGCACTGACCGCATCCAGCTGACGTCGGAGAACTGTACGAGCGACTCCAGGAGTGGCGGATCACAGATACCGCCACTCAAGATGCCAGATGGACTATTATGCAGCAGCACATGCTCCGCGATGACGAGAGGTATGAGGCGCAGCTGGCATGGCAGAGGCAGGTTGGCGACGCCGTCCACATTCCCCCTCCCGATGCACCTGACCAGCAGTGATCGGGTTGTATTCCTTTTCTGGTCCTTTATTTTTATTTCTTCTTTTCGGATTTCGATCCAACTTTTTCTGTGTGGATCCGGGACATTTGTCCCGGTTTCCTTTTTATCTTTCATTTGTTTTTGTTTTGTAGGTAGTTGGGAGATTTCCTTTGCTTCGCTTTGGTAGATTGCCTCTGCTCCGAGGATCCGTGCTCATCCTCTACACCAACCATCTCGGTCCAGGCTCTTCTACTTCACTCTTCACTATAGTTTTAGTCCTGTGAGGACACAATATGATTTAAGTGTGGGGTAGGATGCTAGAGAACCTTGTATGAACTTGATTGCCCTTGATTGTGTTTTTGTGTGCCTCGTGATTCCTTTCCAGTCTCTCTAGCATTAGAATGGCTCAGTTCTTGATTTTGATGTTAAGTTGCTGTTCAATCTTTCATAATGATGCTTAGACTGCTTAACCTAGAACCTGAGAACCAACGTGTATATTTTGATGCTAAATTGCCTGGTCAGAACAGATTTTTAAAATCACACTTGTAGTTTGTAGCCTTGATTGCATGAAAATGACCGAATCCGACTAGCAAACCAAATGTGAGCTTTTGATCCATTGCACGTAACTTGCAATTTCAATTCTGTTTGAGTGGTTTTCTGTTTGCTTGAATGAGTTAGAATTTGCATGAGACCTACTCGAGACCACACGATGACACGAGTTCTAGAATGATAGGGGCACCTAGATTCAGCTACTAAGCCAGATAGCGTACCTAACGATAAATCCATTAGGTGTAAACCCTTGAGCTTGGCCTGTTCTTTCGGTTCGATATACATTACAACCATTTCCCATTCTTTCATTCCCCGTTGATCCCCTGTGGTTGTAGTTCTAGATTGACCTACCAGAAGTCAGTTTGTGGTAACCTGCCTATAGGCATTAAACAGGTGGTCTTAGCTATTATGTCCAAACGTGTAAACCCCTCTAGCAACTAAAAGAAAGAATCGGCACAAAGAAAAATAAAAAAATAAGAAAAATAAGAAAAATTTCAAAAAAAATAGAAAAAGAGAAAAGTTTCAAAGTTCTTATTCAGTAAACGTTCTTCTCCATACATATGGAAGAACGAAGTCAAAAGAAAAGTCAAAAAAAGAAAAAAATGTGTGTAAAGAAAATAAAGTGCTAGGTTGCTTGAGGGTATCATAGGATGAGCGTTCACTATTCCACCCGTGTCTAGTTAGACGGTAGGAAGCCATAGGCTAGATTCGAGGGAAGTTAGTCGAAAACTACACCGCATTAAAGCCATCATCATACATTCCCATCATCCTTCTCATCATAAACCCTTGTAGTGTAGAACTCGTTACAGTCCTAGCAGGGAAGTCCTTCTTGACTAGTTACTCGTGTTGTCACCGTGGTGGAGATGTGGTCGAATTGCAAACTTATGACAGAATTCAGTAACAGAAAATGATGGAGAGTAGAAACAGGTCCTTAAACACAGAGAGTGAGAGTTTCCCGTTTAGTAAATATTTCTTGTGTGAGGAGTCTGGTCGGTCAGGTCAAATTCGTGCATAATTGGTTGCTATTACTTGTCGTGTGCAGTTTTTAGTGAGACCAGGTTGTTTGGCTGATCAGTATGCATGTTAGGTTTCTTGCTCTAGGAATTATCTGTCTAATAATTCATTGTGTTTGATTAAACTTCGATTTAGTAGATCTTATCATTTGTGAACGTGAGCGTTTCTATTCAGTTTGCTTGAGGACAAGCAAAAGCTTAAGTGTGGGGTATTTTGATGACACTCGATTTGACGTGATTATCAGCCTCATTTAACCGACATTTCATTGCTTAAGACATGGTTTTTAGGGTAGAATAACGAATATTCAATCAACTACTCTATCTCGTGCCATTTGTGTTACTTTGGCCCGTTTCAGATCTATTTGATGGTTTTCTAGTGTTTTCATGATAGCACAGGTTTTTGCCGTCAAATAAAGTAGCCAAGGGCATGTCTAAGGCGTTGGAACCTCGAGGAATCGCACCGGAATCAATCCAAGGAGTCAATCAAGTCGAACCAAATCCTACTCCATTTACACTGAAGTTTTCGGCGAAAACTCAAGAAGAAATCGGCTAAGTTCACAAAGAGAAGTTTTTGACGAAAACTCCAAGTTTTCGCCGAGAACCCTAAGGTCCGAAAATCACAGGAGAAAACAGCCGAGCATTCAAGTCATTTACAAGGGAATTTTCGGCTAAAATTCTAGGCAAATCCGGCGGTATTAGGGTTAAGTATAAATACTTAATCGGCGGCCCAATTGCAGATATACCACATAATACGAATTACTTCGAGAATTCTTAGGAGTTCTGGAGCAGAGTTTAGAGTCCAAAGAGCCAGGAAGAGATCGTGACGCCATCCCTTCACCTCAGAGACTCGGAGCTAGGATTGCAGAGTACCGGAGATCGAAGTTCTGCTGGAGTCATCTTAATTAGGTTTTTAAGATCCTTTTCATTCTTTTGTTAGTCGGATTCGGTCATGAACTCTGTCTTTGCCTTTGATTCTTTTGTTATAAACATGAGTAGCTAAACTCATAGAGCTTAGACTAGATGAACCCTAAGTGACCCAGGGCTTTAAAGCGGTCACGGAACGGCGGTGATTAGATTCAAAGTTCAATCAGTTTCTCTTTCATGTTTGATTTGTTCTTCGTTGTTCATGTTTCTTGTCTGGATTGATCACCTAGATTAGATTCTTGTTAAGCTAAGGATAGAAGCGAATGCTCTCCTTACTTTAAAACATCAAATCAAACAATTAACCTAATCATTGGAGTGTGCCTTTCGTAGGAACCAGTTAGGGTTAATCCACTACAAGAGTAACTCATAAATCGTTAGTAATTGCACCAGTTAATTAAGTCATTGCGAGAGGTGATCGTACCCGGGCGGCTAGTTAATCTTGGTAGCTAGATCGGATAGAGTGAACGTTCGCCAGGCTTAAACCTAAGGGTAAGGATTTATGGTGGTGTCTTAGAATTGATTGAACGAGAATCGAAATCCGATGATCTGTTGATTGCCAATGCTCTGGTGAACGAAGGGGGATTCAAATTCTAAGCTTGTCTGTCATCTTTGTTTAACCAAACAATCTTTCGATCTGTTTTCAGTTTTAATTTTTAATTTCCGTGCATTTCTTAGAATTAGAAGTCGTGGAACTCACACCACGCGCAAAGTGTTTTAACCTGACTAATTTGCCTTTATTTTGAGTAATCAATCATTAGACGACCCGTGGAATACGATCTACCCTAGCTTCCAGCTTGGTAGTTTATTTGACTGCACTCATTACAATGTTCATCATTAAGCTAAGGATAGAAGCGAACGCTTGCCTTACTTTAAAACATCAAATCGAACAATTAACCTATTCATTGGAGTGTGCCTTTCGTAGGAACCAGTTAGGGTTAATCCACTGCAAGAGTAACTCATAAATCGTTAGTAATTCCACCAGTTAGTTCAGTCGTTGCGAGAGGCGACCGTACTCGGGCGACTAATTAATCTTGGTAGCTAGATCGGATAGAGCGAACGTTCGCCAGTCTTAAACCTAAGGGTCAGGAGTTATGGTGGTGTCTTAGAATTGATTGAACGAGAATTGAAATCCGCTGATCTGTTGATTGCCAATGCTCTGGTGAACGAAGGGGGATTCCAAGTCTAAGCTTGTCTGTCGTCTCTGTTAAAGTCAACCAATCTTTCAATCTGTCTTTCAGTTTAATTTTTAATTTCCATGCATTTCTTAGATTAGAAGTCGTGGAACTCACACCACGCACAAAGTGTTAAACCTGAGTAATCTGCCTTTTTATTTGAGTAGACAATTATTAGAAGACCCGTGGAATACAATCTACTTAGCTTTCCAGCTTCGTAGTTATTTGATATCGCGAAAACTGCATTCATCACACACCACCTGTTCCGCCTGCTACAGTGCCACGAGATGAGTTTTGTGGATTTCATCCTGCGTTATTTGAGGTTTGTTATATAATTTGTAGTAATTAATAAATTTAATTATTTAATTGTACGTGTTCATTTGTCTGTTGTTGTGTCTAAAATATTCCTTTCATTCTGTAGACTCGTGAAGAGGATACGCACGATGAGGATGATGTTGACCATGAGAATGTTGGTTCTAGAGGAGTTGATCATCAGTAGTGTTATGTGAACGTGTGTAATTTATGATACAATAACTATGTTTATGTGTATTAGATTAAGTTTAAACTAGATTGACACTTTGTATGTTCGAATTTGAAGAATGGTTAGTTTTAATATATGTGTATGCGTATGTTATTGATGTTTTGTTTGATTCTTGATGTGTGATGTAATTAGTTTCTGTCTACAGGTGCCAGAAATGGACTGATATAGGACAGGACAAACAATATGTTGGAGATGCATGGTTTGTCGCGGATGTATAAGAGTTAGTCGCGGATATGCTTGTTACAGTTTGTCGCGGATATTCGTTCTGTTAGTTGCGGATAATATTTGGTCCCATTAAATGACGCTGTAAGTTGACGAAAGTATTTTGTCGCGGATGCATCCGCAACAAAGCCAACCAAACCATAAATCGAACCAAAATCTTACTCGAAACTTCGGACGAACCAGTGACTGAGTCAAGAGAGTTTGTCGCGGATATATCCGCGACAAACCATCCGTGAGGCGTCCTGTTTGTCACGGAAAGCCATTTCCGCGATGATGTGATCCTGACCACCAAGGCCGACGTGGCCACAACACCATGGGCACCAGGCCCGAACCCCCCCATGTTCACATGGGATGGTGGAACAGGTGCCAAGAACCAGAGGGATTTCCCATGAAAGCCCCCATACTAGGAGCCCCATCATCAAGCCCCAAGGCTGATGCCGAGCCGGCCCAAGCATGATGTCGAGCCGAGACTACACCGGGACCAGACCTACGCCAGCACCACCCCCGAAGCCTAGAAGAGCCCAAGCCCCGGAGCTAGAAGATGCACCTGGGAGGATGCTGATCCTCAACCAGGAACCAAGGCCAGATCCTACTCCTGCCAGAGTCAGGCTAATGACCCGCCAGGAGCTAATGCTGGCACCGAGCCCCGACCCGGACCCCGGGCCGAGCCTAGCACCAAGTCTAGGCCCCAGGCCGACTCCCATGAGCTCCAAAGCCCAACTAGCACTTTGATGTGATCCTGGCCACTAAGGACACAGTTGATGCTGAGCCAGCCCTAGCATTGATGCCGGGCCAAGAATGCACCGGCTCCAGGCCTATGCCAGCACCACCACCGGAGCCTAGAAGAGCCCAAGCCCCGGATCCAGAAGACACCCCTAGGAGGATGCTGATCCTCAACCAGGCGCCAAGGGAAGCTCCTATTGAAGCCAAGATCAGACTGATGTCCCGACAGGAGCTGATGTTGACACCGAACCCCGACCCGGACCCCGGACCAAGCCTAGCACTATGTCTAGGCGCCAGACCGACTCCCACAAGTTCCAGAGCTCAAATAGCACTTAAAGACACTCCAGAGGCATCCTTGACAACCTGGCCCAGACAGAAGTCAAAAGGCTCAGACAGATTTGAAGATGGCCCAGTTTTGAGCCAAACCCGAGCACCGGACCTGATGCCGGACGTCACAGAGGAGCACTTATGGCCGAGCTCCCAATTGGCACAGGCCTTTTGGGAAATATCAAGTGCCTTGGATAGCTTGCAGCCTCAGGAGCACCCTCCAACAAACGTAGCTGGATTTGGAGGAGTATTGAAGCAGATAGGATTAGGACAAGTCCTAGTAGGGCACGGATGGAGCCCTAAAGAGTACGACTCGGATGCTGATCCGAGGAAGCCCATGCCCGGAGCTGTGATCAGGCCACCACCTGAGCCTGATCCAAGAGGAGAGGATCAAGGAGAATCCAAACTTGGAGAGGAGCCAAGAGGTCAGCCCATGACCGAGCAGCCACGGGCCAAAGCTGGACTAATACTAAGCAAAGCTGGATTTCTGGACAGATTCGTAGCCCGACAAAGAGTGACGAATATGGGCTACTTGGAGACAGAATTTGGGCTGATGTCCAACATGAAAGTTGTAGCCCATGGAGTCTACTAGTGATCTGCAAAAGATCAGAATTTTACGAATTTGGTTAGTATTTATTTGGCTAATATTTCCAGAACCCGTTTAGCTGTTTTTAGGATTTTCCATCCTCCTTTTTAGGAGTTCTTATTTAGGTAAGATTCTCTTCCCTTGTAGGGTTGGAGTCCGAATTTTCCCTCTTTTTAGTCTAGGTTAGGATTAGTTAAAGTCCTCTTTAGGTTTTCTAATTAGGACTCTTTTTATTTCTTTATTTTATTATTATTTAGGAAGTAGTGTTTAGGGAGGAGAGCTTGTTCCCTCACCTATATATAGAGGCCACCGGCCACCTCTTGTACTCAGAACCCCCTTTTGATTAAATATATTTCAGAATTTATGTTCTTTTCCCTTCGAGTTAATGTGAGGAGCATTGCTTAAGGTTGACTTATCATAAAGAGCATCCATCTCTTGGCGTGGCGTCTTCGACTGGACACTTCTGGTTCCCAGCTGATATATAGCTGACGGGTCAAAGTACTCATCCGCCCCGGTTCCTGAAGGTTTCTACCTCGTTGCACGATCATCAACTTGCGGTGTTTAAGGGTCGTCTGCCCACGGTTGCAACGGTTCACATCAGTTGGTATCAGAGCACGGTTTAGCTCACGGACCAACCGGTTCCCGACGGTTTAGCCTCGTTGCACGTCTCAACTTGCGGTGTTTAAGGGTCGTCTGCCCACGGTTGCAGTGGTTCACATCAGTTGGTATCAGAGCACGGTTCAAACACAAGGACCACATCTATCCCAGTCTCCAGGTTCACCTGGATTCATATCGTTTACTTTTGTTCTTAGAAAATTATTTAGAAAATCTCCATCTATTTTCATTCTGTTCGAAGTTATTGTAAGGCAAGAAAATATTGGTGGCCGATCAAGCTATCAAACGAAAAATATCAAAAGAGTCAGAAAAACAGAAAAACAAAAAGCAAGGCCACCCTTGCCAAGTTCTTTCTTTCGTTGTAATAGTGTGTTTAAGAAGAGGGGATAGACTAGCTTTTGTTGCTTGTGTTAAACCGAGCCACGACCCTACTTTTAACCACCAAGTTGTAGTTTGCATCGAGTCCTAGAAAAAGAATCTTAGAAAATATATTAGAAAAAGTCTTAGTGTTCATTTGTTCTTCTAACCATGTCAGAGTTGAGGCTACTTACTTTGGAGCTTCGAATCAACAGTGCACGCCTAACCATGAATGACATAGTAGATTCCATTCGAAGATTGGACAGAAAAGCCGAAACCAAGAGTGCCAGCACTAGGCCCAGCACTAGGCTCAGCGCCTGGCCAGCACTGGTCCAGCACCAGGCCAGCACTCGGTGCAGCGCCTACCCAGCACCAGTGCCAGCACCAGCCCAGCGCCTGCCCAGCACCAGCCCAGCGCCAGCACCAGCACCCGAGCAGCGCCTAGCGCACGAGCGGAGCCCAGCACCCGACCGGAGTCCAGCGCCCGACCGGAGCCCAGCGCCCGAACGACATCTAGCGCCCGAGCGCCCAGCCCCGGCGCCCGAGCGCCCAGCATCGGTGCCCCAGCGCCCAGCACCAGCGCCCAAGCGCCTAGCCCCGGCCCCAGCCCCGGCCCCAGCCCAGGCACCAGCCCCGGCCCCAGCCCCGACACTAGTCTCGGCCCCAGCCCCGGCGCCCGACCAGCCCCCGGCGCCCGACCAGTCCCTGGACCCGAGCAGCCCCCGGCGCTGCCTGACCCCGGCGCCGCCCTGTCCACCCCAGGCCCGACGCCGCCTGACCTCGCCCGACGCCGCCTGACCCCGGCCCGACGCCTCTTGACCTCGGCCCGACGCCGCCTGACCCGGCCCGACGCCGCCTGATCCCGGCCTGACGCCGCCTGATCCCGGCCCGTCGCCGCCAGACCCCGGTGCCGCCTTGTCCACCCCGAGCCCGACGCCACCCGACCCTGACGCGGCACTGGCCTACCCCGAAGCACTCAAACCAGTCCCGGTATGGCCTGAAGGCCTCAGACCTGAGCCCCGAGCACCCGTACTAGCCCCGTTGCGGCCCGAACCCGTGAGGAGCCCCGATAAAACACCAGGTCAAGTCCTATACTCCCCTGAGATTAATTTTATTATTTCTAACGGACTATCAGGCAAGGATTCGAGGACGAATAATCTTTAAGAAGAGGGGGATGATGTGATCCTGGCCACCAAGGACACAGTTGATGCTGAGCCAGCCCTAGCATTGATGTCGGGCCAAGAATGCACCGGCTCCAGGCCTATGCCAGCACCACCACCGGAGCCTAGAAGAGCCCAAGCCCCAGATCCAGAAGACACCCCTGGGAGGATGCTGATCCTCAACTAGGCGCCAAGGGCAGCTCCTACTGAAGCCAAGATCAGATTGATGTCCCGACAGGAGCTGATGTTGACACCGAACCCCGACCCGGACCTCGGACCAAGCCTAGCACTATGTCTAGGCCCCAGACCGACTCCCACAAGTTCCAGAGCTCAAATAGCACTTAAAGAAACTCCAGAGGCATCCTTGACAACCTGGCCCAGACATAAGTCAAAAGGCTCAGACAGATTTGAAGATGGCCCAGTTTTGAGCCAAACCCGAGCACCGGACCTGATGCCGGACGTCACAGAGGAGCACTTATGGCCGAGCTCCCAATTGGCACAGGCCTTTTGGGAAATATCAAGTGCCTTGGATAGCTTGCAGCCTCAGGAGCACCCTCCAACAAACGTAGCTGGATTTGGAGGAGTATTGAAGCAGATAGGATTAGGACAAGTCCTAGTAGGGCATGGATGGAGCCCTAAAGAGTACGACTCGGATGCTGATCCGAGGAAGCCCATGCCCGGAGCTGTGATCAGGCCACCACCTGAGCCTGATCCAAGAGGAGAGGATCAAGGAGAATCCAAACTTGGAGAGGAGCCAAGAGGTCAGCCCATGACCGAGCAGCCACGGGCCAAAGCTGGACTAATACTAAGCAAAGCTGGATTTCTGGACAGATTCGTAGCCCGACAAAGAGTGACGAATATGGGCTACTTGGAGACAGAATTTGGGCTGATGTCCAACATGAAAGTTGTAGCCCATGGAGTCTACTAGTGATCTGCAAAAGATCAGAATTTTACGAATTTGTTTAGTATTTATTTGGCTAATATTTCCAGAACCCGTTTAGCTGTTTTTAGGATTTTCCCTCCTCCTTTTTAGGAGTTCTTATTTAGGTAGGATTCTCTTCCCTTGTAGGGTTGGAGTCCGAATTTTCCCTCTTTTTAGTCTAGGTTAGGATTAGTTAAAGTCCTCTTTAGGTTTTCTAATTAGGACTCTTTTTATTTCTTTATTTTATTATTATTTAGGAAGTAGTGTTTAGGGAGGAGAGCTTGTTCCCTCACCTATATATAGAGGCCGCCGGCCACCTCTTGTACTCAGAACCCCCTTTTGATTAAATATATTTCAGAATTTATGTTCTTTTCCCTTCGAGTTAATGTGAGGAGCATTGCTTAAGGTTGACTTATCATAAAGAGCATCCATCTCTTGGCGTGGCGTCTTCGACTGGACACTTCTGGTTCCCAGCTGATATATAGCTGACGGGTCAAAGTACTCATCCGCCCCGGTTCATGAAGGTTTCTACCTCGTTGCACGATCATCAACTTGCGGTGTTTAAGGTCGTCTGCCCACGGTTGCAGCGGTTCACATCAGTTGGTATCAGAGCACGGTTTAGCTCACGGACCAACCGGTTCCCGACGGTTTAGCCTCGTTGCACGGTCTCAACTTGCGGTGTTTAAGGGTCGTCTGCCCACGGTTGCAGCGGTTCACATCAGTTGGTATCAGAGCACGGTTCAACACACAAGGACCACATCTATCCCAGTCTCCAAGTTCACCTGGATTCATATCCTTTACTTTTGTTCTTAGAAAATTATTTAGAAAATCTCCATCTATTTTCATTCTGTTCGAAGTTATTGTAAGGCAAGAAAATATTGGTGGCCGATCAAGCTATCAAACGAAAAATATCAAAAGAGTCAGAAAAACAGAAAAACAAAAAGCAAGGCCACCCTTGCCAAGTTCTTTCTTTCGTTGTAATAGTGTGTTTAAGAAGAGGGGATAGACTAGCTTTTGTTGCTTGTGTTAAACCGAGCCACGACCCTACTTTTAACCACCAAGTTGTAGTTTGCATCGAGTCCTAGAAAAAGAATCTTAGAAAATATATTAGAAAAAGTCTTAGTGTTCGTTTGTTCTTCTAACCATGTCAGAGTTGAGGCTACTTACGTTGGAGCTTCGAATCAACAGTGCACGCCTAACCATGAATGACATAGTAGATTCCATTCGAAGATTGGACAGAAAAGCCGAAGCCAAGAGTGCCAGCACTAGGCCCAGCACTAGGCTCAGCGCCTGGCCAGCACTGGTCCAGCACCAGGCCAGCACTCGGTGCAGCGCCTACCCAGCACCAGTGCCAGCACCAGCCCAGCGCCTGCCCAGCACCAGCCGAGCGCCAGCACCAGCACCCGAGCAGCGCCTAGCGCACGAGCGGAGCCCAGCACCCGACCGGAGTCCAGCGCCCGACCGGAGCCCAGCGCCCGACCGACATCTAGCGCCCGAGCGCCCAGCCCCGGCGCCGAGCGCCCGAGCGCCCAGCACCGGTGCCCCAGCGCCCAGCACCAGCGCCCAAGCGCCTAGCCCCGGCCCCAGCCCAGGCACCAGCCCCGACCCCAGCCCCGGCACCAGCCCCGACCCCAGCCCAGACACTAGTCTCGGCCCCAGCCCCGGTGCCCGACCAGCCCCCGGCGCCCGACGAGTCCCTGGAGCCCGAGCAGCCCCCGGCGCTGCCTGACCCCAGCGCCGCCCTGTCCACCCCCGGCCTGACGCCGCCTAACCCTGGCCCGACGCCGCCTGACCTCGGCCCGACGCCGCCTGACCCCGGCCCGACGCGTCCTGACCTCGGCCCGACGCCGCCTGACCCGGCCCGACGCCGCCTGATCCCGGCCTGACGCCGCCTGATCCCGGCCCGACGCCGCCAGACCCCGGTGCCGCCTTGTCCACCCCGGGCCCGACGCCACCCGACCCTGACGCGGCACTGGCCTACCCCGAAGCACTCAAACCAGTCCCGGTATGGCCTGAAGGCCTCAGACCTGAGCCCCGAGCACCCGTACCAGCCCCGTTGCGGCCCGAACCCGTGAGGAGCCCCGATAAAACACCAGGTCAAGTCCTATACTCCCCTGAGATTAATTTTATTATTTCTAACGGACTATCAGGCAAGGATTCGAGGACGAATCATCTTCAAGAAGAGGGGGATGATGTGATCCTGGCCACCAAGGACACAGTTGATGCTGAGCCAGCCCTAGCATTGATGTCGGGCCAAGAATGCACCGGCTCCAGGCCTATGCCAGCACCACCACCGAGCCTAGAAGAGCCCAAGCTCCGGATCCAGAAGACACCCCTGGGAGGATGCTGATCCTCAACTAGGCGCCAAGGGCAGCTCCTACTGAAGCCAAGATCAGACTGATGTTCCGACAGGAGCTGATGCTGACACACGAACCCCGACCCGGACCCCGGACCAAGCCTAGCACTATGTCTAGGCCCCAGACCGACTCCCACAAGTTCCAGAGCTCAAATAGCACTTAAAGACACTCCAGAGGCATCCTTGACAACCTGGCCCAGACAGAAGTCAAAAGGCTCAGACAGATTTGAAGATGGCCCAGTTTTGAGCCAAACCCGAGCACCGGACCTGATGCCGGACGTCACAGAGGAGCACTTATGGCCGAGCTCCCAATTGGCACAGGCCTTTTGGGAAATATCAAGTGCCTTGGATAGCTTGCAGCCTCAGGAGCACCCTCCAACAAACGTAGCTGGATTTGGAGGAGTATTGAAGCAGATAGGTTAGGACAAGTCCTAGTAGGGCATGGATGGAGCCCTAAAGAGTACGACTCGGATGCTGATCCGAGGAAGCCCATGCCCGGAGCTGTGATCAGGCCACCACCTGAGCCTGATCCAAGAGGAGAGGATCAAGGAGAATCCAAACTTGGAGAGGAGCCAAGAGGTCAGCCCATGACCGAGCAGCCACGGGCCAAACTGGACTAATACTAAGCAAAATGGATTTCTGGACAGATTCATAGCCCGACAAAGAGTGACGAATATGGGCTATTTGGAGACAGAATTTGGGCTGATGTCCAACATGAAAGTTGTAGCCCATGGAGTCTACTAGTGATCTGCAAAAGATCAGAATTTTACGAATTTGTTTATTATTTATTTGGCTAATATTTCCAGAACCCGTTTAGCTGTTTTTAGATTTTCCATCCTCCTTTTTAGGAGTTCTTATTTAGGTAGGATTCTCTTCCCTTGTAGGGTTGGAGTCCGAATTTTCCCTCTTTTTAGTATAGGTTAGGATTAGTTAAAGTCCTCTTTAGGTTTTCTAATTAGGACTCTTTTTATTTCTTTATTTTATTATTATTTAGGAAGTAGTGTTTAGGGAGGAGAGCTTGTTCCCTCACCTATATATAGAGGCCGCCGGCCACCTCTTGTACTCAGAACCCCCTTTTGATTAAATATATTTCAGAACTTATGTTCCTTTCCCTTCGAGTTAATGTGAGGAGCATTGCTTAAGGTTGACTTATCATCAAGAGCATCCATCTCTTGGCGTGGCGTCTTCGACTGGACTTTTCTGGTTCTCAGCTGATATATAGCTGACGGGTCAAAGTACTCATCCGCCCCGGTTCCTGAAGGTTTCTACCCTCGTTGCACGATCATCAACTTGCGGTGTTTTAAGGGTCGTCTGCCCACGGTTGCAGCGGTTCACATCAGTTGGTATCAGAGCACGGTTCAAACACAAGGACCACATCCATCCCAGTCTCTAGGTTCACCTGGATTCATATCCTTTACTTTTGTTCTTAGAAAATTATTTAGAAAATCTCCATCTATTTTCATTCTGTTCGAAGTTATTGTAAGGCAAGAAAATATTGGTGGCCGATCAAGCTATCAAACGAAAAATATCAAAAGAGTCAGAAAAACAGAAAAACAAAAAGCAAGGCCACCCTTGCCAAGTTCTTTCTTTCGTTGTAATAGTGTGTTTAAGAAGAGGGGATAGACTAGCTTTTGTTGCTTGTGTTAAACCGAGCCACGACCCTACTTTTAACCACCAAGTTGTAGTTTGCATCGAGTCCTAGAAAAAGAATCTTAGAAAATATATTAGAAAAAGTCTTAGTGTTCGTTTGTTCTTCTAACCATGTCAGAGTTGAGGCTACTTACGTTGGAGCTTCGAATCAACAGTGCACGCCTAACCATGAATGACATAGTAGATTCCATTCGAAGATTGGACAGAAAAGCCGAAGCCAAGAGTGCCAGCACTAGGCCCAGCACTAGGCTCAGCGCCTGGCCAGCACTGGTCCAGCACCAGGCCAGCACTCGGTGCAGCGCCTACCCAGCACCAGTGCCAGCACCAGCCCAGCGCCTGCCCAGCACCAGCCGAGCGCCAGCACCAGCACCCGAGCAGCGCCTAGCGCACGAGCGGAGCCCAGCACCCCGACCCGAGGCCCAGCGCCGAGCGCCCAGCGCCCGACGCGCCCCAGCGCCCGCCCGCAGCGCCCAGCACCGGTGCCCCAGCGCCCAGCACCAGCGCCCAAGCGCCTAGCCCCGGCCCCAGCCCAGGCACCAGCCCCGACCCCAGCCCCGGCACCAGCCCCAGCCCCAGCCCCGACACTAGTCTCGGCCCCAGCCCCGGCGCCCGACCAGCCCCCGGTGCCCGACCAGTCCCTGGAGCCCGAGCAGCCCCCGGCGCTGCCTGACCCCGGCGCCGCCCTGTCCACCCCCGGCCCGACGCCGCCTTACCCCAGCCCGAGGCCGCCTCACCCCGGCTCGACGCCTCCTGACCTCGGCCCGACGCCGCCTAATCCCGGCCTGACGCCGCCTGATCCCAGCCCGACGCCGCCAGACCCCGGTGCCGCCTTGTCCACCCCGGGCCCGACGCCACCCGACCCTGACGCGGCACTGGCCTACCCCGAAGCATCATACTAGTCCCGGTATGGCCTGAAGGCCTCAGACCTGATTCCCGAGCACCCGTACCAGCCCCGTTCCGAACCCGTGAGGAGCCCCGATAAAACACCAGGTCAAGTCCTATACTCCCCTGAGATTAATTTTATTATTTCTAACGGACTATCAGGCAAGGATTCGAGGACGAATCCTCTACAAGAAGAGGGGATGATGTGATCCTGGCCACCAAGGTCACAGTTGACGCTGAGCCAGCCCTAGCATTGATGTCGGCCCAAGAATGCACCGGCTCCAGGCCTATGCCAGCACCACCACCGGAGCCTAGAAGAGCCCAAGCCCCGGATCTAGAAGATACCCCGGGAGGATGTTGATCCTCAACCAGGCGCCAAGGGCAGCTCCTACTGAAGCCAAGATCAGACTGATGTCCCGACAGGAGCTGATGCTGACACTGAACCCCGACCCGGACCCCGGACCAAGCCTAGCACTATGTCTAGGCCCCAGACCAACTCCCACAAGTTCCAGAGCTCAAATAGCACTTAAAGACACTCCAGAGGCATCCTTGACAACCTGGCCCAGACAGAAGTCAAAAGGCTCAGACAGATTTGAAGATGGCCCAGTTTTGAGCCAAACCCGAGCACCGGACCTGATGTCGGACGTCACAGAGGAGCACTTATGGCCGAGCTCCCAATTGGCACAGGCCTTTTAGGAAATATCAAGTGCCTTGGATAGCTTGCAGCCTCAGGAGAGCCCTCCAACAAACGTAGCTGGATTTGGAGGAGTATTGAAACAGATAGGCTAGGACAAGTCCTAGTAGGGCATGGATGGAGCCCTAAAGAGTACGACTCGGATGCTGATCCGAGGAAGCCCATGCCCGGAGCTGTGATCAGGCCACCACCTGAGCCTGATCCAAGAGGAGAGGATCAAGGAGAATCCAAACTTGGAGAGGAGCCAAGAGGTCAGCCCATGACCGAGCATCCACGGGCCAAAGCTGAACTAATACTAAGCAAAGCTGGATTTCTGGACAGATTCGTAGCCCGAAAAAGACTGACGAATATGGGCTACTTGGAGACATAATTTGGGCTGTTGTCCAACATGAAAGTTGTAGCCCATGGAGTCTACTAGTGATCTGCAAAAGATCAGAATTTTACGAATTTGTTTAGTATTTATTTGGCTAATATTTCCAGAACCCGTTTAGCTGTTTTTAGGATTTTCCATCCTCCTTTTTAGGAGTTCTTATTTAGGTAGGATTCTCTTCCCTTGTAGGGTTGGAGTCCGAATTTTCCCTCTTTTTAGTCTAGGTTAGGATTAGTTAAAGTCCTCTTTAGGTTTTCTAATTAGGACTCTTTTTATTTCTTTATTTTATTATTATTTAGGAAGTAGTGTTTAGGGAGGAGAGCTTGTTCCCTCACCTATATATAGAGGCCGCCGGCCACCTCTTGTACTCAGAACCCCCTTTTGATTAAATATATTTCAGAACTTATGTTCTTTTCCCTTCGAGTTAATGTGAGGAGCATTTCTTAAGGTTGACTTATCATCAAGAGCATCCATCTCTTGGCGTTGCGTCTTCGACTGGACACTTCTGGTTCCCAGCTGATATATAGCTGACGGGCAGTGGCGTAGCCAGGATCTTTATTTAGGGGTGTCGATTAATGTCTTGAGAACATAAAATAAATTTTTTTTATCAAACTATAAATATAATGTTTATAAAAATATAAAATTTTGTTTACAATTATAGCGAACCACGCCGCGATTTCATATTCTGAAAATGTTGGATGACACATTCAGTGTTTAATCTATGAGCCATCTCTCTCTATAAAACTAATGTGTCATTTAACCATTGATCACCCATGCGGTTTTGAAGCTTGTTCTTGATGTAGCTCATAGCTAAAAAGCTCTCTCAACACTTGACGTTGCAATAGGCAAAATAAGTGTCAGTTTAATAAGCAGATAGACTAATAGATAAACATTGTGCTTCTCTGTCTCGTCCATTTTTTCTGCTAAACGATCAATCCCTTTCAAGTCTTGGAATCTCTTATTAGACGGTATGTCAAATATATAGGAATCCAATTGGTGTCAAGTAATGTCATAGGAATGGAAGAGAACTCATCGTGATAAAATGTAGCAATGCTCATCAACTTCTCTTTGTTAAAAGAAACAAAATAGTTTTTCGAGGTTAAACAAGGCATAGAACATAATAACTCGAAATTGAACTCATTAAATTAATTATTAAGTTTGTGTAGTTGCATATCTACAATTGTGTAGAACACATCAACTCGAAAGTGATGTAAATTATTTGGGAAGGGGAAAAGTTGAAATGCTAGACTGTCCATTTAATTGGGACTTGTTGCATTATTCTAAAATATACATTTGTAAAATACAAATTGTTTGACACAAATTATCAATGAAGTTATAGCAGTACAATGGTAAACTAATAGCCTAATAACTATGTGGGCACGTGTTCAAACCCTAATGGCAACAACTAATACACAGATTACCATTTTAAATTTTTGGTTGAGGGTGTCAGATGACCCCATCATATTAAGCTCCCTCCGCCACTGCTGAAGGGTCAAAGTACTCATCCGCCCCGGTTCCTGAAGGTTTCTACCTCGTTGCACGATCATCAACTTGCGGTGTTTAAGGGTCGTCTGCCCACGGTTGCAGCGGTTCACATCAGTTGGTATCAGAGCACGGTTTAGCTCACGGACCACCCGGTTCTCGACGGTTTAGCCTCGTTGCACGGTCTCAACTTGCGGTGTTTAAGGGTTGTCTGCCCACGGTTGCAGCGGTTCACATCACACTTCAACATACTTAAGAGGCATCCTTGAAAGCCTGGCCCAGACAGAAGTCAAAAGTCTCGGAAGATTTAAAGAAGGCCGAGAACTAGACCCAACATCAGAGGTGGCCCCGACCCAAGATACCACAGAGGAGCACTTTTGGCCCAACCAACAATTGGCTCGTGCCTTTGGGGAAATTCCAGCAGCCCTGGATAGCTTGAAGTCTCAGGAGCACCCTCGAACAACCGGTGATCAATTTGGAGGAGTATTGAAGGAGATAGGTTTAAACCAAGTCCTTGCGATGCATGGCCTAAGCATCAAAGAATGGAGCCCGAATGCTAATCCGAGGAAGGCCATGCTAGGAGCTGTGATCAGGCCACCACCTGAGCCTGATCCAAAATAGAGAATCAAGGAGAAGGGCCAAGAGACCAACTCATGGCCAAGCAGTTTCGGGCCAACACTAAAGTCATAAGAGGCCAAATCCGGATTTCTGGACAGATTCCTAGCCCGACAAGGATTGACGAATATGGGCTACTTGGAGACAGAATTTGGACTGATGTCCAACACAAAAGTTGTAGCCCGTGGAGTCTTATAGAGGTCTACCAAAGGGCTTAATTTTCAGAATTAATTTGGTATTTATTAGGCTGAATCTTCCAGAACCCGTTTAGCTGTTTTTAGGATTTTCCAGCATCCTTTTTAGGAGTCCTTGTTTAGGAAGGATTCTTTTCCCTTGTGGGATTGGAGTCCGAATTTACCCTCTTTTTGATCTAGATTAGGATTAGTTCAAGTCCTCTTTAGTTTTCTATTTAGGACTCTTTTTTATTTCTTTATTATTTTATAGTTAGTTTCATAGGAGGAATAGGAGAGCAGTTCTCCCTTCCTCAACTATAAATAGAGGTATATACGCCTCATTGTAAGACACTTTTGAATCAAATAAATTACTTAAACTTAAGTTTTTCTTTTAGTATGGAATTGCTAATCTCTTCTCGACTTTCATGGAATTGATCGTCGTTTAGATAGGCTTATCGTCCAGGGTATCCTCCCCTTGAAGTGGCGCCATCGACTTGATACTTCTGGTTCCTAGCTCCTTTATGTGTGAACCGCTGCAACCGTGGGCAGACGACCCTAACCACCGCAAGTTGGACACCATGCAACGAGGTAGAACCGTCGGGAACCGGGGGCGGATAAGTACTTTAACCCGTCGGCTGTATATAGCTGGGAACCAGAAGTGTCCAGTCGATGACGCCACGCCAAGAGATGGATGCTCTAGATGATAAGTCAGGGCCTTCAGTATCGCAACATGTAGATACAACAAGGTTTCAAGAACTGAGTTCTATCAAAAGGGGGTTTATTTCATAAAAGTCTTTAGAACAAGGGTGGCCGGCGGCCTCTATTTACAGGGAGGGAACAAGCTCTCCTCCCTAAAGTCTAATTCCTAAATAAGAATAGAATAAAGAGTCCTATTCCTAATTAGAATCCTAAAACCCCTAAACGAGTCCTACTAAAAAGGAAAAATAATTAAATAGTCTTTAAAGCAGAATAAAAGACCTAAATTAAAGGTCAAAAACCCTAATCTAACCGTGTACGGCTACTCGGGCCGGTTGGCCGTGAGTGGCGGCCCGGTGGGCTTGACCGGCCGAACGCTGGGCTTGACTCGGGTGGCGGTTGCGGGCTTTGGGCGAGTTCAGTGACCGGGCTTCTTGGCCGACTGCTTGGGATCCCTCGGATCGGTCCGGCTGCCGGTTTGAGGCTCGGGACGGGCCTGTCTTCAGTTCCTTCCCTTTTCTGCTCGGGCCTTCTTTCCTAAGCTTTAGGTAGGCCTCCAGGTAGCTTTGGACGTAGCTCTCCGTGGTCAGCCCAAGTGTCATGCTTCAGGGCCAAGGACTCTAGGTCTTCTCATGCCTCGGCTCAGGTTCAATCTTTGACAGCTCTCCTCTTCGGGCCAAGGGTTCTTGGGCTCTCTTCCTTTTGTACTCCAGAAATGCTTCCAGAGGGTCACTCAAAGAACTAACTTCTTCTTCAGGGCTCCTGGAGGTCAGACTAGGAGCGGGCTGAAGCTTCTCTTTGGTGCTAGGGCTTATACCCTCGGCCATTAGCATGGCTTGGGATAGCATTCCCTTCCTCGGAGTCTTTCTACCTGCAAGTGAAGGGTTTAGTCGATATTTCTTGTCATACCTTGGCTTTAGGGCTCGAGGATGGCCTGCCCTTGGGTTCATGCGCTTCTTAAGAGGCCCTAGGGTCTTGCATAGGCCAGGGGATCCTGGTGGGGTGTAGGAATACTGGTTGGCATCGGGGCAGCATTGTTGGATCATATCATCCCCCTCTTCTTGCCTTGGATTTGTCCCCAAATCCATCTCGAGTCCTTTCCTAACACTCATCATCCTTTTCCAATCTTCAGCAGCATTATCTTTAGACTGAGGAGTATCACTTGATTCAGTGATGGACCAGGGCTCGGGTCCTTCAGTACCTTCTCCGTCAGTCTACATCGCTCCTTCTCCTGAAAGACTATCAACAAGAATGTTAAGACTCGGGGAGGTAGCGGGTGAGAGCTCCTTACTCATATTCGGGTCAGCATTCGGATCTTCTTCGCTCAGGGCAGCTCTCAAAAATTACCGGGAGGTGATCTCCCATTGAACCTGGGGTGTACAGGGGACCGGCGGTGAAGCGTCAGGTCGGGGAACAGGGATGCCGGAGGCGCCGGAGTTGAACCAGGGCACTTCGGGCAGGGCGGCGGCGCCGGGCAATGGGGCGGCGGCGGCGTCGGGCAGTGACGCGTCGGCCAGTGGCAAGATGATGGCGGGCAGTGGAAAGCCGGTGGCGGCGTCGGCGTCGGGCAGGGACGCGTCGGGTAGTGGCAAGGCGGCGGCGGCGGGCAGTGCTCCGTCGGGCAGTGAAAAGGCGGCGGCGGGAAGTAAAAAGATGGCGGCGGCGACGGGGAGTGGTGCGGCAGGCAGGTCGGCAGCGTCGGCCATCGTTATGTCGGGGCAGCTGGGGTCGGGTAGGATCGGGACTGAGCGTCGGGCAGGGACGCGTCGGACTCGTGGTCGGGGGCCACGTCGGGTTGTGATGCGCCGGGGTGCCTTGGGCAGCGACAGGTCGGGGCCGGTTGCTAGGTCGGCCGGGGCCTGGTCGGGCAGGGTAGCGCCGGGTGCTGGGGCGCTAGGACTGAGCGGGGTAGCGCCAGTCGGGGCCGGCCGCTGGGGCGCCGGGGCCGGGTGCTGGGTCGCCGAGGCTGGGCGTGTAGCGCCAGTCGGGGACGGGCGCCGGGCGGGGGGGTGGGGGGCTGGGGGGGGTGGAGCGCCGGGTGCTGGGTCGCTGGGGCCTGGGGGCAGCGCCGGGGCTGGGGCAGAGCGCTGGGGCGCTGGGGCCTGGTTGGTAGCGCGGGGTTGGGGCCGAGTGCTGGGGCAGCGCCGTGCTGGGCCGAGCGCTGGGGCCTGGCTGGTCAGCGTCGGGGCTAGGTACTGGTGCCGAGGCTGGGGCCGGGCTGGTGCAGGGCGGGACAGGGCTGGTGCGGGCTGAGGCTGGGGCTGGTGTCGGGGTTGAGGCCGGGGCGCCGGGTGCTAGGGTTTTAAAAGTGAACCCTGCAAACTTTTCAAGCCCTTCGGGCTTAACTTCTTCTCCTTCATCAGACTCCTCTTCTTCTTCCTTCTTCTCCTCTTCTTCATCATCCGTCTCGATTCCTCCTTCTCTTACCACCATCGTCTGTTGGTTAGGGCAGTCCCTTGAG
This sequence comes from Linum lewisii, assembly GCA_034768395.1. Lineage (NCBI taxonomy): Eukaryota > Viridiplantae > Streptophyta > Magnoliopsida > Malpighiales > Linaceae > Linum > Linum lewisii. Next base: position 37,877,442 of record CM068301.1, on the reverse strand, counting down.
ATGTGTCATCTACCTTGACACTTAAAACATACAATTCCACTAGGACGTGGGTTAGAATTCTGAACCGTAGAAGTAGGTTGGGCAGATGTTACCGGTGGTGCCGAACCCCTAGGGTTAGGGTTTGGCCGTGAACTTCAGCCTCGGGGCTGGTCGGGCTTCCATGGGGCTTGGCTTGTGGCCGAGCCTTTCCACGGGGCAGTGGCCGATCTTCTGGGGTAGCCTCTCCTTAACTCCCTCTCCACACGGTTGGCTAGGCCCTTGAGATTCTCGTAGTCAACATAGTTAAGTAGGTTGACTTGATGCATGATCTCGGGGTGTAGCCCACCCACAAACCGGGCTATCTTCGCTTGACGCTCTTCTCTGAGGTCGAGTCTGGCTACCAACATCTCTATCTCCTTGGTGTATCGCTCCACGGACATGGTGCCTTGCTTTAAGTTCCGGAGGGATGTGTGTAGGTCTCGGGTGTAGGTGCTAGGGACGAACTTCTTCCTCATGATCCTCTTGAGGTCTCGCCACGACTCCATAGGGTCCTCCTCGTCTCTTTGGATCCGTCCTTTGAACTAGCTCCACCATAAGGCAGCATAGTCAGTGAATTCAAGGGTGGCAAGGATTACCTTCTTACGTTCGGAGTAGTGGTGGCACTCGAGGAAATCCTCCATACTTCTCTCCCAATCTAGGTACTCGTCGGCATTGTATTTTCCAGCAAACTTTGGCACGGTGAGCTTGAGGTTGCTCAAGTCATCGTCAATCTACTGAGCTAGTCGTCGGGCTCTCCTGTTCAGGCCTTCAGGGCTGTCCTCTCGGCCCTCATCTCATCCTCTCTCGGTTTGAAGCTGAGCTAGGGCTTCGTGGACGGCGGCCATGGTAGCTCCAAGGTTCCGAAGGCTGCCTTCCATGTTGGCTAGTCTCTCGTCTGCCATGGTTAGTACTATCGAACGGAAGCAATTTTCTATCCCCGCTTCTTAGAAATAAACTTACAACGAAAGGAAATAACGTGGCAAGGTGGCCTTGCTTTCTTTTCTTTTTCTTATCTTATCACTCGAAACTGAAATTGAAATAAAAGGGAATTTTCGAAACAATTTTCTAAAGAAAGCAGTAAAGGATATGAATCCAGGTAAACCTGGAGACTTGGATAGTTGTGGTCCGTGAGCTGAACCGTGCTCTGATACCAACTGATGTGAACCGCTGCAACCGTGGGCAGACAACCCTAACCACCGCAAGTTGGACACCATGCAACGAGGTAGAACCGTTGGGAACCGGGGGCGGATAAGTACTTTGACCCGTCGGCTGTATATAGCCGGGAACCAGAAGCGTCCAGTCGATGATGCCACGCCAAGAGATGGATTCTCTTGATGATAAGTCGGGGCCTTCAATATCGCAACATGCAGATACAACAAGGTTTCAAGAACTGAGTTCTATCAAAAGGGGGTTTATTTCATAAAAGTCTTTAGAACAAGGGTGGCCGGCGGCCTCTATTTATAGGGAGGGAACAAGCTCTCCTCCCTAAAGTCTAATTCCTAAATAAGAATAGAATAAAGAGTCCTATTCCTAATTAGAATCCTAAAACCCCTAAACAAGTCCTACTAAAAAGGAAAAACAATTAAATATTCTTTAAAGCATAATAAAAGACCTAAATTAGGTCAAAAACCCTAATCTAACCGCGTATGGCTGCTCGGGCCGGTTGGCCGCGAGTGGCGGCCCAGTGGGCTTGACCGGCCGAACGCCGGGCTTGACTCGGGTGGCGGTTGCGGGCTTCGGGCGGGTTCAGTGACCGGGCTTCTTGGCCGACTGCTTGGGATCCCTCGGATCGGTCCGGCTGCCGGTTTGAAGCTCAGGACGGGCCTGTCTTCAGTTCCTTCCCTTTTCTGCTCGGGCCTTCTTTCCTAAGCTTTAGGTAGGCCTCCAGGTAGCTTTGGACGTAGCTCTCCGTGGTCAGCCCAAGTGTCATACTTCGGGGCCAAGGACTACAGGTCTTCTCATGCCTCGGCTCAGGTTCAATCTTTGACAGCTCTCCTCTTCGGGCCAAGGGTTCTTGGGCTCTCTTCCTTCTGTACACCAGAAATGCTTCCAGAGGGTCACTCAAAGAACCAACTTCTTCTTCAGGGCTCCTGGAGGTCAGACTAGGAGCGGGCTGAAGCTTCTCTTCGGTGCTAGGGCTTATACCCTCGGCCATCAGCATTGCTTGGGATAGATTTCCCTTCCTTGGAGTCTTTCTACCTGCAAGTGAAGGGTTTAGTCGATATTTCTTGTCATACCATGGCTTTAGGGCTCGAGGATGGCCTGCCCTTGGGTTCATGCGCTTCTTAAGAGGCCCTAGGGTCTTGCCTAGGCCAGGGGATCCTGGTGGGGTGTAGGAATACCGGTTGGCATCGGGGCAGCATTGTTGGATCATATCACTTTATAGCTAGCGGGTCAAAGTCCTCTTCCATCCCGGTTCCGACGGTTTCTTCTTGTTGTTGTGATGATCAGCTTGTGGTGGTTCGGGTCGTCTGCCCACGGTTGCAGCGGTTCACATCAGTTGGTATCAGAGCACGGTTCAAACACAAGGACCACATCTATCCCAGTCTCCAGGTTTATTCTTGGATTCATATCCCTTTACTTTTCTTGTTGTTTAGAAAATATTTTGAAAATATTCATCTATTTTAGTTCTTGTTTTGAGTCTCTATTGTAAGGCAAAGAAAATCTAGTGGCCATCAAAATCCATCAACGAAAAATATCAAAAGAGTTAGAAAACAGTAAACTAAAAAATCAAGCAAGGCCACCCTTGCCAAGTTCTTTATTTTCATTGTAATAGTGTCTTTAAGAAGAGGGGATAGATTAGCATTCGTTGCTTGTGTTAAAACCGAGCCACGACCCTACTTGTAGCCACTAAATTGTTATTTGCATCGAGTCTTAGAAAAAGAATATTAGAAAAATCTTTGTTTTCGTTGGTTTTACTAACCATGATAGATAAGAGGCTAGACAAGCTGGAAGCCACCTTAGAAAACGCGTCACAAATCACGACATAGGTCCAAGCCACCCTAGCACGGCTCGAAAGAGATGCCGGAACTTTACCGGAGCAGTGCCGGACCTGCAGCCGGTTGAGCCCCTACCCAGCACTAGCCAAGCGCCGGACCAGCGACTGCCCTGCACCTGCCCAACGCCGGGCCAGCACCCTGCCGAGCCCCGGCCCGCACCGGTCCAGACCGGAACAGCCCCGTGCCCAACGTCAGCCCCGCGCCCAGCACCGGCACCTGCCCAGCGCCCAGCACCGATGCCAGCCCCGCGCACTGCACCAGCGCCAGCCCCGCACCCCACTCCAGCCCTGGCACCAGCACCAGCACCAACACCGGCCCCAGCTGATGCAAACCGCCTCCTCTAGGAAGGGATCGACTCAACACCCAAAACTATATTATCAGCCCCACGATAACCTAACCTTTGAAACCGCGGAGAACCCTTGAAATCCACTAAGTATTGACTTAGGAACCCCAAGGTATTCAGTCGAGTTGGTGCCACAAACAAAGGATGATTGCCTTTGATGATAAACCAAAACCTTAAGCTAAGCAACAAGGAGCAAAGACTTGAAGGGAAAAGAACAATGTTCTGAAAATTTCATTAAGGGTAAACTGTCTTACAATGATGGTCGAGGCCTCTATTTATAGCTCAAGGGTGGCCTAGGCCGGTTCCAACTCTAAAAAGGAAAAACTAAAATAATCCTAAAAGATAGGCCGAAGAAACTATTAAAATAAACCAAGTTGTCCGAATATTAAACTCTAAACCGGCAAAAATCAAGCAAAACCCTAATTCGGGCGGATTAGGGCAGATCCGGCTTTCCTTGTCATTGGGAAACCTCCGGGCGCCGGCAGGAATTCGGACGCGGCTAGGAAAAGAGCCTGGAACGCGCGCGGTGGCATTTCCGTAATTACCGCGTGTTCCTGGAGACCTGGTGGTCGAGTGGCATCCTTCGGCTGTGGTGACCGGCTCGGCATCATTCGCTCCGGACCCGGTGCTAGGGTTTTGGTGATGCCGGGCTGTTCTGGCCTTCTGCTTGACATTTCCTCGGACAAGTGAGGTTCTCTCCAAGTCTTTTGGCCTCCTGAATCTTCTGGCATCAACTTATCTGCCAGATTAAGAGTGCTGAGTAGGGTTGTCCGAGGCAGGGGCTGGTTGTCCGCATCCGCCGGGGCGGGGGCAGTGTCCTTAGGGGACCATCCCGTCTTGGCCACGTATTCTTGAATCCTCTTGACTTCTGTACTCCAGAATTGTCTCCAGATGGGTTTTGGGGTGTGCTTGACTTGGGGGATCATGGAGGTGAAGTTAGGGAAGGGCTGAGACTCTGTCCCGATCTAGGGCTTATGTTCTCGGCAAGCAGCATGCTCTGAATATCCTTCCATCTTGTGGGGTCTTCCTTCTTGCCTGAGGGGGCCTCAGCCTATACTTCATCTCATACCTAGGCTTGAGGGCTTGTAAGGGGCCAGCCCTTAGTTCTAGGCGCTTCTTGTAGGGTCCTAGGGTTCAGCCTCCAACGGGTGACCCTGGTGGAGTGTAAGTGTACTGGCGTGTGCCGGGGCAGCTGGGCCGGTTCATATCATCCCCCTCTTCTTGGCTGGGATTTGTCCCCAAATCCATCTCGGAGTCTTTTCTAGAACCCATCACTCTTTTCCAAACTTCAGCAATCTTGTTGGCGTCGGTCGGGGAAGACTCAGCATCCTCGGTGGTCCTAGGGGTGTCATTCGAGTCGGTGACGGACCAAGGCTCAGACTCTTCAGTGTCTTCTCCTTCAGTCTCCATATCTTCCTTTTCTGAAATACCGTTAACAACAATGTTAAGGCTTGGGGAGCTACTGGGCGAGGGTTCCTCACCTATATCCTCATCCGAGTCAGCATCTGGATCTTCTTTGCTCAGGTCAGCCTTTAAAATTCATCGAGAGATGATCTTCCAATGAATCTCGGGACAGGTGGCCGTCGGGTTCTTGTCCGTCGGGTTCGTCGGGGGGCCGTCGGGGCTGGCGCTCGGCTTCAGGATATCGACGAGGCCTTCTTCTGTCTTCAAGCCAAAACTGGCCGAGGGAATGTGCAAAAGGCCGGGGTAGGCCGATTGACATCATCTGGCTCGGACAGGGTGTCCGGGGCAGGTGTGATGCTGGGCCGGGGCAGAGCTGATGCGGGTCCGGGGCAGACCTGCTTGGCATCATTCGGCATGACCGGTGTGATCACTCGGCTGTTGAAGGCTGAAAATTTTTCCAAGCCTTCCACGTTGACTTCTTCTCCTTCACTGGACTCCTCTTCTATTTCTTCATCAATTGGCTCCTCTTCATCATCCGTGACAACCTCTCCTTCTCTAAGTACCATGGTTCGGGTGTTAGGGCAGTCCCTTGCCATGTGACCCCTACCTTGACATTTGAAACACACAATGGCACTAGGCCGAGCATTAGTAGTAGGGAATTTGGAGCCAGGATTAGGTGTTACCCGTGATGTGGTCCCTTGATTAGGGTTTGGCCTCGATCCAGAACTCCGGCTAGGGTTTGTCCTCCAAGGGGTGTTCCCTGCACTCCTGTCTCCTCTCACAGTGGAACTGATTGGTGGCAGGGTAGTAGCCCTCCTTCCAAGTCCATTCTTCAATTCCTTCTCAACCCTAATAGCCGTGGTTACCAAGTCATCATAATCAAGAAAGTTTAGGATGTTGACTTGATGTAGGATCTCTCTTCGTAGGCCTCCAGTGAACCTTGCTATTTTGGCATCCACATCTTCACTCAGGTCAAGTCTTGTGACCAAGATCTCCATCTCCTGACTGTACTCTTCAACTGACATGTTCCCTTGCTTCAAAAGTTGAAGCTTGACGTGCAAGTCTCGATTGTATCTGCTCGGTACAAATTTTCTTCTCATCTTTCTCTTAAGACTCCTCCAACTAGGGATGGGGTCCTCATCTTCTCTCCTAATCTAATTTCTGAGCTGAGCCCACCATAAAGCAGCAAAGTCAGTGAACTCGAGAGTGGCTAGGGTTACCTTTTTCCTCTCGGAATAGTTATGGAACTCAAAGAAATCTTCCATGCTCCTCTCCCAGTCAATGTACTCGTCGGGGTTTGCTTTGCCAGCAAATTTGGGTACATTGAGCTTCAGACTGCTCACATCATCATCTATCTCCTGTTCATTCCTCCTTGGCCGCCGGGGGCCATCTCCATTCAGGGCTCCAAACTGCTCGGTGAATCGGTTCATGTTTTGAGCTAAGGTAGTCATGTGTGCCTCCAAAGCAGCAAGCCTTTCATCTGCCATGATTAGTTCAAGAACAATGGTCCTCACAAAATCACTCTAAGAAAACCTCACACACTCTTTTTCTTACCACTCGTGTATGAAAATTTAAAGTCACTCAAATTAGGGTTTTCTTTGAAAATTTCCAAGTTGACAATTCCACTTCAAGTAGTTGCAAGTTTCTTCGAAGCTATGAAGTCTAAGTCTACCAATGACACAAACAAGACTTTATACCTAGGGTTTTGGATTTCTAGGGCAAGAATCTTGATGCTAGGTCATGGGATGACAAGACAGACAAGCTTGAGTGTTCTACTAAGAAAGCTACTAGCTAAAGTTATGAAAAAACCCTCTTCTTGAACTTAACCTACTACCTTGATTGTGAACGTGGCCTTGCTTTTTGGCTAGGTCAAATTTTCTGTTTTTCTAGACCTTGATTATTTTCTTTTCTTTTCTTTGATTCTTTTGTATTTTCTTTTTCTTTGAACGGCCACAATTTTTTCTCACAACAAAAACTTAAAGAAAGGTAGAAGATTAGAACAAACACAATGAAGCTATTTAGGGTTTTTTCTGAAAACTGAAAGCAACAAAAATTTAAAGATATGAATCCAAGCAAGAACCTGGAAACTGGGATAGATGTGGTCCAAGAGTTGAACCGTGCTCTGATACCAGCTGATGCGAACCGCTTCCTCTAAGAAGGGATCGACTCAACACCCAAAACTATATTATCAGCCCCACGAGAACCTAACCTTTGAAACCGCGGAGAACCCTTGAAATCCACTAAGTATTGACTTAGGAACCCCAAGGTATTCGGTCGAGTTGGTGCCACAAACAAAGGATGATTGCCTTTGATGATAAACCAAAACCTTAAGCTAAGCAACAACGAGCAAAGACTTGAAGGAAAAAGAACAATGTTCTAAAAATTTCATTAAGGGTAAACTGTCTTACAATGATGGCCGAGGCCTCTATTTATAGCTCAAGGGTGGCATAGGCCGGTTCCAACTCTAAAAAGGAAAAACTAAAATAATCCTAAAAGATAGGCCGAAGAAACTACTAAAATAAACCAAGTTTTCCGAATATTAAACTCTAAATCGGCAAAAATTAAGCAAAACCCTAATCCGAGCGGATTAGGGAAAATCCGGCTTTCCTTGTCCGGGTGGGATTGGGAAACCTCCGGTCGCGGGCAGGAATCCAGACGCGGCTAGGAAAAGATCCTGGAACGCGCGCTGTGGCATTTCCGTAATTACCGCGGGTTCCTGGAGACCGGGTGGTCGGGTGGCATCCTTTGGCTGTGGTGACCGGCTCGGCATCATTCGCTCCGGACCCGGTGCTAGGGTTTTGGTGATGCCAGGCTGTTCTGGCCTTCTGCTTGACATTTCCTCGGACAAGCGAGGTTCTCTCCAAGTCTTTTGGCCTCCTGAATCTTCTGGCATCAACTTGTCCACAAGATTTTGAGTGCTGAGCAGGGTTGTCCGAAGCAGGGGCTGATTGTCCGCATCCGCCGGGGCCGGGGCAGTGTCCTTAGGGGACCATCCCGTCTTGGCCACGTATTCTTGAATCCTCTTGACTTCTGTACTCCAGAACTGTCTCCAGATGGCTTTTGGGGTGTGCTTGACTTGGGGGGATCATGGAGGTGAAGTTAGGGAAGGGCTGAGACTCTGTCCCCGGTCTAGGGCTTATGTTCTCGGCCAGCAGCGTGCTCTGGAATATCCTTCCATCTTGTGGGGTCTTCCTTCTTGCCTGAGGGGGCCTCAGCCTATACTTCATCTCATACCTAGGCTTGAGGGCTTGTAAGGGGCCAACCCTTAGTTCTAGGCGCTTCTTGTAGGGTCCTAGGGTTTGGCCTCCAACGGGTGACCCTGGTGGAGTGTAAGTGTACTAGCGTGTGCCGGGGCAGCTGGGCTGGTTCATATCACCAGCACCCGGAGCGGCCCCAGCACCATACCAGGCCCCGGCCCCAGCACCCGGAGCGGCCCCACCACCAGACTAGGCCCCGACACCAGCACCCGGAGCGGCCCCAACACCCGACCGAATCACCCGGAGCGGCCCCAACACCGAACCAGCACCCGGCGTGGCCCTAGCCCCGAGCATCGGTACCGTGCCCCAGCATAAAACTCGGCCCGAGCCCCAGCCCGAGTCCCAGCCTGTGCCCCAGCACGAGCTCCAGTACCAGCCCCGGTATCCAATGGTGCCCGAGCCTAGAGTCCCCATACCAGCCCCGGTATGGCCCGAAGACCTCAGGCTCGAGCCCGAACACCCGTACCAGCCCCCGTGCGGTTCGAACCCCAAGGAGCACCCATGAACAACTAGGTACGGATTCGAGGACGAATCCTCTTCAAGAAGAGGGGGATGATGTGATCCTGACCACCAAGGCCGACGTGGCCACAACACCATGGGAACCAGGCCCAAACCCCCCATGTTCACATGGGATGGTGGAACAGGTGACAAGAGCCAGAGGGGATTTCCCATGAAAGCCCCCATACTAGGAGCCCCAGCATCAAGCCCAAGGCTGATGCCGAGCCGGCCCAAGCACTGATGCCAGGCTGAGACTACACCGGGACCAGACCTACGCCAGCACCACCCCCGGAGCCTAGAAGAGCCCAAGCCCCGGAGTTAGAAGATGCACCTGGGAGGATGCTGATCCTCAACCAGGCACCAAGCCCAGATCCTACTCCTGCCAGAGTCAGGCTAATGACCCACTAGGAGCTAATGCTGGTACCGAGCCCTGACCCGGACCTCGGGCCGAGCCTAGCACCAAGTCTAGGCCCCAGACCGACTCCCACGAGCTCCAGAGCCCAACTAGCACTTCAACATACTCAAGAGGCATCCTTGAAAGCCTGGCCCAGACAGAAGTCAAAAGGCTCGGACAGATTTAAAGAAGGCCGAGAAGTAGACCCAACATCAGAGGCGGCCCCGCCCTAGGATACCATAGAGGAGCACTTTTGGCCCAACCAACAATTTGCTCGTGCCTTTGGGGAAATTCCAGCAGCCCTGGATAGCTTGAAGTCTCAGGAGCACCTCCAACAAACGGTGATCAATTTGGAGGAGTATTGAAGGAGATAGGGTTAAACCAAGTCCTAGTGATGCATGGCCTAAGCATCAAAGAATGGAGCCCAGATGCTGATCCGAGGAAGGCCATGCTAGGAGCTGTGATCAGGCCACCACCTGAGCCTGATCCAAGAAGAGAGAATCAAGGAGAATCCAGCCAAGGAGAAGGGCCAAGAGTCCAACTCATGGCCAAGCAGTTTCGGGCCAACACTAAAGTCATAAGAGTCCAAATCCGGATTTCTGGACAGATTCCTAACCCGACAAGGATTGACGAATACGGGCTACTTGGAGACATAATTTGGACTGATGTCCAACACGAAAGTTGTAGCCCGTGGAGTCTTCTAGAGGTATGCCAAAGTTCTTAATTTTCATAATTAATTTGGTATTTATTAGGCTGAATCTTCCAGAACCCGTTTAGCTGTTTTTAGAATTTCCAGCATCCTTTTTAGGAGTCCTTGTTTAGGAAGGATTATTTTCCCTTGTGGGATTGGAGTCCGAATTTACCCTCTTTTTGATCTAGATTAGGATTAGTTCAAGTCCTCTTTAGTTTTCTATTCAGGACTCTTTTTTATTTCTTTATTATTTTATAGTTAGTTTCGTAGGACGAAAAGGAGAGTCTGTTCTCCCTTCTTCACCTATAAATAGAGGCTTATATGCCTCATTGTAAGACACTTTTGAATCAAATAAATTACTTAAACTTTGATTTTTCTTTTAGCATGGAATTGCTAATCTCTTCTCGACTTTCATGGAATTGAGCGTCGTTTAGATAGGCTTATCATCTAGGGTATCCTCCCCTTGAAGTGGCGACATCGACTTGATACTTCTGGTTCCTAGCTCCTTTATAGCTAGCGGGTCAAAGTCCTCTTCCATCCCGATTCCGACGGTTTCTTCTTGTTGCTGTGACGATCAGCTTGTGGTGGTTTGGGTCGTCTGCCCACGGTTGCGGCGGTTCACATCACGCGATAAGGGTTGGTTGTATGGGTTGAGTTGGTCGCGGAAGCCACATCCGCGAGTAATATGGTTTGTCGCGGATATAACCGCGACAAACAGTGAATTTATTCGCGACAAAAAGATGGATTTTCTTGTAGTGGTTATGGCAGTCTAGGAAGTCTTCCATGCTCCTCTCCCAATTGATGTAGTCATCAACATTGGCTTTGCCAGCAAACTTGGGCACGGTCAACTTCAGGCTGCTCACATCATCATCAGGCTCCTAATTTCCCTTGGTCGCCTGTCGTCTTCAGGAACTCCACCTCCTCTTGGTTGTTGCTCCATGAAGTTGGTGATGGTTCGAGTGAGGGCTTCTATCTTAGCCTCTATAGCCGTCGTCCTTTATTCTACAATAGTTATTTGATCAAAGACAACCAAAATCTCTCAACTACAAATATATAAACTAACTGACACACTCTGATTTTACCACTCATGCTTAACTTTAAGTACGCACACAAGTAAGTTTATAAAAATCAGAACAAAGTCAAGCTCAAGTTCAAACAGTTGGGGGTTTCTTCAAAGCTACGAAGTTGAAGTTTATCAAATCGTATAGCACAAACCAGACTTGAAAACTTAAGATTATATCTCTAGCCACAAGTACTATCTTTTCTACGACTTGTCTATCAAGCAATTGGAAATCAGTAGTCTTAGGGTCGGTTCAAAAAGATTTCAAGTAAATCAAAGCAATGAAAGCTATCTACTTGAAAACTTTTACCCCCCTTCTTAAGATCAACCTATAATGAAATTTATGGCAAGGTGGCCTTGCTTTGGTTGGGTCAAATTTTATGTTTTTTACCACTTTATATTTTCTTTTTGGTATTTTTTTCTTCTGATGTTGGCCACCAGCTTTTTCTACCTTACATGAATTGAAATACTAAAAACAAAGACAAACAGAAATCAGTAAATAAAATGAAGCTTTTTAGGGGATTTTCAATTTTTTTTTAAAAACCTAGTAAAGATAAACAGATAGAGTTGGTCCTAGTGCTAAACCTCGCTCTAATATCATCTGATATGAATCGATCCGCAACCGTGGAAGGCAACCCTATACCAAGAAGCCAACAAACAAAACAGATAAGTCTAACCTTAGTAACCAAGGCTGGATAGGACTTTGAACCGCTAGCCATAATGAGCTAGGAACCCTAAGTATCAAGTCGAAGGTGCCACACCGTGGGATGAATGCCAACGATGATAAACCAACCTTAAGCAAAAACTCGCAAAAGTTCTGAAATTTATGTGTTTAATTATCAAAGTCTGAATTACAATGAGGCCGAAGGCCTTTATTTATAGGTGAAGATTCGAGAACAAGCTCTCTGAATCCTCCTACAACTCTAACTCCTAAAATAGTATAAACTATTCCTAAATAGTTTCATAAGGAAGAAAATCTGAACTACAACAATAAAAAAAACTAAAAATAGTGAAATCCGTGAAAACCGGCAAAACCCTAGGACGGAGCGAAACCCAAATCCGTATCAAAGATGGATGGGGTGTGAAAAACCCTACACTTACTAGGATTAGGTATATCTTTTTTTCCTACTCCTAATAGGACTTGGAAACACAAGGCTTGATCTCGTGGCAATGGTTTTCCTGATCCGGATAGGAATCCGGATCGCGCTCGGATTTCATGAGCATGCACGGAGCGTTACCGAGTGTCGTATCCGTCATGCCCACCTTCTATCCTTCTCCGAATTGAACATGGCTTAGTAGAGGTTTACCCTTAGGACTTAGGGAATCCTTGTGAGTGCCAGATTCCTGAAAGGCACTAGTGGAATTTAGGCTCGGTCCTTTTCGCACCTGGTACGGGCTTGGGCATGGGCCCAGTGCCGGGGTCGACATCAACTCTGGGCACTTGGATGGCTTGGTCATGTGCTCGATCATTGGGGCCTGGCTGAGTTTCAACATCACTCCTAGGATGTCTTATAGCTTTTTCACTTCAGTGATCCTCGATTCTTAGTGTGGTGCCGACATTAGTGCCCAGTTTGGTGCTTAGCTCGGCCCGGTATCAGTGCCTGGGGCCGGATCGGTATCAACATCAGGGCTTGATGTTGAGGCTCCTAGGACTTTTCTTCTAGTAAGGTGTAGCCATTTTCTCCGAACCTCCCTTCCTTTTTTCATGGTCTTGATGGGGGGTTTTGTGCCCATGGCATCAAAGTCGCGTCGGTCCTCTTGAGCTAGATTACTTCAATATTGGATGGCTATCTTCCTCCTGCCAAAATCAATCATCAAAGTTGTGGAAAAGTTATAAAGTGAATTCTTATGGCAGGTTGCAGAAGGAGGGAGAAAGAAGGCAAAAATTTCTAGGGTAAAATTTACTTTCACTAGTGCTAAAGGTGGGGTTGATATCAGTGACTTGTCTGCTTGGAATATCAGTGTGTTATAATGCATATTTGGAATATATTAGCTACTGCAGGATCAATCTGGGTGCCCTGGAAAAAATTGTATAGACAAGCAAAGAAAGATATATGGAGCTGTGTGAGTAGATCGTATCACTCCTAGATATGGCGGAGGATAATAAAGGTCAGGAGTTGTGCTGCTGATTTTATTACAATTCTTGAAGATGGAGATGTGTTGCGGCAGGATAAACCTATGCTGAAGTACTCTGTCTCTACAGTTTGGGATTCAATTCGGCTGTGAGCTAACATTGTGACCTGGAAGGAGTTGATCTGGAAGAAGCCATGTATTCCTAAACATTGCTTTATTAACTCGTTGGTTGTGAAAGGTCGTCTTACTACAAGGGATATTATGTCTCATTGAGGGCTCACTACGAATATCTCATGTGGGCTATGTGATTATAGGATTGATGAAATAAATCACATTATGGTTTCTTGTGCTTATCCGCGTCATGTCCAGGTTCTGCTGTTTGGTACTACTTTGACAGCTTCCTCTCGGGATGAAGAGATTGAGGTCTCTGCTATGGAGATGGCAGGTGACTCACTTATGAGTAAGAGACAGAGGTTGATTTGGCATGCAGGTGTGAGCTCAGTTTGGTATGAAAGGTGTAGGAGACAAGCTGGAGGGAAACCTAGATCCTCTTTAAGAGATTGTTGAGAGCATCAAATTTGAATGTGATTGTCTTTTTAGTATTTGAATTGTTTCTTCCCACCTCCTTTTGTTGTGTCTAGGCTTGTGTAATGTACATGAAATGGGCACTTATGATTAAGAAGGGAGAGTGAACTCGAAAATTATGCTTTACTTAGATTAGGTGGTTTTAAGTTTGGCAATGAGGCCTAAACTTCTTAGAAGTGAGGAAGCCTCACCAAGCTTTATCGGGGTTACTTGTCCATTGTGTAACTGGTTTTATGGTCTTGGAATAAGGGAATCCCTTATTCTTTGATCATTGATGAATAAAAATTATATTATTCATAAAAAAAAAGTTTAGCTGCAACCTTTAAGGGTTATGATCACAAGACAAGCGGTTTTCAATCCTAATTCATTCAGTTCTCAGACACCACCATAACTCCTTACCATTAGGTTTAAGTTCCGCGAGCATTCGCTCTATCGGATATAACTACCATTATTAATTAATCATCTGTACGTTCACTTATGCAATGGAAAACTAACTTGTAAAATTGATTAAGAACAGTGAGTTACTCTAGCAGTGGATCAACCCTAAATGGTTCCTACGAAAGGCACACTCCTAAATGAGTTAATTGATTGATTTGAAGTTCCAAAGTAAGGTGGACGTCTGGCGACTAACCTTAGCTTAACACGAATCTAATCTAGGTGTCAAGTTAGACAAGAAACGCGGGAAACAAGAACAAACAATCATGCAAGAGAAACTGTCTGAATTTGAATCTAATTACCATTGATCTGTGACCGCTTTAAAGCCCCGGGTCACTTAAGGTTCATCTAATCTAAGCTCTACAAGTTTAGCTACTCATGTTGATAACAAAAGAATAAAAAACAACCAAGTAGTTCATCATACAAAGGAAGAACAGATAGGAACTGAAAAACCTAATTCTGATGACTCCAGCGAAGCTTCGATCTCTGTGATCTTCACTCTTAGCTCTGAGCGATCCGAGGTGGAAAGACGGTGTTAGGATCTCTCTGGGAACTCTTCGATGTTCCAGAAACTCTATCTATCGACTCTAAAGTCATGTCGACTGTACAAGTCTAATTGAATGATTTTTGTTTCGTCTGGCGACTCCCCCCTTGTTCGATGCAGCGGCTGTCTCTTATATAGATTAGGTTTTCGAACCCTTGGCAGAAAAGGAGATACTTCTCGATGAGAACTTTGGAAGTTCTCAACGAGAACTTCAGTGCAAATGTCTCTGGTATTCTTGACGAGAAATCTACTTCGGTTTCTTCATAAGTTCTCGGCAAGAACTTTGAATGTTCTCGGCGAGAACATTAAATGTTCTCACCAAAACATCCTTCTTTCTTCAGCTAGGTCTCGAAGAGGATTTGTCTTTGGATTCCTTAACATCTTCTCGGTGAGAACTTTGTAGTTTCTCACCGAGAACTTAGTGCTGGGCAGTGGATCATCGGTTCTTCACTTGGTTTGACTCATGTTTGATTCTGGTTCACTTCTCAAGGATATATTGCATCTTGAACACGTCTAAGGCCACCTATTTGACAACATATGCATGTGTACTCATAGAGACACTAGATAACACATCAAATAGACCCAAAAAGGGCCAAAGTAACCAAATCGGTAGGAAATAGTGCAATTGATTGAAAACACCCTAAACTACCCCTAAAACCGTGTTACAAGCAATGAAATGTCGCTCAAATGGGGCTAATAATCACGTTAATTCTAGTTTCATCAAAACACCCCACACTTAAGCTTTTGCTTGTCCTCAAGCAAACTAAATTAGAACACACTCAAGTTCACAAATAACAAGATAGATTAAATTGATTCAATTTCTAACGATTTTGTTTAGACTGTTCCACGTAGGAAAAGTAGCCTACACATGCAAGAACATCAACCAAACAAGTTTAAATCTCACTGTTTTCTTCACATTTCAAGTAGTAGTTTCATCAAAGCTCATTTCTTGCAAAAAACAGTTAATCATAATTACCTGGCTACGACAACACCAATTCTAATCAAAAGTGAGTGGACGTGACGTGGCTATCGACTTAACTTCATCCGCTTCTAGATCTGTACATTACATGTTCTAGCTAGGACCGATTTAAACAACATTGATTTCAAGATTCAAACTTCTTCTATTTATTTACTGCATACTAGTGCTCGATCCAAACACTTCACTTAGGTGTTGGACCTGCCTAGCTCACAGTATTTGTGCCTATGCTAGTGCTCAACCCGAACACTTCACTTAGGTGTCGGGCTTGCCTAGCTTTGTTTTCAGCACTTAATGAACTTAAAATTAAATTGAACATTGAACTTTTCGGATTTCACAACTCAATTACTTGATTTAACAATTTAGCCACTTGATCCTAGCTAGTTATAAATTTTTACATAAGATTTCAAATTGGATTTCCGTCTAATCTCAAGCCACAATCACAGGTGATCAAATAGGGAGTGAAAACATGGAGGAGAGCTGGCATTTGTCATCTTAGAACGGTGTTATCGAGCATTGTTATTAACAAGCGAAATAATTTAATTAATTCAAGTTTCAACTACAAGAGTGATTTATTATCTATTGTGACCTAGAATCATTTAATATCAGTGCCGACACGCTGGTTATAGTTTCTAAGTGGAACCGTCTAATCATCATTGTGAAAAATTGAAGTCAATTTAACAGTAAAAGTTAAGAACTGATTAATTCTATGCTAGAGGAATTGAAAATGAACCACAAAATCACATAAAATCAAACAAGATCATGCAAAGTTCTACTGCATCCTACCCCACACTTAAATTGTTCTATGTCCTCACAGGACTAAAAATAAGAGTATAGATAATCGGAGAACCTGGAACGAGATGGTCGATGCAGGGGATGAAAACGGAGAGTCTGAAGCGGAGCGAAGTAGCTGCAAAAGATCCTACAAAACAAAAACTACAAAAAGATCAAAAGGAAACCGGGACAAGTGTCCCGGATCCACACAAAACTATGACAAAAAACTGACTCAATAATTTAAAATGGACCCCAGCCGTGGGCTGCCTCCCACGAAGCACTCTCTTTTAACGTCCTTGAGCTGGACGATACCTGGTTATGGACCCCAAGTCAGGAGCTCCTTGAAGTCAATTAGCTTCTTCAAGGCTAGCGGTTGAGTGCCAAATAGCACTCCAGAAGGATGAAGATGCAGCCGGTGATGCCTGAGTAGATCTTGGTTTTGCGTGAATGACCTGTTCTTCTTGAGTTTTTCCACTGATGGAGTAAAGAGATAGTACGGTGTGTCGTAGTCAGTGAGCTCAGTCTTCTTCACCCGAGGGTTATCCAGGCTGCTCTCATAGTTGAGCACGTATGCTTCCAAATCCATGACCTCTTCACTTTTTGTTGACTGAACCACAAATGAGGCTGACTCCTTCATATCCATGTCCTCATCTCTAGCTTGAACTACAGGTTGGCTCGATGGAATCTTTAATGAGGATACCTCCTCAATCTCTACGTGCTCCTCTTCAGCTTCAACTTCAAGATGGATGAGTGATGACACTCGATTTGATGTGATTATCAACCTCATTTAAGCGACATTTCTTGGCTTAAGACATGGTTTTTAGGATAGAATAGCGAATATTCACTCAACTACTCTATCCCGTGCCATTTGTGTTACTTTGGCCCGTTTCGGGTCTATTTGATGGTTTTCTAGTGTTTCCGTGATAGCACAGGTTTTTGCCGTCAAATAATATAGCCAAGGACGTGTCTAAAGCATTGGAACCTAGAGGAACCGCACCGGAACCAGTCCAATAAGTCAATCAAGTCAACAGAAATCCTACCCTGTTTTACACTAGAGTTTTTGGCAAAAACTGAGAATTTCGGCAAAAACTCCAGAAGAAATCGGCAGAGCATCGCAAGAAGAATTTTCGGCGAGAAGTCAAAGTTCTCGCCGAAAACTCTACACATAAATATCACAGGAGAATCAGTCGACGGAAGCAGCATTTTATAAAGAAGTTTTCGGCGAAAACTCCTTAAGTTTTCGCCAAAAAATCCAGGCAAATCCGGCAGACTTAGGGTTAAGTATAAATACTTAACCGGCGGCCCAAAATCAGATATACCTCAGAATACACTTTTCATAATATAACTTTCACGAGTTCCAGACCTAAAGAAGTTCGAAGGAGAGTTTTGAGAGTTCGAAGAGCCAGGAAGAGATCGTGACGTCATCTTTCCATCTCGGAGAGCTCGGAGCTTAAAGTTGAAGATCCAGGAGATCGAAGCTTCACCGGAGTCGTCAGAATTAGGTTTTTCAGTTCTTATCTATTCTTCCTCTGTATGATGATTTCCTTTGTTGCCTTTGATTCTTCTGTTATCATTATGAGTAGCTGAACTTGTAGAGCTTAGATTAGATGAACCTTAAGTGACCCAGGGCTTTAAAGCGGTCACGGATCGGCGGTGATTAGATTGAAAGTTCAATTAGTTTCTCTTTGCAATGTTGTTTTGTTCTTGATTGTTTATGTTTCTCTTCTGGTTGGTCGCCTAGATTAGGTTTATGCAAGCTAGGGTTAGTCGCCAGACAGCTTCCCTGCTTTGGCGCATAAACTTGGCTTCCTTGATCACCTAGTTTAGATTCTTGTTAAGCTGAGGATAGAAGCGAACGCTCGCCTCTCTTTAAAACATCAATTCAACCAATTAACCTATTCACTGGAGTGTGCCTTTCGTAGAAACCAGTTAGGGTTAATCCACTTTAAGAGTAACTCATTAATCTCTAGTAATTGCACCAGTTAGTTCTTCCGTCGCAAGAAGGGAAAGCTCGAGCGGTTAATTAATCGTGGTAGTTAGATCGGATAAAGCGAACGGTCGCCAGTCTTAAACCTAAGGGTAAGGAGTTATGGTGGTGTCTTAGAAATTGATTGAATGAGAATTGAAAACCGCTGGTCTTGTGATTGCTGTTGCCTTGGTGATCTAAGGGGGATTCGAAATCTAAGCTTGTCTGTCATCTGTCTAAACCAACCAATCATTCTGCCTTTTAATTTCATTTTAATTTTCCTGCATCTTAGTCTAGAAGTCATGGAACTCACACCACGCACAACGTGTTTAAACTTGGATAGATTGCCAGCATATTTGAGTAGACGATTAGAAGAAACCCTGTGGAATACGATCTGCTTAGCTTCTAGCTTGGTAGTATTTGATCACTGTTTTACAGCACATCAATGAGCCCCACTCCTTCAAGAAAGATGAACTCAACACCGTCATCAGCCACCACTACCAAGGATTCTTCATCAGATGCCTCTAGCTCATAATAGTCATGGATGAGATTATCATGTTGTTCTTCGAACAGCTCTTGAACATCTTCTTCCATTAATTGATTTGGTTGCTCGAGCTCGACGTCCACCGCATCAGGATCTTGTAGCATTGAAGTGAGCTTCTCTAAGAGGGATTCTATTCTCGACGCCTGTTGTTGAAACTGATGGACCAGTAGATATCCCACTTTGTGATCCTGGTGTGGTGTGTAGCTTCTGGCTCTTGCCAGGACGGCAAGGGTGAAGGTTCCTCATACCAGCTTATCGTAGGTGGTTGTTCTGGTGTATACCATCCTTGGTTGACCTCAACATATGGTATTTCATTAGTGTACCATCCTCGGTACTGGACATCCCACCTATTATCCTGCATCTCAAAAATCAAGAGCACTACCCACGTGAATCATGAAAAATATGGGGAAAAGAAACAAATGATAAGATGGAAAGGTAGAAGAATAAAATGCCAACTCTTCTTTCAAACAATATAGAAGAGTCCCCGGAAATGGCACCAATTTGGCGAACGTTGTAAATAGGTTTATCAAATAACTAATCTACAGAAGTAGACTAGATCGAATCTCTCGAGGTTTCTTCCAATTGACTACTCAAAGAAGCTGGCAAATTATTCAGGTTTAAACAGATAGTCCGTGGTGTGAGTTCCACGACTTCTAAACTATAATGCAGGGAAATTGAAATGAAATTAAAAGACAGATTGATTGGGTTTGACTAACGATATGACAGACAAGCTTAGACTCGAATCCCCTAAGATCACCAGGACATTGGCGATCACAAGACCAGCGGTTTTCAATCCTAATTCATTCAGTTCTCAGACACACCATAACTCCTTACCCTTAGGGTTAAGTTCCGCGAACGTTCGCTCTATCAGATCTAACTACCATGATTAATTAACCATCTGTGCGTTTACTTCTGCAACGGAAAACTAACTAGTGAAATTGATTAAGAACAGTGACTTACTCTAGCAGCGGATCAACCCTTAATGGTTCCTACGAAAGGCACACTCCATTGAATAGGTTAATTGATTGATTTGAAGTTCCAAAGTAAGGCGGACGTCTGGCGACTATCCTTGGCTTAACACGAATCTAATCTTGGTGTGAAGTTAGACAAGCAACGCGGGAAAGGAAGAACAAACAATCACGTAAGAGAAACTGTCTGAATTTGAATCTAATTACCGCCAATCTATGACCGCTTTAAAGCCCCGGGTTGCTTAGGGTTCATCTAATCTAAGCTCTACGAGTTTAGCTACTCATGTTGATAACAAAAGAATAAAAAATAACCAAGGAATTCATCATACAAAGGAAGAACAAAAAGGAACTCAAAAACCCTAATTTTGACGACTCCGGCGAAGCATCGATCTCTAGCGATCTGCACTCCTAGCTTCGAGAGCTCCGAGGTGGAAAGATGTTGTCAGGATCTCTCCGGGAACTCTTCGATGCTCCCTAAACTCTATCTATCGACTCTAAAGTCATGTCGACTGTAAAAGTGTAATTGAATGATTTTTGTTTCGTCTGGCGACTCTCCCCTTGTTCGATGTAGCGGCTGTCTCTAATATAGATTAAGTTTCCAAACCTCTACAGGAAAAGGAGATAGTTCTCGCCGAGAACTTTAGTGCAAATGTCTCCTGTATTCTTGATGAGAAATCTGCTTTGGTTTCTTCATAAGTTCTCGGTGAGAACTTTGAATGTTCTCACCGATAACATCCTTCTTTCTTCAGCTAGATCTCGAAGATGATTTGTCTTTGGATTCCTTAACATCTTCTCGGTGAGAACTTTGTAGGTTCTCGCCGAGAACTTAGTGCTGGGTAGTGGATCATCGGTTCTTCACTTGGCTTGACTCTAGATTGATTCTGGTTCACTTCTCGAGGATATATTGCATCTTGAACACGTCTGAGGCCACCTATTTGACGACGTATACATGTGTACTCATAGAGACACTAGAAAACACATCAAATAGACCCAAAAGGGGCCAAAGTAACTAAATCAATAGGAAATAGTGCAATTGAGTGAAAACACCCTAAACTACCCCTAAAACCGTGTTACAAGCAATGAAATGTCTCTTAAATGGGGCTGATAATCACGTTAATTCTAGTGTCATTAGATTGCAACTGGAGTTGTGCTTCTCACAACGGTCGTTGTGAAGGGTCAAAAGGATGGGCTATCTAATAAGGGATTAAAGTTTTAAACGGTGGCCATTCATCCAGTTCTTTTAAGACTAGTGTCCATGTATCAGTTTAAGGGAGATTCAAAAGACGTGTGACCTTTGGCAAAGGCAATGACTGTCGAAGCCGGAAAGAGCTGAGCAGTCCTTTGGGACCGCCGAAAAAGATGGGTTTGTAAACAACGGGTGTCAGAACTGTGACTTGGGTTAAAGCAAAGGCAAGGTTTCAGGTTTCAGGGTCAGGTTGCGATTTTGGCAGGTTTCAGGGTTGGTTCATCGGTTTGTCGATTCAGCATGTTTAAGGTTTCATGGTCGCTTCACCAGTTTGGAAAGTTTTAGGTTTCAGGTTCAGGGTTGGTTCATCGGTTCGGCAGGTTTCAGGTTTCAGGGTCAGTTCGCTAATTTGGCATGTTCGGGTTTTAGGTTTAGTTCACTAATTCGATAGGTTTTGGGTTTTCAAGGTTCGTTAGTTGGTTCAGCAGGTTGTGGTTTTCAGGGTTGGTTCAGTGCATTCAGCCTCAATTTAAGATTTGTTTGCTTAGAGGGACAAAGAAGTGTTAGCTACATGCAATAGCGTTTTACTACTTAAACTAGTGTTTTAGTCGTGGCGGCCTGTGAGGTGGAATCAAGGGCCATGTTAAGTAAGTAAAGGAGATTGGTGTTTTTGAAACAGCGTTACCGTGACGTGGTGAATGCCTATCTCGAAGGTAAGGCTCTATCGCTCAGTGTTCATTCACTAGTGAGGGGAAGAGGGTTTAAGTCGACTTCAGGACGAAGTTTGTTTTAAGGGGGAAGAATTGTCACATCTCGTTTCCGGGATACTAGTTGGTTTTAGAAATTTCTCGATTATTCTTTAAATTGATTGGGCCATTTGCTTGTTTTAAGGAGGTTGGGCTTTGAGTCCAGCCGTATTTGTGTGTTACAGCGGAGAGGAGGAAGTGGTGGGCTAGAGCCCACCTTGTTGGTCCGGTCAACAGTAGCAGCAGCGGAAGGAGGACAGGGGCTGGCGGACTTTGGCGTTGGGCCACTTGCTTGGGTAGAGGGAGATAAGGATGGGCCCACGATTGGTTGACTCCAACCTTCGCCACTGGCAGCACGGGAAGAAAGGAAGGGTCAATAGCCATGTTCCCTAATTATAGAAATAGAAGGACTTAAAGCCCATTGAAGGTTGGACAGAGGATAAGGGTTTTGTTGAGTATGTGTTGGCGGCTAATGAAAATAAAAAGGAGAATGAAAAGCCCCATTTTCATGGAGTGAGAGAGATGTGGCTATTGAGTTGGATGCACAGAAATCGAGAGGGGAAAGTCGAACAGCGCACAAAAACAAAGGGGGTGACGTCAGCTGTGTTGATGCACGGGAATTGAGGAGAAAGAAAAGAGATCCATGACTAGAGTTTTGGGCGGCTTCGATGGTTGGCTCGGAGGGTTATGACGTTGCTGGAGTGGGCGACGGCGATGAAGGAGGCTTACTGGTGGGGAAGGCCTTCCTAGAGAAAGAGAGGGGATCATTTGCAAGCTTTGAGGAAGTTCAATGGCCCCTTCGGGCATTTCAGAAAGCCAAGTGATCATTCTGTGATTTTGGGAAATCAGTGGGTTTTGTTTGGAATTCGAACTAAGAATTAGTTTGAGAAGTCAGTTATGAGGGTTTGGGTTAGCAATCAGAGATTCAACTATAACTCCTTCGTTAGAGCTCTAATCGATGAACCGTTAGGACCGGTGGAATCAGAACTATGAGACAGTTCATCTCAAGTAGTTTAAAAGGATTTCACTGCAGTTCAGGTGAGTGGTTTATGGTTTATGGTCACCTCAAGCTCAAGGGTTTAATTGGTTAAGGTTAAGGGAATTGTTTTGGTGCCTGGTTGTTTGTATGTCCTTGTGACGTGTATTTAAGTATAGCCACCAGTTCGATACACGGGAGGCCGCGATAGAAGGTAATTGTGGATTACTGCCTCTCTATTACTAGGCTCGTACAGGATTTTAGTGTCGGTGGGCCACCCATGAATTGCACAATCCCCTACGTAACATAAAATGTAAAGGTTCTGGTGGTTCGTATTTAACTACCATCCATGGAGGTCTTTTGTGGTTGGGAGGGCGTCTGAGACTGGGATTTACTGGAACTTTAAGCTAGGGGTTGCTGGCACTTCTAACGGTTGACTTAAGGGTGGTAATCTCTTTCCTGTAAGGCAAGGGTTTTTGATATTGTCTTTATGACAGGATTTATGGTTAGGATAAATTTGAGGTTGCAGGTTAAACACTTAGTAATTAGTACTGACCCTCTTCTTTGTACTTTTTGTGTGGTGGTTTTTGGATGGGTTTTCAGGTCTGTGGAGCTGGAGCTGGAGGGCGAGCTGGTGGGATCCTTGGGGATGTTTATCGGTTCTTCATTGTATTTGAACATCGTTTGTGCTAGTGTAGTGTATAGTCATTGTATGATGTGGATTGTGCATTTTGGCTTTGTAATGGTGAATTATGGGTTCTCCAATTATTTCAGTTATTCCTTCCGCTTTTATGATTGATTTGTTGTGATTGTATGAGTTATTTGGTTGAACTAGTGGTTCATTCGGTTCGTCTAGGGTGGGGTGTTACAGCAGCAACCTTGATGTCTGCAATCTTACCCATGTCATTAGAAGTGACACTGGCTTGGATTGAAGCCTTCAAACCCTCCAGAAACTACTGCTTCAACTCATCCTCCTTGAGCTCTGGAGCTTCCTGGTACCATGTTCTCAGACGTAGAAACTCCATGTAGTACTCTGCTACAGTCTTGTGTCCCTGCTTCAAGGTCTGAAACTCCAGCCTCTTCGCCCTTTGCCAGGTTTCATGAATGTATTCATCTATGAAAACTTGCTTGAAGCCCTCAAACCCGATGGCCAAAGGAACCTCCTCCACCGTCGCCAGGTTGCACCACCACTCCTTGACATCTCCTCTCAGCAAGAAGATTAAGTACCACAGCTTCTGCTCATCAGTAGATCCTAAACAACTGAACGCATGATCGTTGTCCCTCAACCACTACAAATCCAACTAAGAGTCTGAGGTGTTCCCCTCGAATGTCACGCCTACCATCTTCAGTAGCCGCACAAAGTCCAACGCTGGAGGAGGAAAACTACCATTAGTAGCATTTTGGCTACCAGTGGTGCTATCTCAATCACTACAAAAGAGTAGAATGTTCAGTTATCGAATTTAAAGTTGACTCACTTCAAAACCTTTAACTTCAAAATCCTTTGAAACACCTTTACCCCCCCCCCCCCAAACCATTTTCATAAAGCAGCAAAGCTGAAACTAGCCCCATGGAAGGTCTACTGTGGAATACTAACTCTCCATATAAGGTTCATGACGCCTTGAGAAAGCTAGTAGCACAACTACGTAACAGAAATCAAACCAGTCTTTGAATCCCGCTATAGCACCCCACCCTAGATGACCCGGTTAAACCACAAGTTGAACTTATGCATTACAAATTAGGCGCCATAGGCCCGAACCAAACAATTAAGCATACACAACATCACATGAATAGAAGGCTGAAATCATACTATTAAGAAAGGAAATGGCCAAACCGGCAGAACCAGAATCCATAAACAATCACAATCCAACAACCAAAACCAAATACATCCATAATACAAAAACCAAAGGAAATCCTCGAAACCCGGTCAAAACTAATAAATCAAAACTGGGTCAGAACATCCCGCAATACCTAGCATTAACCGAATCGTCGGCATGCCCGAGAGCTCCTCTCCTCAGAACTCTCCTAGGTGGCATGGTGAAGTGACCCCGGGCAGCCGACCGACTGAAAATCTCTATTCCTACACCCCGCCAGGGTCACCCACGAGGGCAAAGGCCTTAGGGCCTTATAAGAAGCGTTTGGAGCCTCGTCAGCACCCTCAACTAGCCCCATGGAGGTTTACAAAACCTCAGCAGGTGGTGAGGTTCAAGTACAGCCCTCCCCGAAGGGCCCAACAAGCACGGATGAGCGTCCAGGACCCATCAGGCCCTAACTTGGGCCCCGGCGCTCGAAGCGGCCAAGGAGTCGAGCTTGCCTGGCAGCTCGGGCACTAAGTCTAAAGGCCCAGGAGGTGCTATACAACCCTGGGATCCTCTAGAAGCCTTCCTAGAAGAGTGCCGGCAGAAGAGGGTCGAGCACCAACCCCAGGGTACTCCAGCCGGCCCCACCCTGAGCGCTCCACTAGCCCTAGCACCAAGGCTAGGCGTCCAAGAGCTCAAGGAGAGGATGACCACCTTAGGGGAACCTCTAAAAGCCTCCCTGGACGACTGAAAGAAGCACTTAAGAAGACGCCTGGAGGAAAATGGAGAAGGCCCGAAGGCAGACTTCCCCTGGGCGCCAGCACCGGCATCAGAAGGCCGCGATCGGGCCTTGGCACCCAACCATCAAGGAACTCTAGCCTTGGGAGGTTTATCATCGGCCCTCAACCCCATACAAGGCCTGGAGCCAAGCCTAGGAGCTACCACCCTAGGAGCCAAGGAGAAATGGGAGGAAATGAAGAAATGGGAGGAGGACCGAACGGGCCGTTCGAGCAGGAACCCCGGATGCCGAGCAGCATCAGCATCAGACCCGCCGGACCCCAGCAGCTGGAGCCCCGTGCATTTCCAAGCCCGAGCAATCGACGCCGCAGCCAATTCCAAACCCGACAGCAAAGGCGGCGTCGGCTTTCCTAATCCGGCCCGCGAGTGAGCGACAAGCCCGACCGGATCCGCCGGTTTAGGGTTTTGGCACGTTTTTATTTGTTCTATTTCTTTTTAAGTGTTGGACTCGGATTTTTCCTTTTAGTTTCGATTCTTTAGGAGCAAGTAAAGTCCTTTTTATTCTAAATAGGACTCTAGGTTAATATTTAATTATTTTTCTGAGTTTTACCCTAAGTAGGAAGCCGCGGGGATGTCCCGGCTCCTCTAGTATAAATAAGAGGCTTTGGCCTCATTGTAAACTGAACCCTTTTGCAAATCAAATATAAATCAGAACTTTGTTCTTCTATCCTTTAAGTTTTTGCTGCGTGCATAGCTTAGGATCGATGTTATCAACAGAAGCATCCATCTTCTGTCGTGGAGCCATTCTACCGGACACTACGAGTTCTCGGTTAATCGCAACCGACGGGTCCTAGTACTTTCCAGCCCCGGCAACGACTGTCGATCGAGTGAAGGACCAAGACTAGCGGTGGTTAGGGTCGTCTGCCCACGGTTGCAGCGGTCCACATCACATGGTAACCTACTCACCATACCCCAAAGCTAACCGGTAAAGAAAACAAAGATAGATGGGTCAGTGACATGCACCGAGTGAAACAATAAGAAATAGTAACCCACATGCTATGAAAGAAGTAAACTAGTAAACCAAGAAAAATCACAGCAGTTAGAGGTTGGTAGCCTGAGCAATCCCTATCCCGATTTCTTAAAAGGATCAATAAAGCCTATAAGGTCTACTGACCATCCTGGTGCCATATAGGCCTCGTTCCCGGTCATTAAGACTCCTTTTAGCCCTTTAATTACCCAAGAGATTGCGCAGTCCATAAATGGATCACCCGGGCTTGCACCTAACTCCAACCTATGAGATCAGTCTGAACATGCACATAATCCCTATCGATATCAAACAAGGTAGTATAACATCCTTGCCCAAATTACATAATAGAGTAATCCAATAACAATATACAATAAGCCATTAAAGTCGGGTATGGATCATAACAGTTAAAAGAATATCATTTTAGTGAAAAAATCCCACACAGTTTCCTTGGCCGTTTCCTAAAATCAAGACAGACCGAGATAGCCTCCTACCCCGAGCACTTCACCCCGACCTTTCTAGACAAGTTTCCAAACCAAATCGATCACCAGAACTGATCAGAGAAGAGAAGAGTGCCAAAACTCCCAAACTCTAGAACCCTAACTTGCAGAGCTTAATCCTCTTGAACGAGAAGGATTTACCTGAATCAAAGTCTAGGTGATTGACCTAGATCGATCCCCCCACCTTCCTTCATGTTCCCTTGCTGATCTATCACTTTGAGCTCCAAATCCCCACCTTCAACCCCCGCTATTAGACAAGAGGTTTGAAGAGAAAAGAATTTAAAAATAAGGCTGACAGTTACCAATTCAATGTTTTATACTGAGCCTATGCAACGATCGTTACATGAATTTGCAACGCCCGTTACCATCCACAAACAACGGCCATTACAGGAATCTATAATGCCCATTACCCATGAATGATAACGGTCGTTGCACTCCACGGTTCTGCAGAAATAGTTTGACAGCAACTACTACAACATTTCCTAATCTCACTCAAATCAGCCGGAAATGGTATGTTACAATAACTACATTTAGGGATAGAGAAGTGGTTTTGAATTAGAGTTCCAACCTTAATGCTAGTAACGAGTTTTTATCTATCATTTCTGGTGAAGGTATCCTACGTATCTGACCGGGTTAAGTGTTCCTTTATATGTCTATTTATTTTTAAGGGCCATATGCATGCTAGGATAGTGGCCGAACAACCCTAGGCTCGTATGTGAATTATTCTTATTATTATATACTTGAATTTTTTATTTACTTGATCTATTTACTTTGATATTATACTTGATTTAATATATGTGTTCTATTGTGATCTAATTGTGATAACAATTTACCTAGATTGATGATTTACGGGAATAATATGGAAATTGCTTGATCACTTAGTTAGGGCCCATATGTTGGAGACTATTATTGTTCTATTATGTTGTAGAAAACCATATATGGTCAATTCTTCTAGTAGTAGGTCATTAGGACGGTTAAACCTAGTGACTGAATGGTTTTTAGCCTCATACCACGGACAGCTACCTATTAACGAGGTACCCGTTTGGGTACTGATATGAATCGATCCGCAACCATGGGCGATGACCCTATACCAATAAGCTAATGAACAAAGACAATGAGTCTAACCTTAGTAATTGGGGTGGATAGGACTTGGATCCGCTAGCTATAACGAGCTAGGAACTCTGAGTATCAAGTCGAAGGTGCCACACTATGGGATGAATACCCAGGATGATAAACCAAACCTTAAGCAATGCAACAACGAGCAAAGACTTGAAGGAGTAAGAACAAAAGTTCTGAAATTTCTTTGTTTAATTCAAGGGGGTCTGAATTATAATGAGGCCGTAGGCCTTTATTTATAGGTGAGGATCGGGAACAAGCTCTTTGATTCCTCATAGAACTCTACTCCTAAAATAGTAAAAACAATTCTTGAATAGTATAAGTAGGAAGTTAAAACCGAGTAAAACACTAAAAAGGCTAAAAATAGTACATCCGATAAAACTGGCAAAAATCCAATTAAACTAGCAAAATCCGGAGAAACCCTAATCCGGCAGAAAACCCTAATCTGTGTTCAAGATGGATGGGATGTGAAAAGTCCCTTCTAGACTAGGACTCTGTCTTCTCCGTGTTTCCTACTCCTAATAGGACTTGGAAACATGGGTGGCGTGGGGTTTCCGGATCAGGATCAAAATCCTAGTCACGCTCGAATTTCCTTGGCACGGTCAACATCGACAGCCGTGACCAAGTCTACCTCGGATCAGCATCCAGGCTCTGCACCGTGATGCCTCAGTCCTACATCAGTCTGTCTCAGTCCAACTCCACATCCTTCATGTCTTGGGTTCCATCCTCTCTGAATCAAGCTGGGCTTGATGGAAGTTTACCTTTGAGGACTAGGGAATCCGTAGGGCTGAAGGATCCCTGAAAGGCACGGCTAGAAAATTGGCTCGGTCCTAAGTGCTTGTGGTATGGGCTCCAGCACCCCCAACCGTAGAAGATGGTCCCAAAGACGCATCCTCAACCATAGAAGAAGAATTCATGGCTAAACTACATAATTCCCCTCAGGGACACCATAGCACCTCGGTGCAATTTAGGAGGCAGTACAGGCTCCTTCCGGTTCTATCATTTCACAATCACATAAATCATATAAACCCAATTCATAATTCATGATTCATCGTTCATCACACCGTTACCAAAATCACACATTGTCAACATCAATCATCATCACATCTCATCCACTTTTCCACAATCCACATACAATTCCACATCACCATTCATAATCACAACAAGGGTAAACTGCTAGCTTGTCGGCCACCCCACCTGCATGAGAGATACAGAGGTAGCCATGTCGCAAGTCTAGGGTTACCCACTTGTTCATCATTCATAGGACGACACCACATTAGCAAGGTCATCCTACTGCAACTACAACTAACAACAATAGAATATGTAATTTCGCAAGATCACCCAACCCGTTCATCCTATCAATCATTTATAACTCTGATCCGTTAATCATCATTATTAATCACTTATCCCAATCTCAACAACGTAGCTTCACAACAATCAACATCCACCAACAATCAATCAATTGGCAATCACATAACAGTTATATCATTTCACTCTCTTCCGTTTACATACAATCCCTAATTTCATCTAGATCATATTGCAACTTCTCAAGTCACCCATCACTACCTATTGAATGCTAAACCCTCACCTGACAAGAAGACGAGGATCTAAACAACTTCTAGAAACTCGGACGAACGAAACCTCCTTCTCAAAAAACGTAGCTTTTCCCCTCCTCACCGACAGCACTCAGCAACTAACTAGCACAAACCAATAGTAGTGATATCTTCTCCTCGTCACAAAAAACGCACAGGAAGAAACGACGACTTAATCGGACACCCGTAGCTCCCGAAATCAAGGTTTGAATTTGGGAAAACCTTGGTTCGTCAAAAGGGTTTTTGGGAAGAAAGAGAGAGAGGAAAAGTTGCAGAAATCTGTCAAAACTCATCCCTTAATAGTTATGGGATGATACACTGGGTGTATTACAATACACGAGGTGTATTACAATACACGACCGTGTACTTTCCACTGTACAAGTGTTATAACCTCAACCTGATCCACACCTGCTCCTCCCGAACTTCGAGGGAACCTCAAGAACACCAAAATCAGTGCTTTGAAGATTGGAGGAGAAGGAAAAGAGGAGGTGGTTGGAGAGAAGGTGGATCGGAAGCGGAAGCCAGCGGACAATCAGGAGAAAATACTTATTTTTTAATTCCAAAAATACCCTTCCGTTAGTTGGGTTTGGAACGGTCCAAACCCAGCGAATTTAGACGCTGATCCGTGGGAAAATTTACTGTTAGGACACCCATTAGTGTCCTCATATGAGGACACTAATCCTCACCATCAATTATTTTCTTAGAAATCTAAAGGTTAATATTAAATGGGTATAAGGGTAATTGTATTTCTTTGATTACAGGTTTTAATTAATTAATTTTTGTTTCCTGATAATTATTTAATTTAATTATTAATTTGTAGTTATTATCTTCCGTCTTTAATTTCATTCTATTACTTTCTTTTTTGAATTCCATCTTCTACTAGGGTTATTTGGCTAGTTATACAATCTGTTACACTCACCAGAACTTCAACTTCTCAATGGTAGCTCTTTTCCGGTCATATTCTTCGGTCATTATTTTTCTCTTTCCTCAATTTCATCTCCTTCATCGCCTCCCCAACATGTCATGTAATTTTTTTTCAATTCTAGGAACTTCCATTTATGAATCTTAATGTGATTGATATGGCATCCTCAACGTTTAACCCATTAGAGGCCATACTAGAGAATTCGAATGATGATGTTATTTTTTTCTTAATTCTTAGATTCATTTGTTCAATGTTCCATTTTTATATTTGGGGACAATCATACCTTATTTTTGGCGAGGAATTTGGTGAACAGTTTATTTTTTTTGGAACAGTTCCTTTTTTATTTTTTGGAGTGATTTCTTTTTTAATAATCAACAATTATGTTCCAATTCGGTAAAAAAGGAACTATATTTAGGTTATCGGCTATAAAATTCGTCTAAAGAACACAAAAACTCGTACCAACGCACAAATCCCGGACACAATATTTTTTAGAAGAAGATGAAGATCTTGTTTAGCCAAATCATAAATCTAGTTCCTAATTAAGAACTTGGTACCAAATCACAGATCTAGAGATCCATATTCTTCAACCTGTTATAAAAAAAAGTAGAAAAAGATGAACATGTTCCTAAAACGTAAATTGGAATATCAAGTTCCTAAATCGTCAAAATGGAACAACGTGGGCCTAAAGATAAACATGTTCCAATAGGAACTCAGAAAAAAATCAAGACGAAAAAAAATAGCAGTGTTTCGATCGAGTCCAACTCGTAACC
Source organism: Linum lewisii (assembly GCA_034768395.1). Classification (NCBI taxonomy): domain Eukaryota; kingdom Viridiplantae; phylum Streptophyta; class Magnoliopsida; order Malpighiales; family Linaceae; genus Linum; species Linum lewisii. Next base: position 37,846,547 of record CM068301.1, on the reverse strand, counting down.
TCGACCCCAACAGCTTTCATGACCCGATCTTGTAGTGGCTTCGTATTTTCGTCGATTCAGAATTCAATACCGAGTTGTGAATACTAGCACGAACAAGTAGATCTTGAACCTGTTTCAGATCATTGAAATGACAACATTATTACTCAATTTCAAATTTGAAACAACAAAACAAATTAAAACAATATAGCTTATTCCATTTTAGAAATTAAGAATCTCGACTACGTTAATATTTACATATTTTTTGACGACTTGTATCATTATATGGTAAATAAAGAATGATAACAAAATGGTTGGGGTAATCACCTGGTGTTGGGAGTGGAGTAGATAACGGTTTATGATGTGAACCACGACCGACTATGCTTCGTGACCCTAACCACCGCAAGCTGATATTCAAAGGCAACGAGAGAACCTATGGAACGGGGGACGGAATCGGACTTTGACCCACTAGCTTCAGCTGAGCTAGGAACCAGAAGTATCACGTCGAGGGCACCACGCCAAGAGATGGATGCTCATGATGATAAGCCAAACCTTAAGCCGTGCTCTTGCACATACTCGAAGGGGTTTAGAACAATGTTCTGAAAAGGGGTTTATTGATTTATTAAAGTCTGAATAACAAGGGTGGCCGAAGGCCTCTATTTATAGGGAGGGAACAAGCTCTCCTCACCTATCTAGCTACTTCCTAACTAGGAAAATAATCTAATCCTAACTAGGAAAGATTAAAATTGACCTAAACAAGCTAACTAATTAAGGAAAACTAAAAAGGGAAAGATAAAAGTGCCTTGGTATGCAAGGAAAAGACTAAATAGGAAAAATCCGGCAATCCGGGCAGCTTCATGGGTGGTCGGGCAGTTCTGGGCCAGCGGGCAAGGCTTCTCACATGGCTTTGGCCTTCTGAGGGTGTCCCAGTCCTAGAAGGACTTAGGACCGGGGTCTTCTGGTCGTGGCAACCTGTTCTCCTGGCCCGGGTGGGATTCCTTGTCTCGGTGGGACTGCATGCATGGACCCGGATCGTGTATGAGCACTTCCCTACGTGTCTCCGCCTTCATTTCTCCTCCGATTGCAACGCCGTTTGTTGGGCCGTGTTATTGAGGTCCCCAACTGTCCAGAGCAACTGGAATTTCCCAAAAGGCCCAAGCCGTTTGGCGGCTCGGCCCTAAATGCTCCTTCGTAGCGTTGTGCGCCGTGTCCGGTGCCCGGGACGGCCTCATTCTCGGCCATCTATATTTCTGGCCAGGCCTTTGGCATTCTTCTTCGGCCTAGTCTTCAGGAAAGTCTAGAGACGGCACTCAGTGGTTGGTGCCGGTCCAGGGCTCCATTTCTCCACTTGGCTTGATCCGAAGCTTGGTCCGGTGCTCACTCCGGGGCCTGTCTTTGGGAGCCATCCCTTGTTGGCCAGGTATTCTTCACTCCTCCGCTTCCTGTACTCCAAAAATGCTTCCAAAGGATCCTAGGAGTGGTCAGCTCCTCCAAGGCTCGTGGGGATTAGTCCAAGGCCTTCTAGGGCCCTTAGGCTCGGCCCTCGGTCCGGCTCAGGGCTCAGATCGGATGCCTTGGCCAGCAACATTGCCTGGAGTGGCAGCTCCTTCAATTTAGCTCTCCTACCTGCTGGTGGTGGCTTGATCCTATATTTAGTTACATACCTTGGCCTCATGATGTGTGATGACACTCGATTTGACGTGATTTTCATCCCCATTTAAGCAACATTTCATGCCCCTTTGATGCCATTCTGATGAATATTTTGTGAAAATGTGTTTATTATGTAATTCTAGGCTCCTAGTGCATACATTGTTCATTTATTGGCTATTTTTACCCTTTTTGTGAGCTTTTATGTTGAGCCTCCAGGTTACCACATTATAGAGGACTCTCTCACGAGTCCAACGCTTCAAACGGGGACCAAATCGGAGTTCAAACGGAGCGGGAATCATCAAAACAAGTTGGAGCTGGTTTTTAACTAACATTTTCGGTGAAAATCTGGTGATGTTTTCGGCGAAAATTCCTTTGAAAATCCGGGCAGAAACCCTAATTTTCAGCCTTTTCGAACTTGTAAAGGGTTTCTAGGGTTATATACAGACTTTTTGAAGCTAGATTAGATACACACGAATTTTGGCTGATTAGCCACGGCTTAGAGGGTCGATAGATAGAGTTTAGAGAGTTCAAAGATCCGTGGAGAGCTCGGAACTTAAAGTTGAAGATCCAGGAGATCGAAGCTTCGCCAGAGTCGTCAGAATTACGTTTTTCAGTTCTTATATGTTCTTCCTCTGTATGATGATTTCCTTTGTTGCCTTTGATTCTTCTGTTATCGTTATGAGTAGCCAAACTTGTAGAGATTAGATGAACCCTAGATTAGATTCGAAGTTCAATCAGTTTCTCTTTGCATGGTTGTTTTGTTCTTGATTGTTTATGTTTCTTCTCTGGTTGATCGCCTAGATTAAGTTTATGCAAGCTAGGGTTAGTCGCCAGACAGCTTCCCTGCTTTGGCGCATAAATTTGTCTTCCTTGATCGCCTAGTTTAGATTCTTGTTAAGCTGAGGATAGAAGCGAACGCTCGCCTCTCTTTAAAACATAAATTTGATCGCCTAGATTCTTGCATAAATTTGTCTAGACTTTTTTTTCTCTTTTTTTTCTTTTCTACTGCATACTAGTGCTCGATCCAACACTTCACTTAGGTGTTGAACCTGCCTAGCTCACAGCCTTTGCCTTTGCTAGTGCTAAACCCGACACTTCACTTAGGTGCCGAGCTTGCCTAGCTTTTCTTTTTTTTTGAGCATTTTCTTTTGAACATTCTCTTCACAAATTAGCCACTTGATCCTTAGCCCCTTAAACTTCCGCACAAGATTTCGAATTGGATTCCGTCTAATCTCAAGCCACAATCACGAGGGATCAAAAAGGTGATGAAAAACATGGAATAGGGTGAAAATTCTGATTGCCTTCATCATTTTAGACCGGTGTTATCGAGCGGTACAAAAACACGTATCAAACCAATCAACCAACATACAAGAGTGATAAAATCTCTGTTCTAGCCTAGACTCATTTGATACTAGTGCTAACATGCTGGTTATAGGTTCTAAGTAGAACAGTCTAAACGTCATTATGAAAGCTTGAAGTCAACTAAACACCAAAAGTCAAGAACTGGACGATTCTACAATAGAGGAATTTGACATTCAATCAAGATAATGCAACTCATCAAAGCATAGCATTGGACTTCTACCGACAAATAATCACACCAAACCCAAACTCCCCTACGACTAACATGAGCATTGTCCTCAATGATCAAGAGAGAGAGGGTAAGGTTGAACGAAGTTACCGCGTGGGTAGAGAAGAGCCTAGGAAGCCAAAGTAGAGGAAGAGTCCCATGACGCTCATTGTGAAGAGTGATCCTACTAAGTGCTTGCCAACATCTTATTCAACGAGCTAAAATAACACAAAAACATAAAAGTGAAAAAGTAAGGATAACATGGGGTGCCTCCCATGAAGCGCTTCTTTAACGTCTCTAGCTAGACGAAACCTAGAGCACTCAAGGCATAACCAAGGACATTACCTCGACCGCACCAATAATATCATGAACAACATAATGCTTAAGTCGATGGCCATTCACCTTAAAAGGTTCGGTTTGAGACGGAGAGATTACCTCGACGGTGCCATAAGGAAATATTTTAGTTATCGTGAATGGTCCGGACCAACGAGATCTCAACTTCCCGGGAAAGAGCTTGAGCCAAGAGTTGTATAGGAGGACTTGATCACCAACTTTGAAATCCTTGCCCGGCTTCAATCGGGAGTCATGAATGAGCTTCGTCCTCTCCTTGTAAAGCTTAGCATTCTCATATGCATGATGACGATACTCTTCGAGCTCATGTACCTGAAACTTACGCTCTTCTCCTGCGAGACTCATATCAAGGTTTAGAAATTTCAACGCCCAAAGAGATCGGTGCTCAAGCTCTACCGGCAAATGGCAAGCTTTACCGTAGACCATCCTATAGGGAGTAGTGCCTATAGGGGTCTTGTAGGCCGTGCGGTAGGCCCATAGAGCATCATCAAGCTTTTTTGACCAATCCTTTCGTGATTGGTCGACCGTTTTCTCCAAAATTCTCTTAAGTTCTCTATTGGTTACCTCGACTTGGCCACTAGTTTGAGGGTGATACGAGGTAGACATTCGATGAGTGATGCCGAACCGGTGGCATACTCTATCGAATTGTCCTTGAAAGTGAGTACCCCGATCACTAATGATGGCACGAGGGGCACCAAACTGAGTGAACAACTTAACAAGAAACTTCCCTACGACTCGAGCATCATTGGTAGGTAAAGCTTGAGCTTCCGCCCATTTAGACACATAATCTACCGCAACTAATATGTACTTGTTATCATGTGAAGGAGGGAACGGTCCCATTAAATCAATACCCCATATATCAAATACTTCTACCACTACCGAGACATGTTGAGGCATTTCATTATGGGAAGAGATGTTACCTGAACGTTGACACGCATTGCAGGACTTGACAAAGGCTTGACAATCTCGAAAGATTGAGGGCCAAAAGAATCCGGACTCAAGTACCTTGCGAGCTGTGCGATTTGCTCCATGATGTCCACCCGTAGGACCGGAGTGGCAATGTCTCATGATGTCCTTAGACTCTCCATAAGTGACACATATTCTAACCATACCATCCGAGCCAACTTGAAATACAAAAGGATCATCCCGATAGTAATGCTTCAAATCCGCAAAGAACTTCCTTTTGTCTTGAGTGGAGAGGCCCTCCTTCAAGTATCCACTCGCAAGATAATTAGCAAAATCCGCGAACCAAGGTTCCTCGAACTCCAAAGTCGCTAGAGCGAACAATAGCTCATCGGGGAAGTTGTCATTGATCTCTTCATTACCGTTGTGTACCATTTCAGCTTCTTCCAAATGAGACAAGTGATCGGCGGCTACATTCTCGGATCCTTTCTTATCATGAATTTCAATGTCAAACTCTTGCAACAAAAGAACCCAACGAATCAATCTTGGTTTAACATCGGTCTTAGATAGAAGGTACCTCAAAGCTTGGTGGTCCGTGAAGACAATAGTGTGAGAAAGCACCAAGTAGGACCTAAACTTATCAAAAGCAAACACTATGGCCAAGAGCTCATTCTCTGTAGTTGTGTAGTTCCTTTGAGCATCATTGAGAGTCTTACTTGCATAGTATATTGGATGGAATCTCTTGTCGATTCGTTGGCCTAGAACCACTCCAATAGCATAATCGCTAGCATCACACATCAATTCAAACGACTTTGACCAATCCGGAGCAATGAGGATGTGAGCTTACCCTTGAGGAGTTCAAAGGCTCGCATGCATTCGTCATCAAAGCAAAATTCAACATCCTTCTCGAGAAGCCGAGTCATAGGAGTAGTTATCTTGGAGAAGTCTTTGATGAAGCGCCTATAGAAACCGGCATGCCCCAAGAAACTTCTCACGGCTTTCACGGAAGAGGGTGGAGGAAGTTGAGAGATGGTCTCTAACTTTGCCTTATCAACCTTAATGCCCTTTTTAGAGATCTTGTGACCAAGAACAATCCCCTCATTGACCATGAAATGGCACTTCTCCCAACTTAATGCGAGATTGGTCTCTTCACAATGATGCAATACCTTTTCAAGGTTCCTCAAACAAAGATCAAACGAATCCCCAAAGACCGAGAAATCATCCATGAACACTTCCATGATATCTTCCACAAAATCATCAAAGATGGCAAGCATACATCGTTGAAAAGTAGCGGGAGCATTGCATAACCAAAAGGAATTTGGCGATAAGCAAATGTACCAAAAGGGCATGTGAATGTGGTCTTCTCGATGTCCTCCGTAGCAATCGGTATTTGGAAGTACCCGGAAATGCCATCCAAGAAACAATAGTACTCGTGACCGGAAAGACGGTTGAGCATTTGATCCATGAATGGTAGAGGAAAATGATCCTTCCTAGTTGCATCATTGAGTCGACGATAGTCTATGCAAACACGCCACCCGGTGATCGTCCTCGTCGGAATAAGCTCATTCTTGTCATTGGCTACTACCGTGATCCCTCCTTTCTTGGAACAACTTGCACGGGGCTAACCTAAGGACTATCCGAAATAGGAAAGATAATCCCTGCATCCATAAGCTTAATAACCTCTTTCTTCATGACCTCTTTCATGTTCAGATTTAACCTTCTTTGTGGTTGCACAATTGGTTTGAAATCCTCCTCCATAAGGATCCGATGTGAGCAAAAGGTGGGACTTATCCCTCGAATATCCGAGATGCTCCACGCAATAGCTCTCATGTACTTCTTGAGGAGCTCTACTAGGCGGTCATTTTGCTCGGGTAGAAGCTTAGAACTGATGATGACCGGTAGCTTAGAATTTGGCATGAGAAAAGCATACTCCAAATGTGTGGGAAGAGGCTTGAGCTCAAGAGTAGGTGGTTTCTCATAAGAGGTCTTCACCCGTTCCACCTTCGGAAGAGCAACAAAAACCGTTTCACTCTCCAACTTGTCTCTCCCTTCATCAAGGTAAGCCACTTGAGCTTTTAACTCCGGTGTATCTAAATGTTCCTGCACATTCATTCTAAGGCAAACGTCCAAAGAATCTCGACACACGAAGTTAGAAACACTACACACACTAGCCGAAGCAACAGTATCGCAAGAGTACTCTAAATCATCTTGTGCGTGAGCAAACTTCATGCCATCGGTTATGCAAAATGTGACACTCTCTTGTCCTACTGTTAATGTCAATTTCCCATTATGAACATCAATTAAAGCACGAGAAGTAGCTAGAAATGGTCTACCAAATATCAATGAGACATCCATATCATCGGTATATATGACCGCAAAGTCAACTAGGAAAACAAAAGGGCCTACTTTAACTAGCACATCATCAACAATCCCCCTAGGACTCTTGGTCGACTTGTCCGCAAGTTGAATGTACATACGAGTAGGACGAAGATTAGACAACCCTAGCTTCTCAAATATGCAATAAGGCATGACATTGATACTAGCACCTAGGTCCACAAGACCATTAGCAAGAGAAATATTACCAATAGCACAAGGGATAGTAAAAGTACCCGGATCCTTGAGCTTCTCCGGTGGACTCTTGAAGAGAACGGCGGAGCATTCCTTATTGAGGTGGACTAGAGATGTCTCCGGTAACTTCCTCTTGTTGGTGTAGAGTTCCTTCATGAACTTAGCATATTGAGGCATCATAGTCATTGCTTCGGGAAACGAAGAGAGAATTGCATTTGACTAAGCCGCTCCACAAACTTCTTGAAAACCTTCTCAAGGCCATCTTCTTTAATCAAGATGGGTATGGAAGCTTAGGCTTGTATGGAGGTACAACCGGTGCGGGAGGAGGGACCGGTGGTGTACTCGATGTAGCCTTACTAGGTTCCTTGGCAACCTTAGTGCTCGCATTACCCGCAGGAGGTTCGACTTCAACCTCAACTTCTTCAACCTCAACGTCATTCGAAGGATCTTTAATATCATCATCATCAACCATTAGATTAAGAGGTTGTATCTTGCAATGGTCTTCCACTTCTCAAGGTCACTACCTTGCAAAGCTCCGGACCTTTGGGGTTGACCTCGGTATTGGAAGGTAAAGTGCCCGAGGGTCATTCCGAGAGTGCCTTAGAAATATGACCCATTTGGTTTTCCAAATTCGCAATTGAAGCTTGTTGATTCTTAATAAGTTGAATCATTGCCGCATTGGTGTCTTCTTGAGAGATTGAAGAACCACCTTCTTTGTTTTGAGGATGTTTGTTGAATCAGGGTGGACCATCACTTCTATGGTTGTACATTCCCGGTGGGGTAGGACCTCGCTCACTACCTTGGTTACCTTGATTTTGATTGCCACTTTGGTTCCATTGACTTCCTCCTTGGTTCCCTTGAGCTTGGTTTCCCCCTTGATTCCATTGGTTACCTTGGCTTTGGTTCCCTCCTTGAGTCCATTGGTTGCCTTGATTGTTGATGAGCTGTAAAACAGTGATCAAATACTACTAAGCTAACAAGCTAAGCAGATCGTATTCCACGGGTCTTCTAATGATTGATTACTAAAATATAAAGGCAAATTACTCAGGTTTAACACTTTGTGCGTGATGTGAGTTCCACGACTTCAAATTCTAAGAAATGCACAGAAATTAAAAATTAAAACTGAAAATAGAGTGAAAGATTGGTTGATTAAACAAAGATGACAGACAAGCTTAGACTTTGAATCCCCCTTCGTTCACCAGAGCATTGGCAATCGACAGATCAGCGGATTTCGATTCTCATTCAATCAATTCTAAGACACCACCATAACTCCTTACCCTTAGGTTTAAGACCGGCGAACGTTCGCTCTATCCATTCTAGCTACCAAGATTAATTAGCCGCCCGGGTACGGTCGCCTCTCGCAACGACTTAACTTAACTGGTGCAATTACTAACAATTTATGAGTTACTCTTACAGTGGATTAACCCTAACTGGTTCCTATGAAAGGCACACTCCAATGATTAGGTTAATTGTTCTATTTAATGTTTTAAAGTAAGGCGAGCGTTCGCTTCTATCCTTAGCTTAACAATAATCTAATCTAGGTGATCAATCCAGACAAGAAACATGAACAATGAAGAACAAATCAAACATGAAAGAGAAACTGATTGAACCTTGAATCTAATCACCACCGATCCGTGACCGCTTTAAAGCCCTGGGTCACTTAGGGTTCATCTATTCCAAGCTCTCCGAGTTTAGCTACTCATGTTCATACAAAAAGAATCAAAGGCAAAGACAGAGTTCATCTTGAACAGAGGAAGAACAGAAAAGGATCTGAAAAACCTAATTAAGACGACTCCGACAGAACTTCGATCTCCGGTAATCTGCAATCCTAGCTCCGAGTCTTCGAGATGAAAGGGATGGCGTCACGATCTCTTCCTGGCTCTTGAACTCTAAACTCTACTCCAGAACTCTTGAGAATCCTCGAAGTATTTGGTATTAGTTGGTATTCTGAGATATTATCAGGTATATCTTGATTTGGGCCGCCGGTTAAGTATTTATACTTAACCCTAATACCGCCGGATCTGCCTGGAATTTTCGCCGAAAATTCCTTTGTAAATGGGGTGATCGCCGGCTGTTTCTCCTGTGATTTTCCGACACCGGGTTCTCGGCGAAAACTTGAAGTTTTCGCCGAAAACTTCTTCTTGAAAGTTCTGCCGATTTCTTCATGAGTTTTCGTCGAAAACTCCAAGGGATTTTAGCCAAAAACTTCTTTGTAAATGGGAGCAGAATTTGGTTCGACTTGATTGACTCCTTGGATTGATTCCGGTGCGATTCCTCGAGGTTCCAATGCCTTAGACACGTCCTTGGCTACTATATTTGATGGCAAAAACCTGTGCTAACATGAAAACACTAGAAAACCATCAAATAGACCCGAAACGGGCCAAAGTAACACAAATGGCACGAGATAGAGTAGTCGAGTGAATATTCGTTATTCTACCCTGAAAACCATGTCTTAAGCAATGAAATGTCGCTTAAATGAGGTTGATAATCACGTCAAATCGAGTGTCATCAAAATACCCCACACTTAAGCTTTTGTTTGTCCTCAAGCAAACTGAATAGAAAAGTTCATGTTCACAAATGATAAGATTTATTAAATTGGAGTTCAATCAAACACAATGAATTATTAGACAGATAATTCCTAGAACAAGAAACCTAACATGCATACTGATCAGCCAAACAACCTGGTCTCACAAATAAACTGCACACGACGAGTAATCGCAACCAATTATGCACGAATTTGACTTGACCGACCAGACTCCTCACACAGGAAATATTTAGTAAATGGGGAACTCTCACACTCTGTGTTTAAGGACGTTGATGACACTCGATTTGACGTGATTCTCAGCCTCATTTAAGCAACATTTCTTTGCTTAAGACATTGTTTTTAGGGTCGAATAACGAATATTCAATCGATTGCCCTATCTCGTGCCATTTGTGTTACCTTGGCCCGTTTCGGGTCTATTTGATGGTTTTCTAGTGTTTTCATGTTAGCACAGGTTTTTGCCATCAAATAAAGTAGCCATGGACGTGTCTAAAGCGTTGGAACCTCGAGGAATCAAACTGGAATCGATCCAAGGAGCCAATCAAGTCAAACCGAAAATCTGCCATTCACACTTACAGTTTCGGCGAAACCAGGCCTCCAATTTTGGCGAAACCAGCAGTTCAAATCAACTGATGCCAACAGAAGGATGGTTTCGGCGAAATAAATCAACTGCTCGGACCGAAGACATTGAACAGCCGGCGGAGCCCTGAACTCAAAGCCAGTTTCGCCGAAACTATCCCTATGGTTTCGGTGAAAACATCAGCTCAGCCCGGCCCAACTAGGGTTAAGTATTTATACTTAATCCGGCGGCCCGGGAGAGAAAAAGAAGAGGAGGAAATCATAATTTACAAAAATACAACTTTTCGAGATCAGAATTCTCTGAAGTCTGGAGCGAAGAGTTGGAGTTCGAAGAGCCGGATAGAGATCGTGACGCCATCCCTTCCACCTCGGAGAACCGGAGCTAGGAGTGCAACTTACCGAAGATCGGAGTCTGTCAGAGTCGTCTGAATTAGGTTTTTCAGATCCTTTTCTGTTCTTCCTTTGAATGATGAACTCTTTCCTTGTCTTTGTTTCTTTTGTAATGATCATGAGTAGCTAAACCCTTTAGAGCTTAGACTAGATGAACCCTAAGTGACCCAGGGCTTTAAAGCGGTCACGGATCGGCGGTGATTAGATTCGAAATTCAATCAGTTCTTTTTCATGTTTGATTCGTTCTTCATTGTGCATGTTTCTTGTCTGGATTGATCACTTAGATTAGATTCTTGTTAAGCTAAGGATAGAAGCGAACGCTCGCCTTACTTTAGAACATCGAATTAAACAATTAACCTTATAATTGGAGTGTGCCTTTCGTAGGAACCGGTTAGGGTTAATTCACTGCAAGAGTAACTCATTAATCACTAGTAATTACACCAATTAATTAAGTCGTTGCGAGAGGCGACCGTACCCGGGCGGCTAGTTAATCTTGGTAGTTAGAACGGATAGAGCGAACGTTCGCCGGTCTTAAACCTAAGGGTAAGGAGTTATGGTGGTGTCTTAGTAATTGATTGAATGAGAATCGAAATCCGCTGATCTGTTGATTGCCAATGCTCTGGGGAACGAAGGGGGATTCAAAGTCTAAGCTCGTCTGTCATTCTTGTTTCCAAACCCTAATTCTCAATCTGCTTTAGTTTAATCTTTTTAATTTTTCTGCATTTCTTAGAAATAGAAGTCGTGGAACTCACACCACGCACAACGTGTTTACCTTTGAATAAATTGTTAGTTCTGAAGTAGCCAATCATTCGAAGGCCCGTGGAATACGATCTGCTATACGCTTTTTCATAGCATTAGTAGTTTTTATTTGGCTGAACGTCCGAACAACGACCGGAGGTCTCACCAAATTGGTGCCGATTGTCGGGGACTTCTTTTGATTGTTGAAAGAAGATCTGGCAATTTATTCTTCTACTTTCCATCTTTCATTTTTTTCCACCCACTTCGATTTTACGCCGCTATGTTTGCTTTTGTTGCTTGTAGGTTGTTCTACAGGTTCATGAACCGCTCGATTGCTCATTCTCAGTTTAAGCCGGGCAATTCTGCTCCGCCGAAGAAACCGCGAGCTCAGAAGCAAGTCATAACCACACCGCCTACACCACCTATCCCTCAAAAGATTGAGGAGTTGAAGGAGAACTCCTCATCTTCATCCGCTTCATCCACTACTTCAGATTCACCACCACCTTCTCCTCCCGTACTAGTTACTCAGCGCACCGTGGCGGATGACTGTAGACCAAGTGCAGCTCACCTTCGAGCTAGCGTTGTCATGCCGCACAACGATGACGATCCTGATTGTGATATCACAACCTTCATCCTGAACATGGTCATTAAGAATCTTCGATTCGAAGGGAAGCTGCAAGAAAACCCCCGCACACATTTGGCGAACTTCTCGACATGTGCGAGACGTTTAAAAAAGGGAATCTCAACAAGAACAATCTTTGCTTGCGGGCATTCCCATTCTCTCTTAAAGGCAACGCCAAGGTATGGCTCAGCTCGAAACCACCTGGCTACTACACTGACTGGGATAGTCTAGCTCAAGACTTCATAGAAGAATACTATCCCCCTTCAAGAACTACATTCTACAAGGATAGTATCGCTAGATTCTCTCAGAAGGAAGGAGTCAGTTTATACGACGCTTGGAACGATTTCCAAACACTCCTATCTGAATGCCCTCATCATGGATTCAACCAGAGTCAGCTAGCTGAAATCTTTGCCCAAGGGATGAATGAAGAAACAGCTGAATGGGTCAACATCTTAGCTGATGGCGACTGCACAGCACTTGAACCAGAAGCTGCTCTACTTCACTTTGCGGACTGCGCATCTAAGTCCAGAAATAGGGAAAGACAGTTTGGAGCAGCCAAGAGTCAACCAAGTAGTGAAGATCAGATTAAGATCGCGGTACAGAAACAAATGGAAGAGATCCTCGGTACAACTAATAACTGGCCTAACAAGGAAGTCAACTTTATTGACCTCAGCTTCACCAGGGATCAAAGAGGCTACTCCGACTACCGTCAGTTTAGAACACCTCCTCAACAACGGGAAGGCTTCTATGAGCGTCCTCCCTACAACTTCCAACTCGACCAGAACCGAAATCAATAGAAGGACAATGGTTATCAAGATCCTTCCAGATTGCCCAGAGTACAGCAGCCTCCGAATTTTATATCTGAGGACAATTGGGAGAGGGGAACAGCCAGGAAGTTTGATCTAATTACAGCAAGACTTGATGATCACGAGGAAAGATTTAGAGCGCAAGATGCTCTTAACAAAGGGCAGATCGCACAAGGATAGAGAATAGAGGATATGATAAATAAAATTGCTAGTGCGATGGCTCGTCTTCCCATCTTCAATCAGGCTCCGTCTCCAGACAGCTCCACCGTGAAGAACGAGCACGCTAAGGCCCTAACAACCAGGAGCAGTGAGCAGACCAGCCAGCCTGAGAAGGAAGAAATTCCCGTTTCCAATGAGGGAGAGTGCTCGGCTATCATCCCTCGACCACCAACCATACCTATTCCAGCTAAGTGCCCCGACCCTGGTCCTTTTACATTACCTTTGAGCATTAATGACATTGAAATCGAGCGTAGCATAATTGACCTAGGTGCTTCTATAAATGTCATGCCTATGTGTTTATATAAGAAACTGAACCTAGGGGAATTACAACCTGCCAACATGAATTTAATGTTCGCTGACAAAACTCTAAGAGAACCTAGAGGAATGATCCAGGATATAATCACTTGCTGTGGCCCGTTCCAGTTTTTCGTTGATTATATAGTTATGGATACTCAAGAGACATATTCTACCCTTCTATTGGGTCGGTCATTCATGGCGACAGCCGGAATTAATGTCAATGTTCCTAATGGCTCTCTAACTGTAAGGGTGGGGAAGGATACTGCAACATTCCGTCTCAAGGACGGGATGAAATACATTCCTAAGGAAGAATTAAATTGTTTATCTGTAGAGATTGTGGAGTTGGCCTCGGTCAACTTCATTTCTAATGTTTCTTCAGTGTTTCGAGATCAATTGACACTGCAGGTGCTGGACAGGGTACCGAGAAGAAGCCAGAAATATCGGTTCAGAAGCCACCTAAGAAGAAGAAGGAACTGCAAGGCTCTTCTAAACCACCGAGCAGACCTCGAGGAAAGAACAAGAAGACGGAGACCCAAATGGTCTGGAGACCAAAAATTTCGCCATCTTCCACCGAGCCAGCTGCACCACCATTTCGTTCCGAGAAACCGGCGCCGGAACAAGTATGGAGGGAGAAGCCGAAAGCATCTCCTAAGGAAGTACTAACGATCACCGATCCTGGTGATAACAAGCCGAAGAAGAAAGAAAAAGAGAAGCCGACAGTCCTCATTCCTTCCATCGTCACACTAAAGAAGGATGACCTCTCGAGAGAGCTGTTCGGACCATTCAAGTTCGTTGATCATCTTCCCGACGGACGTACCAAACTACTACATGCAAACGGGAAGAGATTCACGCTTACCGGAGAAGTCCCGAAGCTGTACTTCATGAACTCCGACGCGAGCGTGAAGGAGAATCTAAGTTGGGATGTCTCCTAATACCGTCTAGGTATCGTCTAGCTCAAGGACGTTAATAAAAGAGCGCTTCGTGGGAGGCAACCCACGGCTGGAGTCAGTTTTGTTTTGTTTCAACCTTGGTATTTTAGAGTCGGTTCGGGAGAGCCAAAAGTGTTAGTTTGTCTGATTTATTATTTTTCGTGTAGACTCTGCGTGTCATAGAGTCAGTTGCAAGTTGATTGAGGTCGTTCCGATTTTTCTGGATTTAACTGTGATTTTCTGAAGTTGGTCGGATTTGCGAAAATATTTTAAACCCGAACAGTTCAAAATTTTCGGCGAAACCACCCTTGTTTTCGGCGAAACCGATTTTCAAATTTCGAACCTGTTTCTCCTGTTACTCATTTTCGGTTCGAAAAATTTCTGTTTTCGGCGAAACCATTTCAACAAAAATTTTCGGCGAAACCGTGCTGTCATTTTCGGCGAAACCGCCTTCACAAATCGGCTGTCCATTTTAACTAAAGTTTTCGGCGAAAACATCCTTTTAATTTCGCCGAAAATAATTTCAAAAATCAGAAATCCTCCACTTTAAAAATCCGGTTTTCGTTCCTTCATTCATGTTCGCTCAGCCACCCGAAAACACTCCCCCCTATCTCTTTAAAATCGCCGACCGCCCCACTTTTAAAACCCGCCGTCGCCGCCGTTTCACCCGCCGCCGCCATCGCCGGCCGCCGCCGCACCTCTCCCCTCCTCATTCCGATCCCAACAAGCCCTAGAACGTTCGACTCGGAGCTTTGCAGCTCCAGTTCTCCGAAACCTAGTTTTCAAAGTTTTTCACCGATTCCTCCCAACCCGTTCACTTTTTGCATTCATGACTTCAAGGTAAGTTGTAGAACTTTTCGATACGAATCTTTTGACATATGGATTGCTGAATTTCGTCGAGGTTGACTTTCGGTTGACTTTTCGGTTTGCCTCGTTTTGCGTGCCGGCTGTTTCGTGTGAACTAGGTTTGACTAAACTTATAGAACTGTTCTAGGATGCTTAGGGAGTTCCGTGCTTAATTTCCATATCATTTGGTCATGTGTTGCTATGCATGAGATTAATTCTTTGTACTGTTGACTTTTGTGAGAAATGTCGGTTTGACTTTGAACTGTTGTTGATCGTTTGGCTGTCATAAGTGTTCATTCTTGATCTTATTATCGTGCTGCCATTTGAAATCATATTTTACCGTCATTCTCCAAGTTTTGATAGTCTTGCCATGATTAGGGTCCAATATGTTCAATGTTGACTTTCTAAATGTCGGTTTGACTTTTTGAACTCTGATTGTAATTATCCGATTCTGGCTGTTCCGAAGTATGTATTTTAATGTCTATGATTATCGGTTACTCCGCTTTACTTACCCCACTTAGTTTCCCTCGTTTCTTTGTGAAATTGAGTTTTTTCTACTGAGTGTGGGGTAAGGTTTTGGTCGACTAATTTGGTTTCATTCTGTTTTAGGAACACCTTGGAGCGCAGGACTAAGGCGCGACTTGATGGCGCCTCGAGCTCAGGAGCTGCCGCTCCAGTCACACCCGCCATTCTGGGTCCTCCACCTGCACTCCCTCGCCATGCTGGATACCATCCCACCATCGCCCGTCTACCGGACTTCTACTTTGAGAGCTTCCAGAAGATCGAGCACATCCGTGGAGCTGACGTGCGTCCTTTATCCATGGAGTCACTCCAGGAGCATGACGAGGATTCCTACCGGAACGTGCATGACGCCCTAGCACCGGCCGGTCTCCTAGAGCTGACCACCATAGCCGTCGAGTTCCCAGACATTGCTCTCCAGGAGTTCTGGGCGACATTTGACTTGGACGAGCATAAGAGGAGACGGGGCCAGAAGGTGATCACCTTCTTTCTTGGTGGGGTGTACAGGCAGCTTACCTACGATGAGTTTGCCACTCATCTGGGCATCCCCTACGAGCACTATCACGATCACCACCTCGGCTGGGGCGATGATGATGACGACGAGGAGTTGCACGCCCTCTGGAGCCACATGACAGGCGTGCCTGGCGATCGCCTCGGGAAGAGCAACTCAGTTAAGTCTCTCTCTCTCACCCGCTCTATAAGTTTATTCATATGGTTTGGCGGAGGTCACTTTTATATGTCAGAGACAAGGATCGCCACCATATCCTTAAGGAGGAGCTCGTGCTTCACCGAGCCATCCGAGAGAGCTACCCTCTCCACCCCGGCTGGGTGCTAGCTCACATCTTCAGCCAGCGGACCAAGCGGAGGAAGCTACCACGCAAACTCTTGGGAGGCAACTTCATAGGTCAGCTCATCCTCTCCTTCGGCATCAGCCATGAATATGGCCCTAACATTCCACGACACCCAATTATGACCGTTGGAGGAGACTTGGCGGTCGAGTACGACTTAGAACTCGACCTCAGTCCCCATGGAGCAGCAGATCCTCCACTCCAACCTGCGGTCGAGTCGGAGGACGAAGATGATGCTGAGGAGCAGCAGCCGCAGCCGCCGCCTGAGTTTCAAGATTATATACCCTCGCCACACCATCAAGCAGGGTACATCCACTAGTCGCCGCCGCGCATTCCAGATCCATTTCCGGCTCATACTCAGCAGCCGCGACATCACCCCGCGGATGTGGGAGAGTTATACGAGCGACTGCAGGAGTGGCGCATCACCGACAACGCCGCTCAAGAGGTGCGATGGACTATTATGCAGCAACATATGCGCCGCGCCGACCGGCGATATGAGCGACAGCTGGAGTGGCAGCGACAGCTCGGTGATTACTTCCACTTCCCCCACCCCGACACCTCTGACCAGTAATGATCAGGCAATTGGGCGATTCCATTTGCTTCGGGTTAGACTACACTTCCCTCTGCTCCGAGACTCCGTGCTGACCCTCTGAAATCAACCGTCCTCATCCAGGTTCTTCCATTCCACTCTAAACTCTAGAATTAGTCCTGTGAGGACACAGTCCGATTTAAGTGTGGGGTAGGATGCTAGAGAACTTTGCATGAACTTGATTGCCCTTGATTGTGTTTTATGTGTGCCTCGTGATTCCATTCCAGTCTCTCTAGCATTAGAATGGCTTAGTTCTTGATTTTTGATGTTAAGTTGTTGTTCAAACTTTCATAATGATGCTTAGACTGCTTAACCTAGAACTTGAGAACCAACTTGTATGCTTTGATGCTAAATTGCCTGGTCAGAACAGCATTTTAAAATCACACTTGTAGTTTGTAGCCTTGATTGCATGAAAATGACCGAATCCGACTAGCAAACCAACTGTGAGCTTTTGATCCATTGCACGTAACTTGCAATTTCAATTCTTTCTGAGTGGTTTTCTGTTTACTTGAATGAGTTAGAATTTGCATGAGACCTACTCGAGACCACACGATGACACGAGTTCTAGAAGGATAGGGGCACCTAGATTCAGCTACTAAGCCAGATAGCCTACCAAACGATAAAATCCACTAGGTTTAGACCCTTGAGCTTGGCCTGTTCTTTCGGTTCGATAATACATTACAACCATTTCCCATTTCTTTCATTCCCCGTTGATCCCCTGTGGTTGTAGTTCTAGATTGACCTACCGGAAGTCGGTTTGTGGTAACCTGCCTATAGCCATTAAACAGGTGGTCTTAGCTAATGTGTCCAGACGTGTAAACCCCTCTAGCAACTAAAAGAAAAATCGGCACAAAAGAAAAAAAGTAAAGAAAGAAAAAGAGAAAAAAATTTCGAAAAAATGATTAAGAAAAGAAAATCAGAAAAAGTTCAAAGTGTCTTCTCCCTACAAATGGAAGAACGAAGTCAAAAGAGAAGTTCAAAAGAAAGTGAAGAGAAAAAAATTGTGCAAAAAGAAAAAGAATAAGTGCTAGGTTGCTTGAGGGTATCATAGGACGAGCATTCATTATTCCACCCGTGTTGGTTAGACGTAGGAAGCCATAGATTAGATTCGAGGGAAGTTAGTCAAAAGCTACACCGCACCAAAGCCATCATCATTCATTCCCATCATCCATCTCATTATAAACCCGAGTAGTGTAGATTTCATTACGGTCCTAGCAGGGAAGTCCTTCTTGACTAGATACTCGTGTTGTCACAGTGGTGGAGATGTGGTCGAAATGCAAACCTATGACAGAATTCGGTAACAGAGAATGATCGAGAGCAGAAACACGTCCTTAAACACAGAGAGTGAGAGTCCCCATTGTACTAAATATATCCTGTGTGAGGAGTCTGGTCAGTCAGGTCAAATTCGTGCATGATTGATTGCTAATTACTTGTCGTGTGCAGTTTATTAGTGAGACCAGGTAGTTTGGCTGATCAGTATGCATGTTAGGTTTCTTGTTCTAGGATCGATCTGTCTAATAATTCATTGTGCTTGATTGAGCTCCAATTTAATCGATCTTATCATTTATGAACATGAGCGTTTCTATTCAGTTTGCTTGAGGACAAGCAAAAGCTTAAGTGTGGGGTATTTGATGACACTCGATTTGACGTGATTATCAGCCTCATTTAAGCAACATTTCTTTGCTTAAGACATTGTTTTTAGGGTCGAATAACGAATATTCAATCGATTGCCCTATCTCGTGCCATTTGTGTTACCTTGGCCCGTTTCGGGTCTATTTGATGGTTTTCTAGTGTTTTCATGTTAGCACAGGTTTTTGCCATCAAATAAAGTAGCCATGGACGTGTCTAAGGCGTTGGAACCTCGAGGAATCAAACTGGAATCGATCCAAGGAGCCAATCAAGTCAAACCGAAAATCTGCCATTCACACTTACAGTTTCGGCGAAACCAGGCCTCCAATTTCGGCGAAACTAGCAGTTCAAATCAACTGATGCCAACAGAAGGATGGTTTCGGTGAAATAAATCAACTGCTCAGACCGAAGACATTGAACAGCCGGCGGAGCCCTGAACTCAAATCCAGTTTCGCCGAAACTATCCCTATGGTTTCGGCGAAAACATCAGCTCAGCCCGGCCCAACTAGGGTTAAGTATTTATACTTAATCCGGCGGCCCGAGAGAGAAAAAGAAGAGGAGGAAATCATAATTTACAAAAATACAACTTTTCGAGATCAGAATTCTCTGAAGTCTGGAGCGAAGAGTTGGAGTTCGAAGAGCCGGATAGAGATCGTGACGCCATCCCTTCCACCTCGGAGAACCGGAGCTAGGAGTGCAACTTACCGAAGATCGGAGTCTGTCAGAGTCGTCTGAATTAGGTTTTTCAGATCCTTTTCTGTTCTTCCTTTGAATGATGAACTCTTTCCTTGTCTTTGTTTCTTTTGTAATGATCATGAGTAGCTAAACCCTTTAGAGCTTAGACTAGATGAACCCTAAGTGACTCAGGGCTTTAAAGCGGTCACGGATCGGCGGTGATTAGATTCGAAATTCAATCAGTTCTTTTTCATGTTTGATTCGTTCTTCATTGTGCATGTTTCTTGTCTGGATTGATCACCTAGATTAGATTCTTGTTAAGCTAAGGATAGAAGCGAACGCTCGCCTTACTTTAGAACATCGAATTAAACAATTAACCTTATAATTGGAGTGTGCCTTTCGTAGGAACCGGTTAGGGTTAATTCACTGCAAGAGTAACTCATTAATCACTAGTAATTACACCAATTAATTAAGTCATTGCGAGAGGCGACCGTACCCGGGCGGCTAGTTAATCTTGGTAGTTAGAACGGATAGAGCGAACGTTCGCCGGTCTTAAACCTAAGGGTAAGGAGTTATGGTGGTGTCTTAGTAATTGATTGAATGAGAATCGAAATCCGTTGATCTGTTGATTGCCAATGCTCTGGGGAATGAAGGGGGATTCAAAGTCTAAGCTCGTCTGTCATTCTTGTTTCCAAACCCTAATTCTCAATCTGCTTTAGTTTAATCTTTTTAATTTTTCTGCATTTCTTAGAAATAGAAGTCGTGGAACTCACACCACGAACAACGTGTTTACCTTTGAATAAATTGTTAGTTCTGAAGTAGCCAATCATTCGAAGGCCCGTGGAATACGATCTGCTATACGCTTTTTCTTAGCATTAGTAGTTTTTATTTGGCTGAACGTCCGAACAACGATCGAAGGTCTCACCAGACGTGTTTCTACTCTCAATCATTTTCTGTTACTGAATTCTGTCATAAGTTTGTGATTCGACCACATCTCCACCACTGTGAGAACACGAGTGACTAGTCAAGAAGGACTTCCCTGCTAGGACTGTAACGAATTCTACACTACAAGGGTTTATGATGCGATGGATGATGGGAGTGTATGATGATGGCTTTGGTGCGGTGTAGCTTTTGACTAACTTCCCTCGAATCTCGCCTATTGATGACACTCGATTTGACGTGATTTTCATCCCCATTTAAGCAACATTTCATGCCCCTTTGAGCCATTCTGATGAATATTTGGTGAAAATGTGTTTATTATGTAATTCTAGGCTCCTAGTGCATACATGTCCATTTATTGGCTATTTTTACCCCTTTTGTGAGCTTTTATGTTGAGCCTCCAGGTTATTACATTATAGAGGACTCTCTCATGAGTCCGGCGCTTCAAACGGGGACCAAATCGGAGTTCAAACGGAGCGGGAATCATCGAAACAAGTTGGAGCTGGTTTTTAACTAATATTTTCGGCGAAAATGTGGTGATATTTTCGGCGAAAATTCCTTTGAAAATCCGGGCAGAAACCCTAATTTTCAGCCTTTTCCAACTTGTAAAGGGTTTTTGGGGGTATATATAGACTTTTTGAAGCCAGATTAGAAACACACGAATTTTGGCTGATTAGCCACGACCTTAGGGTCGATAGATAGAGTTTAGAGAGTTTGAAGATCCGTGGAGAGATCGTGACGCCATCCCTTCACCTCGGAGACTCGGAGCTTGGATTGAAGATTACCGGAGAGCGAAGCTTTGCCAGAGTCGTCAAAATTAGGTTTTTCAGTTCTTATCTGTTCTTCCTCTGTACGATGAACTCTGTTTTTGTCTTTGATTCTTTTGTTATGAACATGAATAGCTGAACTCGTAGAGCTCAGATTAGATGAACCCTAAGTGACCCAGGGCTTTAAAGCGGTCACAGATAGGCGGTAATTAGATTCAAAGTTCAATCAGTTTCTCTTTGCATGGTTGTTTTGTTCTTGATTGTTTATGTTTCTTTTCTGGTTGATCGCCTAGATTAGGTTTTTGCAAGCTAGGGTTAGTCGCCAGACGTAGTCACTAGACGTAGTTGTTAGACAGTTCCCTGGTTTGGCGCTTAAACTTGTCTTCCTTGATCACCTAGTTTAGATTCTTGTTAAGTTAAGGATAGAAGCGAACGCTCGCCTCTCTTTAAAACATCAATTCAACCAGTTAACCTTATAATTGGAGTGTGCTTTTCGTAGGAACCGGTTAGGGTTAATCCACTGCAAGAGTAACTCATAAATCGTTAGTAATTGCACCAGTTAAGTTAAGTCGTTGCGAGAGGCGACCGTACCCGGGCGGCTAATTAATCTTGGTAGCTAGAACGGATAGAGCGAACGTTCGCCGGTCTTAAACCTAAGGGTCAGGAGTTATGGTGGTGTATAGAAACCGATTGAATGAGAATTGAAAACCGCTGGTCTTGTGATTGCCGTTGCCTTGGTGATCTAAGGGGGATTCGATGTCTAAGCTCGTCTATCGTCCTGTTAGTCAACCTTTTTACTTTTCTGTCTTTTATTTTCCTGCTTTATTAGATTAGAAGTCATGGAACTCACACCACGCACTAAGTGTTTAAACCTGAGTAATTTTCCAGCTTCTTTGAGTAGTCGATTAGTAGAAACCCTGTGGAATACGATCTAGTCTACTTCGGTAGGTTAGTTATTTGATACCGCTAAAACTGCAGCATCACCTATGGCTTCCTACCGTCTAACCAGACACGGGTGGAATAGTGAACGCTCGTCCTATGATACCCTCAAGCAACCTAGCACTTATTTTCTTTATACTTTTTTCCTTTGACTTTTCTTTTAACTTCGTTCTTCCATTTGTAGGAAGAAGAACGTTTATTAAACTCAAAACTTGAAACTTTTCTGATTTTTCTGATTTCTCTTCTTTTCTACTTTCTTTTTTTCGACATTTCTTTTACTTTCTCTCTTTCTCTTTTTTTCTTTGTGCCAATTCTTTCTTTTAGTTGCTAAGGGGTTTACACGTTCGGACATAATAGCTAAGACCACCTGTTTAATGGCAATAGGCAAGTTACCACAAACCGACTTCCGGTAGGTCAATCTAGAACTACAACCACAGGGGATCAACGGGGAATGAAAGAATGGGAAATGGCTGTAATGTATTATCGAACCGAAAGAACAGGCCAAGCTCAAGGGTTTAAACCTAATGGATTATCGTTTGGTAGGCTATCTGGCTTAGTAGCTGAATCTAGGTGCCCCTATCATTCTAGAACTCGTGTCATCGTGTGGTCTCAAGTAGGTCTCATGCAAATTCTAACTCATTCAAGCAAACAAAAAATCACTCAAAAAGAATTCAAATTGCAAGTTACGTGCAATGGATCAAAAGCTCACAATTGGTTTGCTAGTCGGATTCGGTCATTTTCATGCAATCAAGGCTATAACTACAAGTGTGATTAAAAATTCTGTTCTGACCAGGCAATTTAGCATCAAAGTAAACACGTTGGTTCTCAAGTTCTAGGTTAAGTAGTCTAAGCATCATTATGAAAGATTGAACAACAACTTAACATCAAAAATCAAGAACCGAGCTATTCTAATGCTAGAGAGACTGGACAGGAATCACGAGGCACACAAAACACAATCAAGGGCAATCAAGTTCATGCAAGGTTCTCTAGCATCCTACCCCATACTTAAATCGTACTGTGTCCTCACATGACTAAATCTAGAGTTCAGAGTTAAGTAGAATAACCTGGACCGAGATGGTTGGCGTAGGGGATGAGCACAGATCCTCGGAGCAGAGGCAATCTACCAAAGCGAAGCAAAGGGAATCTCCCAACTACCTGCAAAACAAAAACAAATGAAAGATAAAAAGGAAACTGAGACAAGTGTCCCGGATCCACACAGAAAAAAGTTGGATCGAGATCCGAAAGGAAGAAATAAAAAGAAAGGACAAGGAAAAGGACACCATCCGATCATAGCTGGTCAGGGGCGTCGGAGGGTGCAAGGTGGAGTGTGTCGCATATCTGTCGCTGCCATGCCAGCTGTGCCTCATACCTCTCCTCATTGCGGCGCATGTGCTGCTGCATAATAGTCCATCTGGCGTCCTGAGCGGCGTTGTCAGTGATGCGCCACTCCTGGAATCGCTTGTACAGCTCTCCAATATCTGTGGGATGCGGTCGGTGCTGAGGGTGAGGCGCCTGGTATGGATCTGGAATGGGCGGCGGCGACTGGTGTGCATACCCTGCCTGATGATGTGGCGAGGGTGTATGATCATGAAACTCCGGCTCTGACTGGGGCTGCGGCTCCCCAGAATCATCTTCTTCCTCTGACTCGGTCTCGTGATGGAAAGGAGGAGGCGCCGCCACCTATGGACTGAGGTCCAACTCGAGGTCGTACTCGATCGCTAGATCTCCACCGATGGTATATAATCTACGTCGTGGGATGTCCGGGCCATATTCAAGGTTGATACCGAGGGAGATGATGAGCTGGCCCACGAAGTTGCCTCCCAGAAGTGAGCTAGGTGGCCTCGGCTTCTGCGTCTTCTGGCGTAGTATGCGTGCAAGCACCCACCCGGGATGGAGAGGATAACTTTCCCAAATGGCGCGAAGAAGAGTGAGCTCCTCTCTGCTGATGTGGTGGCGGCTCTTATCTGGTGCAAACAAAAGAGAATGACGCCAAACCATGTGAATGAATCGATAGAGAGGGTGAGAGAGGGACTTAACTGAGTTATGCTTCGTGGTACGATCACCGAGCACTCCTGTCATGTGGTTCCAGAGCGCGTCGTACTCCTCTCCGTCACCGGAGTTGTTCTCCCAGCCGAGGTGATAACCCTCGTAGTGCTCCTGGGGAATGCCGAGATGAGCAGCAAACTCATCATAGGTGAACGACTTGTACACCCCGCCAAGGTAGAAGGATACCACCTTCCCACGCTGCCTCCTCTTATGCTCGTCCAACTCGAACGTGGCCCAGAACTCCTGGAGAGCGACGTTCGGGAAGTCAGCAGCTAGGGTGGTCAGCTCCAGCAGTCCTGCAGGTAGCAAAGAGTCGAGCACGTTCCGGTGCCAGTCCACGTCATGCTCGAAGAGTGACTCCAAGGAAAGTGGGCGCACGTCGGCTTCGGGAACACGCTCGAGCCTCTGGTAGCGCTCGAAGTAGTGCTGGGGTAGGCGGGCAACAGTGGCGTGGTACCCGACTCTACCAGGAAAGGCTGGTGGAGGGCCGGAGACGGCGGGTGTGATGGGAGCGAGAGCTCGGGAGCTAGAGCCGGTGTCAAGGCGCGTTTTAGTCCTGCGCTCATGAATGACATTCCTAAAACAAAAAACGAAACCAGGTTAATTAACTAATAACCCACCCCACACTTAGTAGAAAAACTCAATTTCATAAAGAAACGAGGAAAACCGAGTGGGGGTAAGCAAAGTAAACAACTGGTAATCACAATAAATCACAGAGCATGAATATGTCTAGCCGGAATGTTCATATCATAATTAGGGATCAGAAGTCAAACCGACATTCAAAAAGACAACATCATATCACATCGAACCCTAATCATGGCAAATACTAGCTCGAGGCAGGAAATGACGGCATAATTATATACTCAGATGGCAAACATAATAATACGAACGTGAATGAACACACATGGTAGCCAAACCAACATAGTTATGTCAAGGTCAAACCGACATTTCTCATAAAGTCAACACCGCAAAGAATCGATCTTAAGCATAGCAACACATGAACGAACGACATTAAAATTCAGCACAATTCTCCCTAAGCATGCTAGATCAGTCCAAAGAATTCAGATAACCTAGTTCACACGAAATCAGTCGGCACGCAAATCGAGGTAAACTAAAAAGTCAACCCCGACGAAATTCAGCATTCAACATGTCAAAAGATTCGGAATGAAAAGTTCTACAACTAACCTTGAAGCCATGAGTGCTGAAAACGAACGGAGAAAGAGAAATCGGTGAAAAATAGAAAAATTTAGGGTTTGGCTGAACGGGAGCTCTAGAACTCCGATTCTACTGATCTACGGCTCAAAATGTTCAGAAAAGGGAGGGGAGAGGTTCGGCGGCGGCGGCGTAGGTTTAAAACGAGGGGAGAGGTTTTCTATTTATTTCAAAAATGAAAGTGAGAGGGGGAGAGAGAGAAAAGAGTGACTGGGAATTAAAAGGGGAAAATTTGTTGATTTTGCCTCAAGTTTTCGGCGAAAATGTGTGCAATTTTTCACCAAAAACACAAGTGAAAATAGTCTGCCGGTTTTCAAATAAGTTTTCGCCGAAAACTTCATAGAGTTTTCGGCGAAAAGTTTAGTTAAAATCGTCCAGAAAACACAGTGGGATTTTCAAAGGAGTTTTCGCCGAAAAATGGGACAGTTTTTCGCCGAAAAGTTTGAACTGCACGATTGAAAAATTTTTGCAATCCCGGCAAACTTCAGAAAATCACAATTAAATCCACAAAAAATCGAAACAACCTCAAACAATTTGCGATTGAAACGATGACACATAGACTACACATGAAAAATAAGAAATCATGCAAACTGACACTTTTGACTCCCCCAAACCGACTCTAAAACACTAAGTTTGACACAAATGAAAAACTGACTCCAGCCGTGGGTTGCCTTCCACGAAGCGCTCTTTTATTAACGTCCTTGAGCTGGATGGTATTA
Organism: Linum lewisii; assembly: GCA_034768395.1. Taxonomy (NCBI): domain Eukaryota; kingdom Viridiplantae; phylum Streptophyta; class Magnoliopsida; order Malpighiales; family Linaceae; genus Linum; species Linum lewisii. The sequence continues at coordinate 37,820,682 of CM068301.1, read as the reverse complement.
GGAGACATCCCAACTCAGGATCTCCGTTAAGCATAAATTTCTTCCCGTTAGCATGTAAGAGCTTGGTACGTCCATCAGGAAGGTAATCAGTGATCTTGAACGGACCAAATAGTTCTTTTGAGGGATCATCCTCTACAAGGAAGACGGTGGAAGGGATGAGAATGATCGGCTTCGTCTTCTCTTTATCCTCCGGCTTTGTATCACCAGAATCGGTGATCGTCGGTATTTCCTTAGGAGATGCTTTTGGCTTCTCCTTCAATACTTGTTCCGGCGCCGGTAGCTCAGAATGAATTGGCGGTGCAGCTGGCTCGGATGAAGGTGGCGGAACAACTGGTCTCCAGACCATTTGAGTCTTTGTTTTCTTCTGATTCCTTCTCCACGACCTGCCAGGTTCCTTGCTCGCGGTGAAGAAGAGGCTTTCAGTTCCTTCTTTTTTGGCGGCTTCTGAGCAGCAGATTTTAGTTTCTGCTTGGTAATCTGTTCAACACCTACAACAACAATTGATCTTGGAACACTAGAAAAGATGTCAGTAACGGAGTTGACCGGAGTCAACTCCACAGTTTCAACAGCTAGGCAATGAGATTCTTCATTCAAAGAAGTATATTTCATTCCGTCTTTAAGGCGGAACGTTATCGTGTCCTTACCAACCCTCAAAGTTAAAGAACCATTTGGAACGTTAATTTGCATTCCAGTTGTAGCCATGAAGGGTCGTCCTATGAGAATGGTAGAATCATCCTACTAGTATCTATGATCACATAGTCAGCTAAGAACGTGAAAGGACCACATTTAGTAACAACGTCTTTTATTTCTCCTCTCGGAGTTTTCAGTGATCTATCAACAAAGACAAGTTGTATGCTAGTTGGTTCAAGTTCTCCTAGGTTCAATTTTTCAAATAAACTCATTGGCATAACATTTACAGACGCGCCTAGGTCAACCAAACTACGTTGTATCTCAACATCATTGATAACTAGAGGAAGCGTGAAAGAACCAGGATCAGAACACTTAGCTGGATATGGCGATGAAGGTTTCTTGCTACGAGCGGCAGGATATCCTTCTTTACCTCCCCACATGCCAGTCTCGATCCGTGCATTCGGTTGCAATGTTCTTGGAAAAGGAGGCTTCACGTAGTACAGAGCAAGAGGAGGATCATACTCCTTAGGCGCCTCCTTTGGTGCTTGCTTCTTCTCTGGAGCTTCATCGGTCCTGCATAAAATAGAAGAAGCATTAATAGATGAGTATGACGGTTCTTGAACGGATACCATTTTAGCTTGCTCGTTTCTAGGATTTGGCTCGTTCTGGCTCGGAAGTTGGCCAAATGGTCAACCAGATGCTAGCATGCTCGAGATGTGGTTCAAATCCTGCTCAATTCTTTGACCGGATGCGATCTGTTCTTGGTTGAGAAGAGCTTGGGCCTTGAACTCACTATCATGATCGTCAAGTCTGGTGATGATCTGACTAAGCTTCTTGTCCAGTTCACTGACGTTGTTTTCCCTCTGATGTTGCTGTCCTGTATAGGTATTGTTCAGGTATTGATTCTGGCGATTGCCAGGAGCAGTTCCATAGTTACCCGGATTACGGTGCGGCGGCTGGTAGACACCTGCCAGCGGATGGTTCGGCTTCTGATCCTGAGCTGGACCAGTTGGTCGGCTGTTCTGGTTCTGGCCGTGGTTCTGGTTGGCACCGACATTGTAGGGAGGTCTATCTTGATAATTCCCCTGTTGCCTGAAATTGCGGTAGCCAAAATAACCGTTCTGATTATTGCTGAAGCCTTGTTGAACAAAATTGACTTCTTCGGCAGACCTTACTTCTGTTTTACCAAAATTCTGGCATCGGCCTCCATTATGCGCACAAACTCCACACCACTCGTAGTCGGCAACGTAGACAGCGGCTGCTGGTGGCTTGATGGGTGTAGAAGACTTCTTCAGATGCTTCTCTACTTCCGCCTTGATGGTTGCTTCGAGATCGAGCTTGCTTCTAGATCCTTCAGATTGTCGTTCCCAGTTCCTCGACTTGGAAGCACAGTTCGCGAAATGAAGAAGAGCAGCTTCAGGTGTAAGTGTAGTGCAATCACCTTCAGCTAGGGAATTGACCCATTTGGCAGATTCTTCTCAAAGACCTCGAGCAAAGATTTCAGCTAACTGCCTCTGCTTGAAACCGTGATGAGGACAGTTGTAGAGAAGTTCTTGGAATTGATTCCAAGTTTCATATAAGCTCACTCCTTCCTTTTGAGAGAATCTGGCGATGCTGTCCTTGAAGGCTGTTGTTCTGGCAGGAGGGAAGTACTCTTCGACGAAGTCTTGAGCAAGAGTCTCCCAGTCGGTGTAGTAGCCAGGTGGTTTTCCAGTAATCCACCTCTTAGTTGCGCCTTTCAGAGAGAACGGGAAAGCTCTCAAGCAAAGAGTGTTCTTGTTGAGATTTCCGTTCTTGAAAGTGCTGCAGAGATCAAGGAAATCCGCCAGATGAGTGCACGGATTGTCTAGTGGCCTGCCTTCAAACTGTAAATCCCTAGAGATCATAGTCAAGAATGGAATTTTGATCTCATAGTCAGGATCTCCTTCAATGCGCGGCACGGCGATAGAAGATCGAACGCTAGTCGCGCTCGGCTTGTTGTAGTCAGCTAGACTCTTCGGTGCAACTGGTGGTGGTGGTGGTGGTAATTGATCATTCATTGCAGGAGATGGAGGAGGTGAAAGTGACTCGGTGTATGAAGCGGATGAAGATGATGGTGAAGATGGAGATGAGGTACTCTCCTTCAATTCCTCGATCTTGATCGGAGTGACGGATGGAGGTGGATTGGTTCTGCCTCTCTTCGGAATCTGTGATTGTCCCGGTGGAGCAGAACTGCCTGGTTTCTCTACACTTTTAGCCTTGTCATTTTTGGCGCTTTGGAGACGCGTGAGAGGGCGGGTGGTGCATAAACCTGTGAACAACCTACAAATAACAAAAACAAACAAAAACCAGTGTAAAATCAAAGTGGATGGAAAGGTGAAAGATTGAAAGTAGAAGAATAAGATGCTAGTTCTTCTTTCAAATAATCAAAAGAAGTACCCGGCAACGACGCCAATTTGATGAGCTGTAAAACAGTGATCAAATACTACCAAGCTAACAAGCTAAGCAGATCATATTCCACGGGTCTTCTAATGATTGATTACCCAAATATAAAGGCAAATTACTCATGTTTAACACTTTGTGCATGGTGTGAGTTCCACGACTTCTAATTCTAAGAAATGCACGGAAATTAAAAATTAAAACAGAAAACAGAGTGAAAGATTGGTTTATTAAACAAAGATGATAGACAAGTTTAGACTTTGAATCCCCCTTCGTTCACCAGAGCATTGGCAATCAACAGATCAGCGGATTTTGATTCTCATTCAATCAATTCTAAGACACCACCATAACTCCTTACCCTTAGGTTTAAGACCGGCGAACGTTCGCTCTATCCGTTCTAGCTACCAAGATTAATTAGCCGCCCGGGTACGGTCGCCTCTCCCAACGACTTAACTTAACTGGTGCAATTACTAACGATTTATGAGTTACTCTTGCAGTGGATTAACCCTAACTGGTTCCTACGAAAGGCACACTCCAATGATTAGGTTAATTGTTCGATTTGATGTTTTAAAGTAATCCGAGCGTTTGCTTCTATCCTTAGCTTAACAATAATCTAATCTAGGTGATCAATCCAGACAAGAAACATGAACAATGAAGAACAAATCAAACATGAAAGAGAAACTGATTGAACCTTGAATCTAATCACCACCAATCTGTGACCGCTTTAAAGCCTTGGGTCACTTAGGGTTCATCTAGTCTAAGCTCTCCGAGTTTAGCTACTCATGTTCATACAAAAAGAATCAAAGGCAAAGACAGAGTTCATCTTGAACAGAGTAAGAACAAAAAAGGATCTGAAAAACCTAATTAAGACGACTCCGACAGAACTTCGATCTCCGGTAATCTGCAATCCTAGCTCCGAGTCTTCGAGATGAAAGGGATGGCATCACGATCTCTTCCTGGCTCTTCGAACTCTAAACTCTACTCCAGAATTCTTGAGAATCCTCGAAGTATTTGGTATTAGTTGGTATTCTGAGATATTATCAGGTATATCTTGATTTGGGCCGCCGGTTAAGTATTTATACTTAACCCTAATACCGCCGGATCTGCCTGGAATTTTCGCCGAAAATCTGATGGAATTTTCGCCGAAAATCTGATGGAATTTTCGCCGAAAATCTGATGGAATTTTTGCCGAAATCTGATGGAATTTTCGCCGAAAATTCCTTTGTAAATGGGGTGATCGCCGGCTATTTCTCCTTTGATTTTCGGACGTCGGGTTCTCGGCGAAAACTTGAAGTTTTCGCCGAAAACTTCTTCTTGAAAGCTCTGCCGATTTCTTCATGGGTTTTCGCCGAAAACTCCCAAGGGATTTTTGCCAAAAACTTCTTTGTAAATGGGAGCAGAATTTGGTTCGACTTGATTGACTCTTTGGATTGATTCCGGTGCGATTCCTCGAGATTCCAACACCTTAGACACGTCCTTGGCTACTATATTTGATGGCAAAAACCTGTGCTAACATGAAAACACTAGAAAACCATCAAATAGCCCAAAACGGGCCAAAATAACACAAATGGCACGAGATAGAGTAGTCGAGTGAATATTCGTTATTCTACCCTAAAACCATGTCTTAAGCAAGGAAATGTCGCTTAAATGAGGTTGATAATCACGTCAAATCGAGTGTCATCAATTGTAACCTCTATAGCCTTGGAATCCACCTTGATTACCTTGATTGTAACCCTTGTTATAGCCACCACCTTGATTCCCTTGGTTTTGGTACCCTTGGTTAGGCTTGTTGTACCCACCTCCTTGGTTCCAAGGACGGTTGTAGTTACCCCCTTGATAGTTCCCTTGGGGGTTGAAATTACCATGGAATCCTTGACCTTGTGCAAAGCTTACCTCCTCATTGTGGTCGCCTTGGCTAAGCTCGAAAGTGGTGGTGGGGCAAGCACTGACATCGTGGCCTTGGCCTCCACAGCATTCACAACAATATATCGAAGCAACTGGCGGATTACCCAAATGAGATGATGGAACCTTAGAGGGATGCTTAGTCATACTAAGATTGCTTACTTGAGAGGCCATGGCAGCAATCTTGGACATGAGAAGAGCAATCATGGGGTCATCTTCATCACGATATCCCGGGAATTTTGGCTTCTTCCCATAGCTAGACGAGTCCTTTGGTGCATCAACACTTATGGCTCTAGAATCATAGTGAGTGTCGGTCCCATACTTGGACCTAGGAGGTTGTTGTCGAGACCAACTCCTTGTCTTGTTGGCCATCTTCGCGAAGAGTTCTAGAGCATCTTCGGGAGTGAGCATCCTTAAATCACCTCCGACGGCTTGGTTGATCATCCTTGTATTCTCAAAATCAAGGAACCTAGCAAAGATATCCGCTAAGCTCCATTCGGCGAAATTGTGATGAGGAAAAGACCGAAGAAGGGCTTGGAACCTATTCCAAGTCTCATGGAAGAGCTCTCCCTTGTGTTGTGTGAAGTGGTTGATACGATCTCGGATTGCATCCGTCATATAAGGAGGAAAAAACTTTTCGAGGAAAGCTTCGGCTAGTCCCTTCCATGTAGTGAATGCTCTACTAGGTTGGTTCTCCAACCAAGACTTGGCTCTACCTTTGAGGGAGAAAGGAAAGAGTCGGAGTCGCACACAATCTGGATGAACCTGATCATTCTTCACCGTATCGCATATCTCTAGAAAGTCCTTCAAGTGTCTAGACGGGCACTCTCCATCTATACCGTTGAACACCACTCCGTTCTGTACCATCTGAATCATATTTGGCTTTAGCTCAAAATTTCTTGCATTCACCGGTCTTCGCACGATGCTCGAGGCTGCCCCTTCAAGGGTTGGGCGAGCATAATCAGCTAGTGTGCGCCTCGCACCTCTTTGCGATTGATCGTCTTCATTTGTGTGATGTGAATGTTCTGAATGGTTATCTTCGTCCTCGTGATGAGACATAGTGTGGTGTGAGACGCGATCAACTTCTTCTTCTTCAAATGTAGGAGGTAGGGGAGTATTTGGTAGCTCAATCACTTGTTCTAGTCCTTGGATTCGTGCTTGAAGACGAGCTGAACGCCTCATGCACTAACACCAATCTCTTGCAAACAAGCACAACGAACACACTCGAGTAATACAACGATGCAGGATAACAAAGTAAACAAAGAGTAACAAGGAAGCAAAAAGGAAAATGGAAGAAAGTGTAAAGATCGGTTCACTAATAACTGCTTTCTTAAGAATGAGAGAGTTCCCCGGCAACGGTGCCAAAAACTTGATGTGCAAGATTTAACTCACAACAATCAAGGTCGTATTCCACGAGGTCCTCTCATAAGCTAATACTCACAAGGTTCACGAACGGTCTAAACATTTAAATTGAGATTGAGTCTTGGTGACAAAGATTCAAAATCATAAACCAAACAAACAAGTAAAGCAATAGCTAACAAGGCAAGAAGAGGATCAAACAAGAGAGAAGGGAGTTTAGTTTAGCAAGGGGTTTCTTCAAGCTCAAGGTTCATGAAAGCTGGATTGAATCTCAAGCAACGATGTATAAAATAATGACCATGCAATTCACTCAAGTAGAATCAACGAACTCTCGCACAATTGACTCTCTACTCCTAGACCAAATGCACCATGCTTTCTCTATGTGAACAAAGGAAATGGAGTGCTTTAACTAGCTCAATGAAATGCTCAACACTTGATCTCTATGCTAACATTCATCTAACACAAAGTAAATGTTGCAAGACACTCTCATGTCAATCATAGAACACTAGCCTAGCAATCAAAGGGCCTTTCAACCTTTAAATGACTGAAAACTAAATGCACACCAAGTGTTCGACAAAATGACAACAAGGAAAAACAAGCTCAAAATGGTTGCAATTGCATAATCCAATCTCTTAAATCATTCAATTACAATCCTAAACCTTAGATCAACATCAATAAATCATTCTCATGTATTGAAAGACATAACAATGTACCAAAAGAACAAGTCAAGCTCTCATGGACAACAAGCACAAAGTCTAGGATCATCATCTTACACAAATGGCTGAGATACTCAATCCATACAATCAATCACCTATCCTAGCTTGATCCATCCCCCACTAAACTAAACCTAAGCTTAGCCTAGCATAACCATGGAGGAAACCTGAAATTGAGTAGAAGAGATCATCCTTGTTTCCATGGAGGATCTTGCAACTTGGCTCTTCAAGCTTCAATCCAAGGTATGGAAGACTTCACTTAGATCCTTGATCTTCAAGTTTATCAACAAAGAAAGGAGGAAGATGATTGGTTGAGAGAGAGAGGGGTTGATCGCCGAAGAGGATTGAGAGAGAGAGTATGTTGTCGAGTGTTGTGTAATAATAATCCTCCCCCATTAATTTCCACCGCCTTTACTTTATATAGTGTGCAGATTTTTCTTCAAGTTTTCGGCGAAAACTTCTTCAGTTTTCGCTGAAAATTCCTTTGCAAAATCATCGAGCAGCCTTGCATACCTTCATAGGTTTTCGGTGAAAACTCTGGAAGTTTTCACCAAAAACTTCTTCACAAAACCAACCTCAGCCTCCTGTAACTCTTTGATGACAACTTTTCGGCGAGAACTTAGAGTTCTCGCTGAAAACTCCTCCAGCCATATCTGCATTTTTTCCAATCTTGCCAAGGCCATAACTCCTCCGTCCTAGCTCCGATTGACCTCCCGTTTGATCCTACGTGCTCCTTGTCACCAGTACTATGACACCAAGGCTTGAAAATGCACAGATAAAACACCAATAGGCACTGAAATTGCCCTCAAAGTGGCACTTGGACAACAAAAGAGCACTTTGCATAAAACTTCCATAAAAGCATATAAATCATGGGAAAATGAGATCAAACATGGGAGATCCTTAGGCTAATCGAGGGCTTAAAATACACGAAATATAGTCACATCACTTCACTTCCTCTCCTTCTTTAGATTCTTCTCCTTCTTTTTCCTTTTTTTTCTCATCCTCCTCTTCATCATCCGTCTCGATCTCTCCTTCTATCATCACCATGGTCCTTTGGTTGGGGCGGTCCCTTGAGACGTGTCCTCTGCCTTGACATTTAAAGCGCACAGTACAACGAGGATGTGGGTTAGAATTCTGAACATTAGGAGTAGATTTAGTAGGTGTTACCCGTGGTGCCGGTTCCTTAGGGTTAGGGTTCGATCGGGGCCCGGTGCTTCGGGGCTAGTCGGGCTTCCATGGGGGTTGGCTGGTACTGGAGCCTCCTCTCCATTGGCTGCTGGCTGGAGGGGTTGGCTTTCTTGTATAGCCTCTTTTCATCTCCCTTTCCACTCGGATGGCTAGGGCTTTCAAGTCTTCATAGTCAACACAGTTGAGTATGTTGACTTGGTGCATGATGTCCGGGTGTAGCCCTACTACAAACCGGGCTATCCTGGCTTCCTGCTCCTCCTAGAGGTCTAGCCTTGCCACTAGCATCTCTATCTCCTTGGTATACTGTTCCACAGACATAGTCCTTGCTTCAAAGTCTGGAGTGAGGTGTGCAAGTCTCGGATGTAGGCAGCCGGGACAAACCTCTTCCTCATCTTCCTTTTGAGGTCTCTCCATGACTCGATGGGTACCTCCTCATCTCTTTGAACCTGTTTCTTGAATTGGCTCCACCATAGAGCAGCATAGTCAATAAATTCAAGGGTAGCTACAATTACCTTCTTTTTCTCCGAATAGTGATGGCACTCGAGGAAGTCCTGCATACTTCTCTCCCAATCCAAGTACTCATCAGCATCATTTTTGCCGACAAACTTAGGGATGGTGAGCTTGATGTTGGTCACATCATCATCAATCTCTTGGACTAACCTTTTAGCCCTTCGGTTGAAGTCTCCCTCTTCTTCATACTCTCCGTGGTCATCCCTTCTCTCATGGCGGCCTCGGTGGTCTCTCTCAAGTCTGGCTAGTTGATGTGAACCGAGCCACCAAGGCCGGCGCGGTCACAACACCACGGGCACCCGGCCAGGAAACCTCCACGAGAGCGCCGGACAAGGAGAATTTAATGCCCGTTCAGTCTAGAGACTTGAGGCCGAGCGAGGACTACACCGGCCCCAGACCTACACCGGCACCACCTCCGGAGCCTTGCAGAGACAAAGCTCCAAGTTCAGGCCCCAGGCCAAGCCTAGGGCCAAGTCCAGCCCCGAGCCCCGATAAAGGCCTAGCACCTAAACTAGGCCCCATGCTAAATGCCACGAGCTCTAGACCGACACCAGCCCCTAAAGTCACCCCTAAGGTACCTAGGGAAGAAGGCTCGGAGCAGAACTCAAAAGGCCTGGACAGATTTGAAGAAGGCCGAGAGCTAAGCCCGACGCCCGAGCCGAGCCCGTGCCCGGATGCCACAGAGAAGCACTTTTGGCCCAGCCAACAATTGGCCCGTGCCTTTTGGGAAATACAAAGTGCGCTGGATAGTTTGAAGCCTCAGGAGCACCCTCCAACAAACAGATCTCGATTTGGAGGAGTATTGAAGGAGATAGGGCTAGAACAAGTCCTAGTGATGCTTGGCCTAAGCATCAAGGAGTGGAGCTCGGATGATGATCCGAGGAAGGCCAAGCAAGGAGCTGTGATCAGGCCACCACCTGAGCCTGATCCAAGAGGAGAGGATCAAGGAGAATCCAACCTTGGAGGAGGGCCAAGAGTTCAGCCCACGACTAAGAAGCTACGGGCCAGAACTAAAGTGAACAAGGGCCAAACCCGGATTTCTGGACAGATTCCTAGTCCGACAAGGATTGACGAATATGGGCTACTTGGAGACAGAATTTGGACTGATGTCCAACATGAAAGTTGTAGCCCATGGAGTCTACTACGGATCTGCAAAAGATCAGAATTTTAGAAATTTGTTTAGTATTTATTCGGCCAATAATTCCAGAACCCGTTTAGGCTGTTTTTTAGGGAAACTTGGCTCCCAAGTTAGGAGTTCTTGTCTAAGTAGGATTCTTTTCCTTGTAGGAATAGAGTTCCGAATTTCAGTCCTTTTTAGGACTCCTTTTTGTATTCTTTATTAGTTTTATTAGCTATTTCGTAGGAGGAAAAGGAGAGCCTGTTCTCCCTTCCTCACCTATAAATAGAGGCGTCTAGCCTCATTGTAAAGAACAACTTTGAAAGAAATAAACACTCAAAACTTCGGTTTTTCTCTTAGCATGGAATTGCTAATCTCTGTTCGACCATCATGGAATTGATCGTCGTCTAGATCGGTTTATCATTAAAGGCATTCATCCTTTGTTTGTGGCACCGAATTCGACCGAATACCTTTGTAACATCCCCGCCCAACCGAACGGGTTAGAACTCAAGTCTGGGTGACTAGAGTGCCGGAAACGGTACTTAAGAGGGTCTCTTGAGGTTTGGGACGTTTGGGTGTGTGCCGGGTTGAAGTTGCAAAAGAGGGGAACTGTGTACAGTACCAAAAGTGCTCATTTCGGGCCCTAATGTGCGCAGGCGCACATTTAGAAGTGTCAGGCGCACTTTTCAATTAATTCAGCAAACTTTCGGCAGAATATTCAAAATGTGCGCCTTTTAGGGGTCAATGTGCGCCGGCGCACATTTTGACAAGTCAGGCGCACATTTTGTGCATAAAAGGACGGAAATTGCACAGTAATCCGTATTTTCGTTTCCCTTTCTCTCTCCCCGAAAACCATTGACGAACTTGGAGCGAGCAACCTTCGAAGGGTGATTCCGGGAGCTGTAGAGGTCGGAATTGAGATCCGTTTGTTGCTATGGATTCGTAGCGACGAGGAGAAGAGATCGCTAACCTCTATTTTGGGTTTCTGGGTGTAGGTCGTGAGCAGTAAGGAAGGGTAGAGCTACGAGTTTGGTGGTTGGAAATCGAGTTTCTGGGGAACTAGAAGACGATTAGAGCCTCGTCTTCTATTCCAGGTGAGGGCCTAGCGTTGTGTAGGTAGATTGGACAGCGTGAGGAGTCTCAATTGGACTTAGAACAAAACCTAGGTCATGCATGAAAATGATGAGCGTAAAAGGGGATAAACTGTTCTGTGAATGTACTTGATTGCCATTGATGATTGCCGTGATTGATTGTTGTTGTTGATTGCTATGATTTGGGGTTGGTTGTGAACTGAAGTGAATTAAGTAATGGATTGACATAGAAATGAGAACTAGGAAGGTTGGGAAGTGAGTGGGGGTGCTATGATATTATGAATTGTTGGTTGTGGATGCAGGAGAGTTGCCCTGCCAATGTGGGGTCGCTCTGAATGAGAGGAACAGGTGGGTGACCCCTAGACTCATGACATGGCCTCCCCTGTACTTGCAGGTGGGGGTGGCCGGTGAGCTAGCCGGTTACCCTTTGGTTGATTGAAAGTGTGTATGGTGGTCGTGGCTGGAGCGTGGAACCCAGGGATGTACTGGGAACTGTGTACTGTGATATGAACATGGATGATGTGAATTGTGCCTTGTGAGAATGAGCTGTGATGAGTTGGATTTGTGGTGTTGGTTTTTGAATGTCAAAGTAGAACCTGAAGGAGCCCACACTACCCCACCCGAAATACTGTTGTGATCGAGTCCGATTCACTGGGGTGAATCCCATGACGGGTGGTCATGGTTGTTGATATCTCCGAAATGGAAGGATCCCAATGAGATGCGTCGTGATAGCTCCGTGGAGGAAGGATCCCTGAGGGGATGCGTCGTGTTATCTCCCTATGAGGGAAAGATCCTGCGGGATGTGTGTTGAGGATGTGGCCGGCGGTGGTGGTGTGGATAACTCCTTGGCGCCTAATAACTCACCTAGTTAACATGAATGTTATGTTCGTGTGCTCGTGGTTGTGGTGGTGACTTGATTGATGGATGTGATGAGATGATGCTGTGTATGCTGTGAATTGATGAATTACTTCTGTGTGTTTCTATCATTATGAATTGTGCTTGAGAACGAGAACTGACCAACGTGATCACCTAGACTGCTTTAGGGAATTAAAATATGGAAAGGGGGGGGGTTGGGTTGGTTCCATTGTTGAATGTCTTGTGCGGAGTTGGGACCGCTCCATAGAGTAGGACAACGTGTAGGTAGGCCCAGTGGGTTCACTCAATTTCAATAGGAAATTGATCCCTTTCTCCCTTTCAGGATCCCGTGGCTAGAGAGAGTGGTGTGGTGCCAGAGTTGAGGGTGGATTCCGAGAAGTGCTGGGCTGAAGCTATGAGGTGAAGACTGGTGCCTACTTGGAGTTGACCTATTTTATATTTCAGTTGACATGGAACATTTTGGGGGTTTTACTGGGATTTATGTATCTTTCTGGTTACGTTGGATTTTATGGGTTTTATGTTGGATTTGGAGTTGTAGTCAGCTTATGTTTTCATGGATTATGGAGGCCTCTCACTTAAACTCTTATTTAAAGTTTGGATTTGAATGTTATCTCTGTCGTTTTTCACTGGGTAATACTCGGTTTCGGTTCAACCTCGGGTTTCACCGAGCTGATTCGGGTTGGGTGTTACAAATGGTATCAGAGCCTGGTTTGTCGCTGCTGTACCGGTTGATTATCTTCTCTCTTTGGGGAGTAATTAACCCCGTTGGGAGGGAGGATGAGACATCGGTACGGGACCGACATTCCAAGGGTTTTTGTCAAACTGTTTTAAATGGGTGGGATGTTTGAAATCAAGTGGTGAATTGAGTTGTTTGAAGTTCCTTGAGCGGTCAACTGAAATGTTTGATGTCCTCCTGTAGTGAGAACCAGTCGATGGGAAGTCACTCCGTGGGTCACTCCGAGCATGGAGCAGTGGGGCGTCGGTTTCGGCCGTCGGATTTGAAGGGTTGGAACTTCAGTGAGTTCGCCGGGGAGATGGCTGATCCGGCTGTGGCTGAGCGATGGATTAAGGAGTGCAACTTCAAGTTCTTGAGGGCTGGATTTGAGGATGAGATGAGGTTGCAAGCCATGACCTTCTTGCTGAAGGGTCATGCCTTGGAGTGGTGGGAGTCCTTGCCGGAGAGTCAGGTGTACCCGCCTGAGCTAGGGTTTGAGGAGTTCTTAGGGATGTTCCGTGACCAGTTTTGTCCGGATATTTGGAGGGAGGCAAAGTCCAAGGAGTTTCTCGAGCTGGTGCAGGGTGAGAAGTCGGTTCTGCAGTACTATATGGAGTTCACCAACCTCTCCCAATGGTACGATGAGCTTGCTAACCGGGAGCAAAAGTTGATCCGTCGGTTCAAGAAGGGTCTGAGGTGGGAGATTCAGGAGGGGGTCACATCTGGTGACATGGGGAGTTTGGTGGCGGTGAAAGGGGCTGCTTTGGAGAGGGAGTTATTAGAGCTGGGAAAGAAGGAGGAGAAGAAGAGGAAGGCGTCGACTCAGCCTTCTCCCTCGGTTACTCATAGTCACCCGGCAAAGAGAGTTCAGTCTGTCTTCTCAGGCCAGCGAGAGGTGTGCAGTCTGCCCCGTCTCGTCGAGCTATGGTGTGTTTCACTTGTGGCCGCCCGGGTCATAAGAGCGCAGAGTGCAGAGGAGGAGGATCGGTGCAGAGGGGAGGAGCACCATCGGGACTTCCTGTGTGTGGCATTTGCGGGAAGCCTCACTATGGTGCATGCCACGTGCTGAGGGCGGCAACCATGACTTGTTACACTTGTGGGCAGCCGGGTCATAAGAGTAACTTCTGCCCGAGGAGGAGTGCTGCACCAGCCCAGTCGGTGGGATCGGTGCAAGGGCCTAGGGCTCCATCTAGGAGCTATGGAGGCAGAGGTGGAGGCAGCATGGGGCGAGGGGTTGCGAGTGCTGGTCGAGGGACGGGAGCTAATGCCACACCTGTTGGAGCTGGAGGGGAGCAAGGGAGGCTTTACGCTCTCACTAAAGGTGCGGCGGAGAATGCGAACGACGTGGTGACCGGTATGATCTCCATCTTAGATCTTTCCGTTTACGCTTTGTTTGATTCGGGGTCAACCCATTCCTTTGTATCTGAGAAATGTTTGAGTAGTTTGGGTGTTGTAGCTAGTAGTTTGGGTGTTAGTTGGGGCGTCAGAACTCCTCTGGGGACTTCTGTTCGGGTGGATAGAGTGTGTAGGGGGTGTAGAGTGCTAGTGGGGGGTGTGGAGTTCTTGGCTGATTTGGTGGTGCTTCCTTTCAATGAATTCGACGTTATCCTCGGCATGGATTGGTTGGCTAGGCATGGGGCTTTGCTTGATTGTCAGAGGAAGGAGGTGTTGCTTCAGGTGGGAGGTGTTGGTCAAGTGGTGTTCAAGGGTGTTAGGAAGAGAGAATCCGCACCTATGGGAGTAATTTCAGCAATGCAAGCCTTCTCTCTGATCCAAGAAGGGTGTGAGGCTTTATTGGTGCAGGTATCAGTTGAGCAGAATGAGGAGTTGGAGAAGGTACCAGTAGCTCGGGAGTTTGCGGATGTGTTTGAGGAACTACCCGGAGCACCGATCGAGCGTGAGGTGGAGTTCAATATAGAGCTGGTTCCTGGAACTGCTCCAATCTCTATTCCACCTTATCGCATGGCACCGGCGGAGTTAAAGGAGTTGAAGGAGCAATTGCAGGAGCTCTTGGATAAGGGGTTCATCCGCCCAAGCGTATCACCGTGGGGGCACCGGTGTTGTTTGTGAAGAAGAAGGACGGGTCGATGCGGATGTGTATTGACTATAGGCGGTTGAACAAGGCGACGATCAAGAATCGTTACCCACTTCCAAGGATAGACGATCTCTTCGATCAATTGCAAGGGGCTGAAGTGTTCTCGAAGATAGACTTGAGGTCGGGTTATCACCAGTTGAAGGTGGAGAAAGGATCGGTGCCAATGACCGCCTTTAGGACCCGCTATGGACACTATGAGTTTCTGGTGATGCCGTTTGGTCTCACCAATGCTCCCGCGCGTTCATGGCCCTCATGAACAAGGTTTTCCACGAATATTTGGATAAGTTCGTGATAGTGTTCATTGATGATATCCTCATTTATTCTAAGACCAGGAAGGAGCATGAGGAGCACTTGAGGATTGTTTTTCATAGGTTGAGGGAGCAGCAACTATTTGCCAAGTTCTCGAAGTGTGCCTTTTGGTTGGAAGAAGTATTGTTTCTTGGGCATGTGGTTTCCAAAAGAGGCGTGGAGGTTGACCCAAAGAAGATTGAAGCGGTGGTTAATTGGTCTCCACCTAAGGATGTGTCGCAACTGAGGAGCTTCTTGGGGTTAGCTGGTTACTACGAAGGTTTGTAGAGGGGTTCTCTACCATAGCGTCTCCTTTACATAAGTTGTTGAGGAAGGAGTCGAGGTATGAGTGGAGCGAGGAATGTCAAAGAAGCTTTGAGGAGTTGAAGAAGAAGTTGACCTCAGCTCCGGTGTTGACTTTGCCAGTAGAGGGTGGAGAGTATGTGGTGTTTAGTGATGCGTCCTTGCAAGGGTTGGGCTGTGTGTTGATGCAGAATGGGAAGGTTGTCGCTTATGCCTCCCGACAGCTTAGGGTGCATGAGGTGAACTACCCAACCCATGATTTGGAGTTAGCTGCTGTGGTGTTCGCCTTGAAGTTGTGGAGGCATTATTTGTATGGCGAGACGTTTAAGATCATGACCGATCACAAGAGTCTTAAGCACCTTATGGATCAAAAGGAGCTGAATGGTAGGCAACGGCGTTGGGTGGAGCTCTTGAAGGATTATGACTGTACCATTGACTACCATCCTGGTAAAGCTAACGTGGTTGCGGATGCTTTAAGTCGAAAGGAGTTGGTGGATCTCAGAGCTTTAAGGGTAGAGATGCAGTTAGATGATGTGGGAAGTTTGCTTGCCAAGCTCAACATTAGGCCTATGCTGAATGATAGGATTGGTGAGGAGCAGCTCAAGGATGCTACTCTGGTGGCCATTCGAGGGGAAGTTGAGAAAGGCATGGATAATGGATTTGAGGTAGTTGGCGGATTGTTGAAATGCAAGGGTCGAGTGTGCGTACCGGAAGTAGAGGAATTGAGGAAGGGGATTTTGGAGGAGGCTCATTCCTCGATGTATGCTATGCATCCCGGGATGACAAAGATGTACAATGACCTGAAGTTAAGTTTTTGGTGGCCAGGAATGAAGAAGGATGTGGCTCGTTATGTGGCGACTTGTTTGGTTTGTCAGAAGGCTAAGGCGGAGCATAGAGCTCCGGGTGGGTTACTTCAGTCCCTACCTATTCCGGAGTGGAAGTTTGCGGACATCACCATGGACTTTGTGTCGGGTTTTCCGCCGACTAGAGAGGGGAAGGATGCCGTGTGGGTAATAGTCGACCGTTTGACGAAAGTTGCGCATTTCATACCCATCCGGTTTAAGCCTAGTGTGGAGGTGTTAGCAAAGTTGTACATAGAAGAGGTGGTAAGGTTGCATGGGGTTCACCAATCCATCGTCTCTGATCGGGATCCGAGTTTCACGTCTCATTTTTGGGAGGGGCTGCATACAGCGTTGGGAACTAAGCTCAAGTTCTCGACGGCGTATCATCCTCAGACGGATGGGCAATCGGAGAGAACGATCCTTACTTTGGAGGAGTTGTTGAGAAGCTGTGCTATGGAGTTTCAAACCCCTTGGACTGAGTTGCTACCTTTGATTGAGTTCGCCTATAACAACTCGTACCATAGTAGTTTGAAGTCCGCTCCTTTTGAGGCCTTGTATGGGAGGAAGTGTAGGACGCCTTTGTGTTGGGATGAGGAAGGTGCGAGAGTGTTGTCGGGTCCTCAAGTTGTGCAAGAGACGGCTGATCGGGTTAAGATTATCAGGGAGAGATTGAGAGCGGCTCAAGATAGGCAAAAAGCATATGCCGACGGTCGTGCTAGAGAGCTGAGTTTCAGTGTTGGGGAGAAGGTATTTTTGAAGGTGTCCCCGTGGAAAGGGCTGATGCGTTTCGGTAGGAAAGGGAAGTTGGCGCCTCGGTACATCGGTCCTTATGAGATCCTCGCTAAGTCGGGTCCGGTGGCTTATGTGTTGGCCTTGCCGAGGGAGTTGGAACGGATACACAATGTGTTCCATGTGAGCGTGCTTAGGCGGTATCATGGGGACCCTTCTCATGTAATTCAGCCGGAAGAGGTGGAGATTGAGCAAGACTTAACTTATGAGGAGAAGCCAGTCGCGATCGTGGATAGGCAAGTTCGGGTCTTGAGGAATAAGCAGATTCCGCAGCTCAAGGTGGTATGGAGGAACCATGAGAGCGAGTCGGCTACTTGGGAGACTGAGGAGAGTATGAGGCGGCGGTACCCGGAATTAGTGGAAGTGTATGATTCAGGTATTAATTTCCCTTGATGCATGCTTTTGTGTTTGCTCGTGGTGGTGTTGGTTCCAAGAAGGTCTAGGGTGTGTCCGGTATCATATTGCTAGGATGAGTTAGGGATGATTTCGGGGACGAAATCCTTGAAGTTGTGGAGACTTGTAACATCCCCGCCCAACCGAACGGGTTAGAACTCAAGTCTGGGTGACTAGAGTGCCGGAAACGGTACTTAAGAGGGTCTCTTGAGGTTTGGGACGTTTGGGTGTGTGTGCCGGGTTGAAGTTGCAAAAGAGGGGAACTGTGTACAGTACCAAAAGTGCTCATTTCGGGCCCTAATGTGCGCAGGCGCACATTTAGAAGTGTCAGGCGCACTTTTCAATTAATTCAGCAAACTTTCGGCAGAATATTCAAAATGTGCGCCTTTTAGGGGTCAATGTGCGCCGGCGCACATTTTGACAAGTCAGGCGCACATTTTGTGCATAAAAGGACGGAAATTGCACAGTAATCCGTATTTTCGTTTCCCTTTCTCTCTCCCCGAAAACCATTGACGAACTTGGAGCGAGCAACCTTCGAAGGGTGATTCCGGGAGCTGTAGAGGTCGGAATTGAGATCCGTTTGTTGCTATGGATTCGTAGCGACGAGGAGAAGAGATCGCTAACCTCTATTTTGGGTTTCTGGGTGTAGGTCGTGAGCAGTAAGGAAGGGTAGAGCTACGAGTTTGGTGGTTGGAAATCGAGTTTCTGGGGAACTAGAAGACGATTAGAGCCTCGTCTTCTATTCCAGGTGAGGGCCTAGCGTTGTGTAGGTAGATTGGACAGCGTGAGGAGTCTCAATTGGACTTAGAACAAAACCTAGGTCATGCATGAAAATGATGAGCGTAAAAGGGGATAAACTGTTCTGTGAATGTACTTGATTGCCATTGATGATTGCCGTGATTGATTGTTGTTGTTGATTGCTATGATTTGGGGTTGGTTGTGAACTGAAGTGAATTAAGTAATGGATTGACATAGAAATGAGAACTAGGAAGGTTGGGAAGTGAGTGGGGGTGCTATGATATTATGAATTGTTGGTTGTGGATGCAGGAGAGTTGCCCTGCCAATGTGGGGTCGCTCTGAATGAGAGGAACAGGTGGGTGACCCCTAGACTCATGACATGGCCTCCCCTGTACTTGCAGGTGGGGTGGCCGGTGAGCTAGCCGGTTACCCTTTGGTTGATTGAAAGTGTGTATGGTGGTCGTGGCTGGAGCGTGGAACCCAGGGATGTACTGGGAACTGTGTACTGTGATATGAACATGGATGATGTGAATTGTGCCTTGTGAGAATGAGCTGTGATGAGTTGGATTTGTGGTGTTGGTTTTTGAATGTCAAAGTAGAACCTGAAGGAGCCCACACTACCCCACCCGAAATACTGTTGTGATCGAGTCCGATTCACTGGGGTGAATCCCATGACGGGTGGTCATGGTTGTTGATATCTCCGAAATGGAAGGATCCCAATGAGATGCGTCGTGATAGCTCCGTGGAGGAAGGATCCCTGAGGGGATGCGTCGTGTTATCCCCCTATGGGGAAAGATCCTGCGGGATGTGTGTTGAGGATGTGGCCGGCGGTGGTGGTGTGGATAACTCCTTGGCGCCTAATAACTCACCTAGTTAACATGAATGTGTATGTTCGTGTGCTCGTGGTTGTGGTGGTGACTTGATTGATGGATGTGATGAGACGATGCTGTGTATGCTGTGAATTGATGAATTACTTCTGTGTGTTTCTATCATTATGAATTGTGCTTGAGAACGAGAACTGACCAACGTGATCACCTAGACTGCTTTAGGGAATTAAAATATGGAAAGGGGGGGTTGGGTTGGTTCCATTGTTGAATGTCTTGTGCGGAGTTGGGACCGCTCCATAGAGTAGGACAACGTGTAGGTAGGCCCAGTGGGTTCACTCAATTTCAATAGGAAATTGATCCCTTTCTCCCTTTCAGGATCCCGTGGCTAGAGAGAGTGGTGTGGTGCCAGAGTTGAGGGTGGATTCCGAGAAGTGCTGGGCTGAAGCTATGAGGTGAAGACTGGTGCCTACTTGGAGTTGACCTATTTTATATTTCAGTTGACATGGAACATTTTGGGGGTTTTACTGGGATTTATGTATCTTTCTGGTTACGTTGGATTTTATGGGTTTTATGTTGGATTTGGAGTTGTAGTCAGCTTATGTTTTCATGGATTATGGAGGCCTCTCACTTAAACTCTTATTTAAAGTTTGGATTTGAATGTTATCTCTGTCGTTTTTCACTGGGTAATACTCGGTTTCGGTTCAACCTCGGGTTTCACCGAGCTGATTCGGGTTGGGTGTTACAACCTTGGGGTTCCTAAGTCTATACTTAGTGGATTTCAAGTATTCCCCGCGGTTTCAAAAGTTAGGATTCGTGAAGCTGGTAGTATAGTTTTGGGTGTTGAGTCGATCCCTTCATTGAGGAGCGGTTCGCATCAGCTGGTATCAGAGCACGGTTCAACTCTTGGACCAACAACCTATCCCAGTTTCCAGGTTCATTCTTGGATTCATATCCTTTACTTTTTGTTCTTAGAAAATTGTTTAGAAAATCTTCATCTATTTTAGTCCTTCTATTCGAGTCTTTCAATTGTAAGGCAAGAAAATATTGGTGGCCGATCAAGCTATCAAAGAAAATACACAAAAGAAGAGTAGAAAAAAAAAAGAAAACAAAAAAAAAGCAAGGCCACCCTTGCCAAGTTCTTATTTTTCGTTGTAATAGTTGTTACCTAGTTGGATTAGAACTTGATTCTTTTATCCTTTTCCTAGTTGGTTTAGGATTTTAGTCTACATATTCTTTTCCTAGTAGATCTAGGGTTTGTCTTGTAGAAGGGTTGCTTCTTGTACTAATCATGACAGATGAGAGGCTAATTGCTATGGAGGCACGATTGACTGCCATGGCTGAAAACATGGCCCGAATCGCCAAGCAGTTTGGAGCCGCGAATGGAGATGGCCCCCGGCGGCCAAGAAGGAATATCAATGTACCCAAATTTGCTGGCAAAGCAAATCCTGATGAGTACATTGATTGGGAGAGGAGCATGGAGGACTTCTTTGAGTGCCATTATTATTCCGAATGGAAAAAGGTAAACCTAGCCACAACTGAGTTTACTGACTATGCTGCTTTATGGTGGGCTCAACTCAGGAATCAAATCAGGAGAGAAGAAGAGGACCCCATCCTTAGTTGGTGGAGTCTTAAGAAAAAGATGAGGAAAAAATTTAGGCCCAGCACTAGGCTCAGCGCCTGCCCCGGCCCTGCACCCAGCACTGCCCCGGCACAGCGCCCAGCACTGCCCCGGCCCAGCGCCCAGCACTGCCCCGGCCCAGCACCCGTCACTGCCCCGGCCCAGCATCGGCCCTGCCCCGGCACAGCGCCCAGTCTGCCCGGGACCAGCATCAGCCCTGCCCCGGACCAGAATCAGGCCTGCCCCGGACCAGCATCAGGCTTGCCCCGGACCAGCATCAGCCCTGCCCCGAGCCAGCACCAGGCCAGCACTCGGCGCAGCGCCTGCCGAGCACCAGCACCAGCACTAGCGCCAGTACCGGCCCAGCGCCCAGAGCTAGCACCAGTACCAGCACCGGCGCCCCAGCGCCCAGCACCCGAGCGCCCAGCACCAGCGCCCCAGTGCCTAGCCCCGGCGACCCAGCGCCCGCCCCCGGTGCCCGACCAGCCACCAGCGCCCGACCGGCGCCCAGCGCCCGAGCAGCCCCCGGCACCCGACCAGTCCCCAGCGCCCGACCAGCCACCAGCGCCCGACCAGCGCCCGGCGCCCGAGTCCGAAGCCCCCATACCAGCCCCGGTATGGCCCAAAGAGCTCTGGCCGGAGCCCCGAGCACCCGTACCAGCCCCGAAACGGCCCGAACACCCCTGGAGCACCAATAAAGCACCAGGTCAAGTCCTACACTCCACTGTGGTAAATTTTATTATTTCTAATGGTGCACCAGGTATGGATTCGAGGACGAATCCTTTTCAAGAAGAGGGGGATGATGTGAACCGAGCCACCAAGGCCGGCGCGGTCACAACACCACGGGCACCCGGCCAGGAAACCTCCACGAGAGCGCCGGACAAGGAGAATTTAATGCCCGTTCAGTCTAGAGACTTGAGGCCGAGCGAGGACTACACCGGCCCCAGACCTACACCGGCACCACCTCCGGAGCCTTGCAGAGACAAAGCTCCAAGTTCAGGCCCCAGGCCAAGCCTAGGGCCAAGTCCAGCCCCGAGCCCCGATAAAGGCCTAGCACCTAAACTAGGCCCCATGCTAAATGCCACGAGCTCTAGACCGACACCAGCCCCTAAAGTCACCCCTAAGGTACCTAGGGAAGAAGGCTCGGAGCAGAACTCAAAAGGCCTGGACAGATTTGAAGAAGGCCGAGAGCTAAGCCCGACGCCCGAGCCGAGCCCGTGCCCGGATGCCACAGAGAAGCACTTTTGGCCCAGCCAACAATTGGCCCGTGCCTTTTGGGAAATACAAAGTGCGCTGGATAGTTTGAAGCCTCAGGAGCACCCTCCAACAACAGATCTCGATTTGGAGGAGTATTGAAGGAGATAGGGCGAGAACAAGTCCTAGTGATGCTTGGCCTAAGCATCAAGGAGTGGAGCTCGGATGATGATCCGAGGAAGGCCAAGCAAGGAGCTGTGATCAGGCCACCACCTGAGCCTGATCCAAGAGGAGAGGATCAAGGAGAATCCAACCTTGGAGGAGGGCCAAGAGTTCAGCCCACGACTAAGAAGCTACGGGCCAGAACTAAAGTGAACAAGGGCCAAACCCGGATTTCTGGACAGATTCCTAGTCCGACAAGGATTGACGAATATGGGCTACTTGGAGACAGAATTTGGACTGATGTCCAACATGAAAGTTGTAGCCCATGGAGTCTACTACGGATCTGCAAAAGATCAGAATTTTAGGAATTTGTTTAGTATTTATTCGGCCAATAATTCCAGAACCCGTTTAGGCTGTTTTTAGGGAAACTTGGCTCCCAAGTTAGGAGTTCTTGTCTAAGTAGGATTCTTTTCCTTGTAGGAATAGAGTTCCGAATTTCAGTCCTTTTTAGGACTCCTTTTTGTATTCTTTATTAGTTTTATTAGCTATTTCGTAGGAGGAAAAGGAGAGCCTGTTCTCCCTTCCTCACCTATAAATAGAGGCGTCTAGCCTCATTGTAAAGAACAACTTTGAAAGAAATAAACACTCAAAACTTCGGTTTTTCTCTTAGCATGGAAATTGCTAATCTCTGTTCGACCATCATGGAATTGATCGTCGTCTAGATCGGTTTATCATCAAAGGCATTCATCCTTTGTTTGTGGCACCGAATTCGACCGAATACCTTGGGGTTCCTAAGTCTATACTTAGTGGATTTCAAGTATTCCCCGCGGTTTCAAAAGTTAGGATTCGTGAAGCTGGTAGTATAGTTTTGGGTGTTGAGTTGATCCCTTCATTGAGGAGCGGTTCGCATCAGCTGGTATCAGAGCACGGTTCAACTCTTGGACCAACAACCTATCCCAGTTTCCAGGTTCATTCTTGGATTCATATCCTTTACTTTTTGTTCTTAGAAAATTGTTTAGAAAATCTTCATCTATTTTAGTCCTTCTATTCGAGTCTTTCAATTGTAAGGCAAGAAAATATTGGTGGCCGATCAAGCTATCAAAGAAAATACACAAAAGAAGAGTAGAAAAAAAAAGAAAACAAAAAAAAAGCAAGGCCACCCTTGCCAAGTTCTTATTTTTCGTTGTAATAGTTGTTACCTAGTTGGATTAGAACTTGATTCTTTTATCCTTTTCCTAGTTGGTTTAGGATTTTAGTCTACATATTCTTTTCCTAGTAGATCTAGGGTTTGTCTTGTAGAAGGGTTGCTTCTTGTACTAATCATGACAGATGAGAGGCTAATTGCTATGGAGGCACGATTGACTGCCATGGCTGAAAACATGGCCCGAATCGCCAAGCAGTTTGGAGCCGCGAATGGAGATGGCCCCCGGCGGCCAAGAAGGAATATCAATGTACCCAAATTTGCTGGCAAAGCAAATCCTGATGAGTACATTGATTGGGAGAGGAGCATGGAGGACTTCTTTGAGTGCCATTATTATTCCGAATGGAAAAAGGTAAACCTAGCCACAACTGAGTTTACTGACTATGCTGCTTTATGGTGGGCTCAACTCAGGAATCAAATCAGGAGAGAAGAAGAGGACCCCATCCTTAGTTGGTGGAGTCTTAAGAAAAAGATGAGGAAAAAATTTAGGCCCAGCACTAGGCTCAGCGCCTGCCCCGGCCCTGCACCCAGCACTGCCCCGGCACAGCGCCCAGCACTGCCCCGGCCCAGCGCCCAGCACTGCCCCGGCCCAGCACCCATCACTGCCCCGGCCCAGCATCGGCCCTGCCCCGGCACAGCGCCCAGTCTGCCCGGGACCAGCATCAGCCCTGCCCCGGACCAGAATCAGGCCTGCCCCGGACCAGCATCAGGCTTGCCCCGGACCAGCATCAGCCCTGCCCCGAGCCAGCACCAGGCCAGCACTCGGCGCAGCGCCTGCCGAGCACCAGCACCAGCACTAGCGCCAGTACCGGCCCAGCGCCCAGGCTAGCACCAGTACCAGCACCGGCGCCCCAGCGCCCAGCACCCGAGCGCCCAGCACCAGCGCCCCAGTGCCTAGCCCCGGCGACCCAGCGCCCGCCCCCGGTGCCCGACCAGCCACCAGCGCCCGACCGGCGCCCAGCGCCCGAGCAGCCCCCGGCACCCGACCAGTCCCCAGCGCCCGACCAGCCACCAGCGCCCCGCGCGGCCCGAGTCCGAAGCCCCCATACCAGCCCCGGTATGGCCCAAAGAGCTCTGGCCGGAGCCCGAGCACCCGTACCAGCCCCGAAACGGCCCGAACACCCCTGGAGCACCAATAAAGCACCAGGTCAAGTCCTACACTCCCTGTGGTAAATTTTATTATTTCTAATGGTGCACCAGGTATGGATTCGAGGACGAATCCTTTTCAAGAAGAGGGGGATGATGTGAACCGAGCCACCAAGGCCGGCGCGGTCACAACACCACGGGCACCCGGCCAGGAAACCTCCACGAGAGCGCCGGACAAGGAGAATTTAATGCCCGTTCAGTCTAGAGACTTGAGGCCGAGCGAGGACTACACCGGCCCCAGACCTACACCGGCACCACCTCCGGAGCCTTGCAGAGACAAAGCTCCAAGTTCAGGCCCCAGGCCAAGCCTAGGGCCAAGTCCAGCCCCGAGCCCCGATAAAGGCCTAGCACCTAAACTAGGCCCCATGCTAAATGCCACGAGCTCTAGACCGACACCAGCCCCTAAAGTCACCCCTAAGGTACCTAGGGAAGAAGGCTCGGAGCAGAACTCAAAAGGCCTGGACAGATTTGAAGAAGGCCGAGAGCTAAGCCCGACGCCCGAGCCGAGCCCGTGCCCGGATGCCACAGAGAAGCACTTTTGGCCCAGCCAACAATTGGCCCGTGCCTTTTGGGAAATACAAAGTGCGCTGGATAGTTTGAAGCCTCAGGAGCACCCTCCAACAAACAGATCTCGATTTGGAGGAGTATTGAAGGAGATAGGGCTAGAACAAGTCCTAGTGATGCTTGGCCTAAGCATCAAGGAGTGGAGCTCGGATGATGATCCGAGGAAGGCCAAGCAAGGAGCTGTGATCAGGCCACCACCTGAGCCTGATCCAAGAGGAGAGGATCAAGGAGAATCCAACCTTGGAGGAGGGCCAAGAGTTCAGCCCACGACTAAGAAGCTACGGGCCAGAACTAAAGTGAACAAGGGCCAAACCCGGATTTCTGGACAGATTCCTAGTCCGACAAGGATTGACGAATATGGGCTACTTGGAGACAGAATTTGGACTTATGTCCAACATGAAAGTTGTAGCCCATGGAGTCTACTACGGATCTGCAAAAGATCAGAATTTTAGGAATTTGTTTAGTATTTATTCGGCCAATAATTCCAGAACCCGTTTAGGCTGTTTTTAGGGAAACTTGGCTCCCAAGTTAGGAGTTCTTGTCTAAGTAGGATTCTTTTCCTTGTAGGAATAGAGTTCCGAATTTCAGTCCTTTTTAGGACTCCTTTTTGTATTCTTTATTAGTTTTATTAGCTATTTCGTAGGAGGAAAAGGAGAGCCTGTTCTCCCTTCCTCACCTATAAATAGAGGCGTCTAGCCTCATTGTAAAGAACAACTTTGAAAGAAATAAACACTCAAAACTTCGGTTTTTCTCTTAGCATGGAATTGCTAATCTCTGTTCGACCATCATGGAATTGATCGTCGTCTAGATCGGTTTATCATCAAAGGCATTCATCCTTTGTTTGTGGCACCGAATTCGACCGAATACCTTGGGGTTCCTAAGTCTATACTTAGTGGATTTCAAGTATTCCCCGCGGTTTCAAAAGTTAGGATTCGTGAAGCTGGTAGTATAGTTTTGGGTGTTGAGTCGATCCCTTCATTGAGGAGCGGTTCGCATCAGCTGGTATCAGAGCACGGTTCAACTCTTGGACCAACAACCTATCCCAGTTTCCAGGTTCATTCTTGGATTCATATCCTTTACTTTTTGTTCTTAGAAAATTGTTTAGAAAATCTTCATCTATTTTAGTCCTTCTATTCGAGTCTTTCAATTGTAAGGCAAGAAAATATTGGTGGCCGATCAAGCTATCAAAGAAAATACACAAAAGAAGAGTAGAAAAAAAAAAGAAAACAAAAAAAAAAGCAAGGCCACCCTTGCCAAGTTCTTATTTTTCGTTGTAATAGTTGTTACCTAGTTGGATTAGAACTTGATTCTTTTATCCTTTTCCTAGTTGGTTTAGGATTTTAGTCTACATATTCTTTTCCTAGTAGATCTAGGGTTTGTCTTGTAGAAGGGTTGCTTCTTGTACTAATCATGACAGATGAGAGGCTAATTGCTATGGAGGCACGATTGACTGCCATGGCTGAAAACATGGCCCGAATCGCCAAGCAGTTTGGAGCCGCGAATGGAGATGGCCCCCGGCGGCCAAGAAGGAATATCAATGTACCCAAATTTGCTGGCAAAGCAAATCCTGATGAGTACATTGATTGGGAGAGGAGCATGGAGGACTTCTTTGAGTGCCATTATTATTCCGAATGGAAAAAGGTAAACCTAGCCACAACTGAGTTTACTGACTATGCTGCTTTATGGTGGGCTCAACTCAGGAATCAAATCAGGAGAGAAGAAGAGGACCCCATCCTTAGTTGGTGGAGTCTTAAGAAAAAGATGAGGAAAAAATTTAGGCCCAGCACTAGGCTCAGCGCCTGCCCCGGCCCTGCACCCAGCACTGCCCCGGCACAGCGCCCAGCACTGCCCCGGCCCAGCGCCCAGCACTGCCCCGGCCCAGCACCCATCACTGCCCGGCCCAGCATCGGCCCTGCCCCGGCACAGCGCCCAGTCTGCCCGGGACCAGCATCAGCCCTGCCCCGGACCAGAATCAGGCCTGCCCCGGACCAGCATCAGGCTTGCCCCGGACCAGCATCAGCCCTGCCCCGAGCCAGCACCAGGCCAGCACTCGGCGCAGCGCCTGCCGAGCACCAGCACCAGCACTAGCGCCAGTACCGGCCCAGCGCCCAGCGCTAGCACCAGTACCAGCACCGGCGCCCCAGCGCCCAGCACCCGAGCGCCCCCAGCAACCAGCGCCCCAGTGCCTAGCCCCGGCGCCCAGCGCCCGCCCCCGGTGCCCGACCAGCCACCAGCGCCCGACCGGCGCCCAGCGCCCGAGCAGCCCCCGGCACCCGACCAGTCCCCAGCGCCCGACCAGCCACCAGCGCCCGACCAGCGCCCGGCGCCCGAGTCCGAAGCCCCCATACCAGCCCCGGTATGGCCCAAAGAGCTCTGGCCGGAGCCCCGAGCACCCGTACCAGCCCCGAAACGGCCCGAACACCCCTGGAGCACCAATAAAGCACCAGGTCAAGTCCTTACACTCCCCTGTGGTAAATTTTATTATTTCTAATGGTGCACCAGGTATGGATTCGAGGACGAATCCTTTTCAAGAAGAGGGGGATGATGTGAACCGAGCCACCAAGGCCGGCGCGGTCACAACACCACGGGCACCCGGCCAGGAAACCTCCACGAGAGCGCCGGACAAGGAGAATTTAATGCCGTTCAGTCTAGAGACTTGAGGCCGAGCGAGGACTACACCGGCCCCAGACCTACACCGGCACCACCTCCGGAGCCTTGCAGAGACAAAGCTCCAAGTTCAGGCCCTAGGCCAAGCCTAGGGCCAAGTCCAGCCCCGAGCCCCGATAAAGGCCTAGCACCTAAACTAGGCCCCATGCTAAATGCCACGAGCTCTAGACGACACCAGCCCCTAAAGTCACCCCTAAGGTACCTAGGGAAGAAGGCTCGGAGCAGAACTCAAAAGGCCTGGACAGATTTGAAGAAGGCCGAGAGCTAAGCCCGACGCCCGAGCCGAGCCCGTGCCCGGATGCCACAGAGAAGCACTTTTGGCCCAGCCAACAATTGGCCCGTGCCTTTTGGGAAATACAAAGTGCGCTGGATAGTTTGAAGCCTCAGGAGCACCCTCCAACAAACAGATCTCGATTTGGAGGAGTATTGAAGGAGATAGGGCTAGAACAAGTCCTAGTGATGCTTGGCCTAAGCATCAAGGAGTGGAGCTCGGATGATGATCCGAGGAAGGCCAAGCAAGGAGCTGTGATCAGGCCACCACCTGAGCCTGATCCAAGAGGAGAGGATCAAGGAGAATCCAACCTTGGAGGAGGGCCAAGAGTTCAGCCCACGACTAACAAGCTACGGGCCAGAACTAAAGTGAACAAGGGCCAAACCCGGATTTCTGGACAGATTCCTAGTCCGACAAGGATTGACGAATATGGGCTACTTGGAGACAGAATTTGGACTGATGTCCAACATGAAAGTTGTAGCCCATGGAGTCTACTACGGATCTGCAAAAGATCAGAATTTTAGGAATTTGTTTAGTATTTATTCGGCCAATAATTCCAGAACCCGTTTAGGCTGTTTTTAGGGAAACTTGGCTCCCAAGTTAGGAGTTCTTGTCTAAGTAGGATTCTTTTCCTTGTAGGAATAGAGTTCCGAATTTCAGTCCTTTTTAGGACTCCTTTTTGTATTCTTTATTAGTTTTATTAGCTATTTCGTAGGAGGAAAAGGAGAGCCTGTTCTCCCTTCCTCACCTATAAATAGAGGCGTCTAGCCTCATTGTAAAGAACAACTTTGAAAGAAATAAACACTCAAAACTTCGGTTTTTCTCTTAGCATGGAATTGCTAATCTCTGTTCGACCATCATGGAATTGATCGTCGTCTAGATCGGTTTATCATCAAAGGCATTCATCCTTTGTTTGTGGCACCGAATTCGACCGAATACCTTGGGGTTCCTAAGTCTATACTTAGTGGATTTCAAGTATTCCCCGCGGTTTCAAAAGTTAGGATTCGTGAAGCTGGTAGTATAGTTTTGGGTGTTGAGTCGATCCCTTCATTGAGGAGCGGTTCGCATCACTAGTGCTTCTTGTATTCCAGCCAAGACTCCTCCAAGGCCTTGGATCTGGCCTTGCAAATTCTCCATTCTCTCGTCTACCATGGTTAGTTTCAAGCAAGCAGAAGCAAATACATATCCCCTCTTCTTAGATTTTCTCTTATAACAAAAAGGAAACAAACTTGGCAAGGGTGGCCTTGCTTTCTTTTCTTTTTCTTATAGCCACCTAATTTTATTTGCTTTACAATACCAAACCTGAAGTCATCCAGGCCACCAGGCCCGACCCGACTGATACCGACTCGGCCCCAACACTAATGTCGATCGTGCCAAGACTACATGGTGAACGTCCGGTCGTTGTGCGTGCGTTCAACCAAATAACTAACAAAGCTAACAAGCTAGGGTAGATCGTATTCCACGGGTCTTCTATGATCGACTACTCAAATAAGCTGGCAAATTACTCGGATTTAAACACTTCGTGCGTGGTGTGAGTTCCACGACTTCTAAATCTAAGAAATGCAGAGAAATTGAAAATTGAAACTAAAGACAGATTGGAAATTGGTTGATTAAAACAGAGATGACAGACGAACTTAGACGTTGAATCCACCTTCGTTCCCCAGAGCATAAGCAATCAACAGATCAGCAGATTTCGATTCTCATTCAATCAATTTTAAGACACCACCATAACTCCTTACCCTTAGGTTTAAGACCAGCGAACGTTCGCTCTATCCGTTCTAGCTACCAAGATTAATTAGTCGCCCGGGTACGGTCGCCTCTCACAACGACTTAACTTAAATGGTGGAATTACTAACGATTTGTGAGTTACTCTTGCAGTGGATTAACCCTAACTGGTTCCTACGAAAGGCACACTCCAATTATAAGGTTAATTGTTCAATTTGATGTTCTAAAGTAAGGCGAGCGTTCGCTTCTATCCTTAGCTTAACCAGAATCTAATCTAGGTGATCAATCCAGACAAGAAACATGAACAATGAAGAACAAATCAAACATGAAAGAGAAACTGATTGAACTTCGAATCTAATCACCGCCGATCCGTGACCGCTTTAAAGCCCTGGGTCACTTAGGGTTCATCTAGTCTAAGCTCTAAGAGTTTAGCTACACATATTCATCACAAAAGAATCAAAGACAAAGAAAGAGTTCATCATCCAGAGGAAGAACAGAAAAGAATCTGAAAAACCTAATTAAGACGACTCTGGCAGACTTCGATCTTCGGTAAACTGCAATCCTAGCTCCAAGTCTTCGAGATGGAAGGGATGGTGTCACGATCTCTTTCCGGCTCTTCAAACTCTAAACTCTCCGCTCTAGAACTTGAGAGAATTTTGAAGTTTGGTAATTATGATGTATTATGAGGTATGTTTAGTATTTTTGGTACTTAACCCTAATTCAGCCGGATTTTGCCTAATATTTTCGCCAAAAATACTAGGGTATTTTCGCCGAAAATCTTGGTGTAAATGGGGAGCCTGCCGGTTGATTTCTCCTGTAAATTTGGTCCAATAGTTTTTGGTCGAAAACTTAGGGTTTTTGCCGAAAACTTCTGTTGATGAGCATCAGCCATTTTGTACTGATATTTTCGCCGAAAATGTGAAAACTCCTTTGTAAACCGGGGCAGGAATTGTTTCGACTTGATTGGCTCCTTGGATCGATTTCGGTGCAATTCCTCGAGGTTCCAACGCCTTAGACACGTCCTTGGCTACTTTATTTGACGGCAAAAACCTGTGCTAACATAAAAACACTAGAAAACCATCAAATAGACCTGAAACGGGCCAAGGTAACACAAATGGCACGAGATAGGGCAATCGATTGAATATTCGTTATTCTACCCTAAAAACCATGTCTTAAGCAAGGAAATGTCGCTTAAATGAGGCTGATAATCATGTCAAATCAAGTGTCATCAAAATACCCCACACTTAAGCTTTTGCTTGTCCTCAAGCAAACTGAATAGAAACGCTCATGTTCACAAATGATAAGATCGATTAAATTGGAGTTCAACCAAACACAATGAATTATTAGACAGATAGATCCTAGAACAAGAAACCTAACATGCATACCGATCAGCCAAACAACCTGGTCTCACTAATAAACTGCACACGACAAGTAGTAGCAACCAATTATGCACGAATTTGACCTGACCGACCAGACTCCTCACACAGGATATATTTAGTACAATGGGAACTCTCACTCTCTGTGTTTAAGGACGTGTTTCTGCTCTCAATTATTTTATGTTACTGAATTCTGTCATAAGTTTGCATTTCGAGCACATCTCCACCACTGTGATAACACGAGTAACTAGTCAAGAAGGACTTCCCTGCTAGGACTGTAACGAATTCTACACTACTTGGGTTTATGATGCGATGGATGATGTGAATGTATGATGATGGCTTTGTGCGGTGTAGCTTTTGACTAACTTCCCTCGAATCTAGCCTATGGCTTCCTACCGTCTAACCAGACACGGGTGGAATAATGAACGCTCGTCCTATGATACCCTCAAGCAACCTAGCACTTATTATCTTTCTTTACACAATTTTTTTTCTGGCTTTTCTTTTGACTTCGTTCTTCCATTTGTAGGGACAAGAACGTTTTATTGAACTAAAAACTTGAAACCTTTTTTTTATTTTTTCTGCTTTTTCATCTTTTTTTTTATTTTTTTTTCTTTTGTGCCGATTCTTTCTTTTAGTTGCTAGAGGGGTTTACACGTCTGGATATAATAGCTAAGAGCACCTGTTTAATGGCTATAGGCAGGTTACCACAAACCGACTTCCGGTAGGTCAATCTAGAACTACAACCACAGGGGATCAACGGGGAATGAAAGAATGGGAAATGGCTGTAATGTATATCGAACCGAAAGAACAGGCCAAGCTCAAGGGTTTAAACCTAATGGATTTTATCGTTGGGTAGGCTATCTGGCTTAGTAGCTGAATCTAGGTGCCCCTATCATTCTAGAACTCGTGTCATTGTGTGGTCTCGAGTAGGTCTCATGCAAATTCTAACTCATTCAAGCAAACAAAAAACCACTCAAAAAGAATTGAAATTGCAAGTTACGTGCAATGATCAAACGCTCACATTTGGTTTGCTAGTCGGATTCGGTCATTTTCATGCAATCAAGGCTACAAACTAGAAGTGTGATTTTAAAATTCTGTTCTGACCAGCCAATTTAGCATCAAAGTATACAAGTTGGTTCTCAAGTTCTAGGTTAAGCAGTCTAAGCATCATTATGAAAGTTTGAACAACAACTTAACATCAAAAATCAAGAACTGAGCCATTCTAATGCTAGAGAGACTGGAATGGAATCACGAGGCACACAGAAAACACAATCAACGGTAATCAAGTTCATGCAAGGTTCTCTAGCATCCTACCCCACACTTAAATCCGACTGTGTCCTCACAGGACTAATTCTAGAGTTCAAAGTGAAGTAGAAGAACCTGGACCGAGATGGTTGGTGTAGGGGATGAGCACGGGTCCTCGGAGCGAAGGGAATCTACCGAAACGAAGCAAAGAGAATCTCCCTACTGCCTACAAAACAAAAACAAATGAAACATAAAAAGGAAACCGGGACAAGTGTCCCGGATCCACACAGAAAAAGTTGGATCAAAATCCAAAAAGAATAAATAAAAAGAAGGGACAAGAAAGAGGATACAACCCGGTCACTGCTCGTCAGGCGCGCCGGGAGGTGGAAAATGGAGGAAATCGCTGAGCTGACGTTGCCACTCCAGCTGTGCCTCATACCGCCTATCAGCGCGGTGCATATGTTGATGCATAATAGTCCATATCGCCTCTTGAGTGGCGTTGTCGGTGATGCGCCACTCCTGCAGTCGCTCATACAGCTCACCAATGTCCGCGGGGTGCGGTCGGTGCTGAGGGTGAGGCATCTGGTATGGATCTAGAATGTGCGGCGGCGACTGGTGTGCATACCCTGCCTGATGATGTGGCGAGGGTATATGGTCCTGAAACTCTGGCTGCGGCTGTGGCTGCTGCTGCTCAGAATCTTCTTCTTCCTCCGACTCGTCCTTGTCTTCGAGAGGAGGATCCGCTGCTACCAGAGGGCTGATGTCCAGATCGAGGTTGTACTCGACCGCCAAATCGCCTCCAACGGTGCGTACTCTGCGACGTGGGATGTTCGGGCCATATTCTTGGCTGAGGCCGAAGGAGATGATGAGTCGGCCCACAAAGTTGCCTCCCAGGAGTGAGCGGGGGCGACCTGATCTCTGAGTCTTCTTGCGGAGTAGGCGAGCAAGCACCCATCCGGGATGAAGGGGATATCTCTCCCGGATGGCGCGAACAAGAAGAAGCTCGTCCTTGCTGGTATGGTGGCGGTCCTTCTCTGGAGCATATAATAGCGATCTACACCAAACCATATGAATGTATTTAAAAAAAGGGTGGGAGAGCGACTTAATTGGGTTATGGTCCCCGAGGCGATCGCCGGGCACTCCAGTCATGTGGCTCCATAGCGCATGGTACTCCTCTCCGTCGTCATCGTCGTCCTCCCAGCCGAAGTGATGGCGATGGTAGTGCTCATGGGGAATAACCAGGTGAGCAGCAAACTCATCATATGTGAGTTCTCTGTGCACCCCGCCTAGATAGAAGGTAACAACCTTCCTGTGCTGCCTCCTCTTGTGCTCGTCCAGCTCGAATGTCGCCCAAAATTCCTGGAGAGCGATGTCTGGGAAATCGGCGGCGAGCATGGTCAGCTCCAGCAGGCCGGCATGGGTCAGTGCATCGAGCATGTTCCGGTACCAATCATCATCGTGCTCTGAGAGCGACGTCATGGAAAGAGGGCGAACATCAGGTCCAGGGGTGCTCTCAAACCGCTGGTAGCGTGCAAAGTAGTACTGGGGTAGGCGAGCAATGGTGCGGTGGTACCCAGCACGGTCAGGGAAAGCTGGTGGAGGGCCCTGAACGGCGGGTGTTACGGCAGCGGGGCTCGGGAGCTCGAGGCGCCATCAAGTCGTGCCTTGGTCCTGCACTCATAAGTGGTGTTCCTAAACAAGAAAACAAACCTGATTAGTCAAACTAAAACCCTACCCCACACTTAGTCAAAAAAACTCAATTTCACAAAGAAATGAGGGAAACCGAGTGGGGGTAAGCAAAGCAGATTAACCGGTAATCACGAACAATAAAATACATGCTCAGGAACACCCAAAATGGAATTAGCACAATTAGAGTTCAGAAGTCAAACCGACATTCAATAAGTCAACGTAATAGAACATTGAACCCTAATCATGGTAAGACTATCACAAAGTGGAGAATGACGGTATAAAATGATCTCGAATGGCAAACACAATAATCTGAACGAGAATGAGCACATAGGGCAGCCAAATGATCAAAAATAGTTCATGGTCAAACCGACATTTCTCAAAAGTCAACCTCACAAGGAATAGGACTTAGGCATAGCAACACATGATCAAACGATATAACAATTAAGCACGATACTCCCTAAGCATGCTAGAACAGTTCAACAAGTTCAGCTAACCTAGTTCACACGAAATCAGTCAGCACGCAAATCGAGGCAAACCAAAAAGTCAACCAAAAGTCAACCCTGACGAAATTCAGCAATCAACATATCAAAAGATTCGCAAAGAAAAGTTCTACAACTTACCTTGAAGCCATGGATGCTAAAAATGAACGGATTGGGAGAAATTGGTGAAAAATCAAAAATTTTAGAGTTTGGGTGAACTAGAGCTGTAGAGCTCCGATTCGGCTGTTCTAGGGCTTGGATAGATCGGAAATAGGAGGGGAAGGGAGCGGCGGCGGCAGTGATTGCGGCGGGGGTTGGCTTGGTCGGCGGCGGCGATGGAAGGTGGCGGCGGTCGGGTTTAGTAAACAGGGGGAAGTTTTTTTTTGGGTTTGTTTCGAAAATGAAAGAAGAAAGAGAGAGAGGGTGAATCCGGATTTTAAAACGAATAGTTGGTTGATTTTCAAAGACATTTTCGGCGAAAATAAGTGCAAGTTTTCGCCGAAAATGCTAGTTAAAAAGTACTGCCGATTTTCAAAAGAAATTTTCGCCGAAAACATTAATACATTTTCGCCGAAAATGTGAAACAGAGACGTCTGGAAAACTCAGTGGGATTTCAAAGAGAATTTTCGCCGAAAACATGGGTTATTTTCGCCGAAAATATTGAACTCTACGATTTAAAATATTTTCGCAATCCCGGCAAACTTCAGAAAATCACAGATAAATCCACAAAAATCGAAAAAAACCTTAAACGACTTGCAATTGAGACTACGACACACAGACTACACACGAAAAATAAGACATCAAACAAACTGACACTTTTGGCTCCCCCGAACCGACTCTAAAACACTAAGGTTGACACAAATGGAAAACTGACTCCAGCCGTGGGTTGCCTCCCACAAAGCGCTCTTTTATTAACGTCCTTGAGCTGGACGATACCTGGACGGTATTAGGAGACATCCCAACTCAGATTCTCCTTTATGCTAGCATCGGAGTTCATAAAGTAGAGCTTCGGGGCTTCTCCGGTGAGCATGAATTTATTCCCGTTCGCGTGTAAGAGCTTGGTACGTCCGTCGGGAAGGTGGTCAGTGATCGTGAATGGTCCGAATAGTTCTGTCAAGGGATCATCTTCCACAAGGAAGACAGTGGACGGAATGAGAACGATCGGCTCCTTCTTTTCTTTAACCTCCGACTTGATATCACCAGGATCGGTGATCGTCAGTATTTCCTTAAGAGATGCTTTTGGCTTCTCCTTCCATACTTGTTCCGGTGCCGGTAGCTTGGAACGAATTGGTGGTGCAGCTGGCTCGGTGGAAAGTGGCGGCACAACTGGTCTCCAGACCATGTGGGTCTTCGTCTTCTTGTTCTTTCCCCGAGGTCTGCTAGGTTTTGTGCTAGGTGGCTTAGAAGAGGCTTGCAGTTCCTTCTTCTTTGGCGGTTTTGGAGAAGCAGATTTCGGTTTCTGCTTGGTTGATGACACTCGATTTGACGTGATTATCAGCCTCATTTAAGCGACATTTCTTTGCTTAAGACATTGTTTTTAGGGTAGAATAACGAATATTCAATCAATTGCCCTATCTCGTGTCATTTGTGTTACCTTGGCCCTTTTCGGGTCTATTTGATGGTTTTCTAGTATTTTTGCGTAAGCACAGGTTTTTGCCGTCAAATAAAGTAGCCATGGACGTGTCTAAGGCATAGGAACATCGAGGAACTGAACCGGAAATCGATCAAAGGAGCCAATCAAAGTCAAACCGAAAATCTGCCATTCACACTTACAGTTTCGGCGAAAATGACCCTACAGTTTCGGCGAAATTAACAATGCAAATCAGCTGATGCCAAGTGAAGACTGATTTTGGCAAAACCATTAAGCTCTTCGGACCGAAAATGCAAGGCAGAGAAATCATGGTCATTACACAAGAGTTTTTGCCGAAACTACTCCTACAGTTTCGGCGAAAATGACAGCTCAGCCCGGCCCAACTAGGGTTAAGTATTTATACTTAATTCGGCGGCTAGGATACATATATAGGATACAATTCATAATTCGAGAAAGACAACTTTTGGAGATCATATTTCTCTGAAGTTCTGGAGCGAAGAGTTGGAGTTCGAAGAGCCGGATAGAGATCGTGACGCCATCCCTTCCATCTCGGAGAACCGGAGCTAGGAGTGTAACTTACCGAAGGTCGGAGTCTGTCAGAGTCGTCGGAATTAGGTTTTTCAGATCCTTTTATGTTCTTCCTTTGAATGATGAACTCTTTCTTTGTCTTTGTTTCTTTTGTAATGATCATGAGTAGCTAAACTCATTAGGGCTTAGACTAGATGAACCCTAAGTGACCCAGGGCTTTAAAGCGGTCACGGATCGGCGGTGATTAGATTCGAAATTCAATCAGTTCTTTTTTCATGTTTGATTTGTTCTTCATTGTTCATGTTTCTTGTCTAGATTGATCACCTAGATTAGATTCTTGTTAAGCTAAGGATAGAAGCGAACGCTCGCCTTACATTAGAACATCGAATTGAACAATTAACCTTATAATTGGAGTGTGCCTTTTGTAGGAACCGGTTAGGGTTAATTCACTGCAAGAGTAACTCATTAATCACTAGTAATTACACCAATTAATTAAGTCGTTGCGAGAGGCGACCGTACCCGGGCGGCTAGTTAATCTTGGTAGTTAGAACGGATAGAGCAAACGTTCGCCGGTCTTAAACCTAAGGGTAAGGAGTTATGGTGGTGTCTTAGTAATTGATTGAATAAGAATCGAAATCCGCTGATCTGTTGATTGCCAATGCTCTGGGGAACGAAGGGGGATTCAAAGTCTAAGTTCGTCTGTCATTCTTGTTTCCAAACCCTAATTCTCAATCTGCTTTAGCTTAATTTGTTTTAATTTTTCTGCATTCCTTAGAATTAGAAGTCGTGGAACTCACACCACGCACAACGTGTTTTCCTTGAGTAATTTGTTAGTTCTGAAGTAGCCAATCAATTGAAGGCCCGTGGAATACGATCTATCCTAGCTCTTGAGCTTGATAGTTATTTGATAGAACCAGCTCAGCACAACTACGGTTCCATCAAATTGGCGCCGTTGCCGGGGACTTCTTTTGATTGTTGAAAGAAGATCTGGCAATTTATTCTTCTATTTTCCATCGTTCATTTTTTCCATCCACTTCGATTTTACACTGGTTTTGTTTATCTTTGTTATCTGTAGGTTTACAGGTGTATGCCTCGCCGTCCTTGGACTCGCTCTAAGATCGAACAGGCTAAGATTGTAGGGAATCCAGGCAGTTCTGCTACACCTCTACGATCACAGATTCTGAAGGAAGGCAGATCCAATCCATTCATCACTCCGATCAAGATCGAGGAACCGAAGGAGAGTTCCTCATCTCCGTCTTCACCACACTCGTCATCTGCTTCATACACCGAGTCACTTTCACCGCCTCCATCTCCCACCATGACCGATAGATTACCACCAAACGGCGATCAACCGCCGCCACCCCCACCTGCACAGAAAAGTCTAGCAGACTATAACAAGCCGAGCGCGACTAGCGTTCGATCTGCCATTGCCGTTCCGCGCATTGAAGGAGATCCTGACTATGAGATCAAAATTCCATTCTTGACCATGATCTCTAGGGATTTACAGTTTGAAGGCAGGCCCCTAGACAATCCGTGCACTCATCTTGCAGACTTCCTTGATCTCTGCAGTACTTTTAAAAACGGAAACCTCGACAAAAACACTCTTTGTCTGAGAGCTTTCCCGTTCTCTTTGAAAGGCGCTGCTAAGAGGTGGCTTACTGGCAAACCACCTGGCTACTACACTAACTGGGATACTCTTGCTCAGGACTTTGTTGAAGAATACTTCCCTCCGGCCAGAACAACCGCCATCAAGGACAGCATCGCCAGATTCTCCCAGAAAAAAGGAGAAAGTTTATATGATACTTGGAATCGGTTTCAAGAACTCCTCTACACCTGCCCTCATCACGGATTCGAGCAGAGACAGTTAGCTGAAATCTTCTCTCGAGGACTTCGAGAAGAATCTGCCAAGTGGGTCAATTCTCTAGCTGAAGGGGATTGCACTACACTCACCCCTGAAGCTGCTCTTCTGCACTTCGCAAACTGTGCCTCCAAGTCAAGGAACTGGGAGTGACAATATGAAGGGTCGAGGAGCAAGCTAGATTTCGAAGCAGCTATCAAGACAGAGGTAGAGAAGCATTTGAAGAAGTCTACCACACCAATCAAGCCACCGGCAGCTTCTGTCTATGTTGCCGATTGCGAGTGGTGTGGAGCTTGCGCACATAACGGAGGCCGTTGTCAGAATTTTGGTAAAGCAGAAATCTGGTCTGCCAAAGAGGTAAATTTCATTCAACAAGGCTTCGTCAATAATCAGAACGGTTATGCTGGTTACCGTAACTTCAGACAGCAAGGGACCTATCAAGACAGACCGCCCGGCTGTTCCAGCTCAGGATCAGAAGCCTAATCATCCGCCGGCAGGTGTCTACCAGCCGCCGCATCGCAATCCGGGTAACTATGCAACTGCTCCTGGCAATCGCCAGAACCAATACTTCAATAATACCTATCCAGGACAGCAGCAGCAAAGAGAGAACAATGTCAGTGACCTGGATAAGAAGCTCAGCCAGATCATCACAAGACTCGATGATCATGACAGTCAGTTGAAGGCTCAAGCTCTTCTCAATCAAGAACAGATAGCATCTGGACAACGGATTGAGCAAGTCGTGAACAACATCTTGAGCATGCTAGCATCTGGTCGACCATTTAGCCAGCTTCCAAGCCAGACAGAACCAAACCCGAGAAAAGAACAGGCTAAAATGGTAACTGCTCGAAAACTTCCGAACTTAATTGCTGATGCTTTTTCTGTTTTACGCAGGATCGCTGAAACTCTGGAAGAAAAGGAAGAAGAGGAACAGAAACCAACGCCTAAGGATGACCCTCCTCTTGCACCATACGTCGTGAAGCCTCCTTTTCCTAGAGCATTGCTGCCAAACGCAAGGATTGAGACTGGCATGAAGGGGAACAAGGAAGGATACCCTGACATTCGTGCTAAGACACCCGTCTCTCCATATCCAGCTAAGTTATCTGATTCTGGTTCTTTTACTTTGCCTTTGGTCATCAATAATGTTGAGATTGAACGTTGCTTAGTTGATCTAGGAGCATCTGTGAATGTTATGCCTATGAGTCTATATGAAAGATTAAAACTAGGAGACCTTGAACCGCCCAGTATGCAACTCGTCTTTGCTGATAGATCGCTTAAAACCCCTAAGGGAGAAATCAAAGACGTTGTTACTAAATGTGGTCCGTTCACGTTTTTAGCTGACTATGTGATTATGGATACTAGTACCGATGATTCTACAATCCTTATCGGTCGACCGTTCATGGCTACTACTGGAATGAATATTAACGTTCCTAATGGTTCTTTGACTTTAAGAGTTGGCAAAGAAACGAAAACGTTCCGTCTTAAAGATGACATGAAACATGACTTTAGGAATGAAGAATCTCACTGCCTTGCTGTTGAAACTGTGGAGTTGACTCCGGTCAACTCCGTCACTAATGCTTCTTCCAGTGTCTCTAGATCAGTTGTTGCTGCAAGTATTAAGCAGGTTATAAGGAAGAAGCCAGAAGCCTCGCTTCAGAAGCCACAAAAGAAGAAGGAATTGCAAGCCTCTTCAAACCGCCACACAAGGAGTCGGGTAGATCAGGGAGGAAGAATCACAAGGAGAAGCAGGTTCAAATGGTTTGGAGACCAAAAGCTCTACCACCCTCCACCGAGCCAGCTGCACCGCCAATTCGTTCCGAGAAACCGGCGCCGGAACAAGTATGGAGGGAGAAGCCGAAAGCATCTCCTAAGGAAATACTAACGATCACCGATCCTGGTGATACCAAGCCGAAGACGGAAGATAAAGAGAAACCAACAGTCCTCATTCCTTCCATCGTCATTCTAAAGAAGGATGACCTCTCGAGAGAGCTGTTCGGACCATTCAAGTTTGTTGATCATCTTCCCGACGGACGTACCAAGCGTTTGCATGCAAACGGGAAGAAATTCACGTTTACCGGAGAAGTCCCGAAGCTGTACTTCATGAACTCCGATGCTAGCGTGAAGGAGAATCTTAGTTGGGATGTCTCCTAATACCGTCCAGGTATCGTCCAGCTCAAGGACGTTAATAAAAGAGCGCTTCGTGGGAGGCAACCCACGGCTAGAGTCAGTTTTATTTTGTTTCAACCTTGGTATTTTAGAGTCGTTCGGGAGAGCCAAAAGTGTCAGTCTGTTTGTGTTCTTATTTTTCGTGTAGAGTCTGCGTGTCATATAGTCAGTTGCAAGTTGATTGAGGTCGTTCCGATTTTTCTGGATTTAACTGTGATTTTCTGAAGTTGGTCAGAATTACGAAAATATTTTAAACCCGAACAGTTCAAAATTTTCGGCGAAACTACCAGTGTTTTCGGCGAAACCAATTTTCAAACTTCGAACCTGTTTCTCCTGTTTCTCTTTTTCGGTTCGAAAACTTTATGATTTCGGCGAAACCACTTCAACCAAGATTTTTGGCGAAACCAAGCTTAAATTTTCGGCGAAACAGCCAGTTCAAATCAGCCAATTCTTGTTAACCAGTAGTTTCGGCGAAACCACTGCCCTATTCTCGCCGAAACCGATTTGAAAAAAATAACCCAACTCTCCCCATTTAAATCCCGATTTTCGGACAACCTCTCTCATCCCTTCTCCCATTTTCGCTCACACAACACCCGAAACCCCCCTCTTTAAAAATATCGCCGCCAACCCTCCACTAAAACCCGCCGCCACCGCCGCCGTTTCACTCGCCCTCCTCAATCCGATCCCACCAAGCCCTAGAACAACCAAATCGGAGCTTTGCAGCCCCAGTTCACCGAAAACCTAGTTTTCAACGTTTTTCACCGATTCCTCCCAACCCGTTCAGTTTTTGCTTCCATGGCTTCAAGGTAAAGTGCATAAATTTTCAATACGAATCTTTTGACATATGGATTGCTGAATTTCGATGGGGTTGACTTTTGGTTGACTTTTTGGTTTACCTCGTTTTGCGTGCCGACTGTTTCGTGTGAACTAGGATTGACTGAACTTATAGAACCGTTCTAGGATGCTTAGGGAGTTCCGTGCTTAATTTCCATATCATTTGGTCATGTGTTGCTATGCATACGATTGATTCGTTGTTTTGTTGACTTGTGAGATATGTCGGTTTGCCGTTAACTTGTTATTGATCGTTTGGCTGTCATAAGTGTTTATTCTTGTTCATATTATCGTGCCGCCATTTGAAATCGTATAATGCCGTCAATTTCCAAGTTGTGATAATCTTGCCATGATTAGGGTTCAATATGACTTAGTGTTGACTTTCTAAATTGTCGGTTTGACTTTTTGAACTCTGATTGCGCTTCCCTGATTATAGCTGTTCTTAAGACATGTGCTCTATTGTCTATGATTACCGGTTACTCCGTTTTACTTACCCCACTTAGTTTCCCTCGTTTCCTTGAGAAATTGAGTTTCTCTACTAAGTGTGGGGTAAGGTTTTGGTCGACTAATCTGGTTTCATTCTGGTTTTAGGAACACTTTTGAGCGCAGGACTAAGGCACGCCTTGATGGCGCCTCGAGCTCATGAGCTGCCGCTC
Source organism: Linum lewisii (assembly GCA_034768395.1). Taxonomy (NCBI): domain Eukaryota; kingdom Viridiplantae; phylum Streptophyta; class Magnoliopsida; order Malpighiales; family Linaceae; genus Linum; species Linum lewisii. The sequence continues at coordinate 37,778,924 of CM068301.1, read as the reverse complement.
CCATCACACCCGCCATTCTGGGTCCTCCACCTGCACTCCCTCGCCATGCTGGATACCATCCCACCATCGCCCGTCTTCCGGACTTCTACTTTGAGAACTTCCAGAAGATCGCGCACATCCGGGGAGCTGACGTGCGTCCTTTATCCATGGAGTCGCTCCAGGAGCATGACGAGGATTCCTACCGGAACGTGCATGACGCCTTAGCACCGACCGGTCTCCTAGAGCTGACCACCATAGCCGCCGAGTTCCCAGACATTGCTCTCCAGGAGTTCTGGGCGACATTTGACTTGGACGAGCATAAGAAGAGACGGGGCCAGAAGGTGATCACTTTCTTTCTTGGTGGGGTGTACAGGCAGCTCACTTACGATGAGTTCGCCGCTCATCTGGGCATCTTCTACGAGCACTATCACGATCACCACCTCGGTTGGGGTGAGGATGATGACGACGAGGCATTGCACGCCCTCTGGAGCCACATGACAGGCGTGCCTGGCGATCGCCTCAGGAAGAACAACTCAGTTAAGTCTCTCTCTCACCCGCTCTATAAGTTTATTCATATGGTTTGGCGGAGGTCACTTTTATATGTAAGAGATAAGGATCGCCACCATATCCTTAAGGAGGAGCTCATGCTTCATCGAGCCATCCGAGAGAGCTACCCTCTCCACCCCAGCTGGGTGATAGCTCACATCTTCAGCCTGAGGACCAAGAGGAAGAAGCAACCACGCAAACTCTTGGGAGGCTACTTCATCGGTCAGCTCATCCTCTCCTTCGGCATCGGCCATGAATATGGTCCTCACATTCAACGACATCCAGTTCGGACCGTTGGAGGAGACTTGGCGGTCGAGTACGACTTAGAACTCGACCTCAGTCCCCATGTAGCAGCATATCCTCCACTCCAACCTGCGGTCGAGTCGGAGGACGACGATGATGCTGAGGAGCAGCAGCCGCCGCCTGAGTTTCAAGAATATATACCCTCGCCACACCATCAGGCAGGGTACATTCACCAGTCGTAGCCGCGCATTCCAGATCCATTTCCGGCGCATACTCACCAGCCGCAACACCACCCCGCGGACATTGGTGAGTTGTACGAGCGACTACAGGAGTGGCGCATAACCGACAACGCCACTCAAGAGGCTAGGTGGACTATTATGCAACAACACATGCGCCGAGCCGACCGGCGATATGAGCGACAGCTGGAGTGGCAGCGACAGCTCGGCTATTTCTTCCACTTCCCCCACCCCGACACCTCTGACCATAATGATCAGGTGGTGTCCTTTTCCTTATCCTTTCTTTTTATTTATTCTTTCCGGACTTCGGTCCAACTTTTTTCTGTGTGGATCCGGGGCACTTGTCCCGGTTTCCTTTTTATGTTTCATTTGTTTTTGTTTTGTAGGCAGTTGGGAGATTCCCTTTGCTTCGCTTGGGTAGATTATCTCCACTCCGAGGACCCGTGCTCATCCCCTACACCAATCATCTCGGTCCAGGTTCTTCCATTCCACTCTGAACTCTAGAATTAGTCCTGTGAGGACACAGTCCGATTTAAGTGTGGGGTAGGATGCTAGAGAACCTTGCATGAACTTGATTGCCCTTGATTGTGTTTTGTGTGCCTCGTGATTCCATTCCAGTCTCTCTAGCATTAGAATGGCTCAGTTCTTGATTTTTGATGTTAAGTTGTTGTTCAACCTTTCATAATGATGCTTAGACTGCTTAACCTAGAACTTGAGAACCAACTTGTATGCTTTGATGCTAAATTGCCTGGTCAGAACAGAATTTTAAAATCACACTTGTCGTTTGTAGCCTTGATTGCATGAAAATGACCAAATCCGACTAGCAAACCAACTGTGAGCTTTTGATCCATTGCACGTAACTTGCAATTTAAATTCTTTCTGAGTGGTTTTCTGTTTACTTGAATGAGTTAGAATTTGCATGAGACCTACTCGAGACCACACGATGACATGAGTTCTAGAAGGATAGGGGCACCTAGATTCAGCTACTAAGCCAGATAGCCTACCTTAACGATAAAATCCACTAGGTTTAGACCCTTGAGCTTGGCCTGTTCTTTCGGTTCGATAATACATTACAGCCATTTCCCCTTTCTTTCATTCCCCATTGATCCCCTGTGGTTGTAGTTCTAGATTGACCTACCGAAAGTCGGTTTGTGGTAACCTGCCTATAGCCATTAAACAGGTGGTCTTAGCTAATATGTCCAGACGTGTAAACCCCTCTAGCAACTAAAAGAAAATCGGCACAAATAGAAAAAAAAAGTAAAGTAAGAAAAGAAAGAAAGTTCGAAAAAAAAATAGTGAAAAGAAGAAAATCAGAAAAAGTTCAAAGTTTAGTTCAAATAAAACGTTCTTCTCCCTAAAAATGGAAGAACGAAGTCAAAAGAAAAGTTCAAAAGAAAGCAAAAGAAGAAAAATCGTGTAAAGAAAAAGAATAAGTGCTAGGTTGCTTGAGGGTATCATAGGACGAGCGTTCATTATTCCACCAGTGTTTGGTTAGACGGTAGGAAGCCATAGATTAGATTCGAGGAAGTTAGTCGAAAGCTACACCGCACCAAGCCATCATCATTCATTCCCATCATCCATCTCATTATAAACCCAAGTAGTGTAGACTTCATTACGGTCCTAGCAGGGAAGTCCTTCTTGACTAGATATTCGTGTTGTCACAGTGGTGGAGATGTGGTCGAAATGCAAACCTATGACAGAATTCGGTAACAGAAAATGATCAAGAGCAGAAACACGTCCTTAAACACAGAGAGTGAGAGTTCCAATTGTACTATATATATCCTGTGTGAGGAGTCTGGTCGGTCAGGTCAAATTCGTGCATAATTGGTTGCTAATTACTTGTCGTGTGCAGTTTATTAGTGAGACCAGGTAATTTGGCTGATCTGTATGCATGTTAGGTTTCTTGTTCTAGGATCGATCTGTCTAATAATTCATTGTGTTTGATTGAGCTCTAATTTAATCTATCTTATCATTTATGAACATGAGCGTTTCTATTCTGTTTGCTTGAGGACAAGCAAAAGCTTAAGTGTGGGGTATTTGATGACACTCGATTTGACGTGATTATCAGCCTCATTTAAGCGACATTTCTTTGCTTAAGACATTGTTTTTAGGGTAGAATAACGAATATTCAATCAATTGCCCTATCTCGTGCCATTTGTGTTACCTTGGCCCTTTTCGGGTCTATTTGATGGTTTTCTAGTATTTTTGCGTAAGCACAGGTTTTTGCCGTCAAATAAAGTAGCCATGGACGTGTCTAAGGCATAGGAAGATCGAGGAACTGAACCGAAATCGATCAAAGGAGCCAATCAAAGTCAAACCGAAAATCTGCCATTGACACTTACAGTTTCGGCGAAAATGACCCTACAGTTTTGGCGAAATTAACAATGCAAATCAGCTGATGCCAAGTGAAGAGTGATTTCGGCGAAACCATTAAGCTCTTCGGACCGAAAATGCAAGGCAGAGAAATCATGGTCATTTACACAAGAGTTTTCACCGAAACTACTCCTACAGTTTCGGCGAAAATGACAGCTCAGCACGGCCCAACTAGGGTTAAGTATTTATACTTAATCCGGCGGCCAGGATACATATATAGGATACAATTCATAATTCAAGAAAGACAACTTTTGGAGATCAGATTTCTCTGAAGTTCTGGAGCGAAGAGTTGGAGTTCGAAGAGCCGGATAGAGATCGTGACGCCATCCCTTCCATCTCGGAGAACCGGAGCTAGGAGTGTAACTTACCGAAGGTTGGAGTCTGTCAGAGTCGTCGGAATTAGGTTTTTCAGATTCTTTTCTGTTCTTCCTTTGAATGATGAACTCTTTCTTTGTCTTTGTTTCTTTTGTAATGATCATGAGTAGCTAAACTCGTTAGGGCTTAGACTAGATGAACCCTAAGTGACCCAGGGCTTTAAAGCGGTCACGGATCGGCGGTGATTAGATTCGAAATTCAATCAGTTCTTTTTTCATGTTTGATTTGTTCTTCATTGTTCATCTTTCTTGTCTGGATTGATCACCTAGATTAGATTCTTGTTAAGCTAAGGATAGAAGCGAACGCTCGCCTTACTTTAGAACATCGAATTGAACAATTAACCTTATAATTGGAGTGTGCCTTTCGTAGGAACCGGTTAGGGTTAATTCACTGCAAGAGTAACTCATTAATCACTAGTAATTACACCAATTAATTAAGTCATTGCGAGAGGCGACCGTACCCGGGCGGCTAGTTAATCTTGGTAGTTAGAACGGATAGAGCGAACGTTCGCCGGTCTTAAACCTAAGGGTAAGGAGTTATGGTGGTGTCTTAGTAATTGATTGAATAAGAATCGAAATCCGCTGATCTGTTGATTGCCAATGCTCTGGGGAACGAAGGGGGATTCAAAGTCTAAGTTCGTCTGTCATTCTTGTTTCCAAACCCTAATTCTCAATCTGCTTTAGCTTAATTTGTTTTAATTTTTCTGCATTCCTTAGAATTAGAAGTCGTGGAACTCACACCATGCACAACGTGTTTTCCTTGAGTAATTTGTTAGTTCTGAAGTAGCCAATCAATTGAAGGCCCGTGGAATACGATCTATCCTAGCTCTTGAGCTTGATAGTTATTTGATAGAACCAGCTCAGCACAACGACGGTTCCATCATTGGTAATCTGTCCAGCACCTGCAACAGCAATTGATCTAGGCACACTAGAAGAGATATCAGTAATGGAGTTGACCGGAGTCAACTCCACAGTTTCAACAGCTAAACAATGAAATTCTTCACTCTTAGGATTATATTTCATTTCGTCTTTAAGGCGGAACTTTACCCTGTCTTTACCAACTCTCAAAGTTACAGAACCATTTGGAACGTTAATTTGCATTCCAGTAGTAGCCATGAAAGGTCGTCCTATGATAATGGTAAAATCATCCTTACTAGTGTCAATGATAACAAAGTCAGCTAAGAACGTGAAAGGACCACATTTAGTAACAACGTCTTTGATTTCTCCCCTAGGAGTTTTAAGTGATCTATCAGCAAAGATAAGTTGCATACTAGGTGGTTCAAGTTCTCCTAGGTTCATTTTTTCATATAGACTCATAGGCATAACATTAACAGACGCGCCAAGATCAACCAAACAACGTTCTATCTCAATATCATTAATGACAAGAGGTAGAGTGAAAGAACCAGGATCAGAACACTTAGCTGGATATGGAGAGGAAAGTTTCTTAGTACGAGCATCAGGATATCCTTCTTTATTCCCCTTCATGCCAGTCTCGATCCTTGCATTCGGCAGCAATGCTCTTGGAAAAGGAGGCTTCACGACGTATGGTGCAAGAGGAGGATCATCCTCCTTAGGCACCACTTGTAGTGCTTCCTTTTTCTCTGTAGATTCAGCGATCCTGCGTAAAACAGCACAAGCATCAGCAGATAAGCTTGTAAATTTTCGAGCGGTTACCATCTTGGCTTGCTCCTTTCTCAGATTTGGCTCTGTCTGGCTCGGAAGTTGGCCAAATGGTCGACCAGATGCTAGCATGCTCGAGATGTTGTTCACAGCTTGCTCAATTCTTTGACCGGTTGCTATCTGTTCTTGATTGAGAAGAGCTTCAGCTTTAAACTGACTGTCTTGATCATCGAGTCTGGTGATGATCTGACTAAGCTTCATGTCCAGGTCACTGACGTTGTTTTCCTTCTAGTACTGCTGCCCTGTGATATGAACCAAAGCCAAGGTTGGCTCAATCCACACAACTCGGTTTGAACAACTTGCAAACGAAAACACAATCAGGATAGAAGATGGAAATCGGACCAGAACCCTTAGCTATAGAGCTAAGAACTCGAGGTATCAAGTGTGTGCGGTACCACGAACTAAGGGGTGAATACCCTTATCTCGATAAACCAAACTTCCTAAGCCAAGCAACAACGAGCAAAAGCTTAAAGGAACAAATACTGTAAACCGAAGTCTGAATTTCTTTAATTGTGAGCAAACAAGCTGATTTGAAACAAACTACAAAGAACCCTTTAAATAGGGTAGGAGAAAATGTGTCCTACACCAGATTCGATGAATCTAGTCATCTAGAAAAACTACACAATTAATTGTTCACGCTTAACTAAGTACATCCCCTTGTTCCAAAGTGGAAGTGAATGAACAATAATGCAAGTGCATGGTTCCAATGTGGAAGTGAATGAACATGAAAACAAGTGCATGAATGAAGATGAATTTCGTTCATGAGACCCCTCAACTTTCCGATATGGCAGAATGGTCACTGAAGATCACAAAACATTTGAATCTTGTCGTTGGATCATCATTGAGTCTCACCAACCATCCTAAGTAATGTCCAGCATCCTTGCTCCAATTCTTCATGCTTTGGCATACTCCAAGCCTCCATGAATGTTGCCACCTTGTCCCTGAGGGCCTTGGTTTGACTCCTAGTAATTGGACCAGTTGATGACCCAAGGACGTCCCCATCATTCCTCCCTTCTTGAAAAGGATTTGTCCTCGAATCTGAATCTGCAAAATCATCATAAAAAGGGGTTAAGTCGACAACATTGAAAGTAGCACTAACGCCATAGTCTCCTGGTAAGTCTATACGATACGCATTGTTATTTAAGCGCTGCAAGACTTTAAAAGGACCCTCCCCTCTAGGTAGCAGCTTTGACTTTCTCTTTTCTGGAAACCGCTCCTTTCTGAAATGTATCCAAACGAGATCTCCTGGTTCATACACCTTTTCCTTGCGTCCTTTGTTGGCATTTTGAACGTATTGCTTTGTCCTACGCTTAATGTTGAGTCTAGCTTTCTCATGCATCTCTTTAACATACTTTGCTTTTGCTTCCCCATCTGTATTAGATAACTCATGCAAAGGCAAAGGTGATAGGTCTAAAGGAGTCAATGGATTAAATCCATACACAAGTTCGAAGGGTGTATACTTAGTAGCCGAATGCACAGCCCTATTATATGCAAACTCAACATGTGGCAAACACTCTTCCCAAATTTTAATGTTGTACTTGATTATGGCTCTAAGCAATTGTGATAACGACCTATTGACTACTTCAGTTTGACCATCAGTTTGTGGATGACAAGTAGTAGAAGTAGCTTCGTTCCTAGTTTACCCCAAAGAGTTTTCCAGAAATAGCTAAGAAACTTAGAGTCACGATCCGACACAATAGTACGAGGCATTCCATGCAATCTAACAACTTCCTTAAAAAACAAATTAGCAATGTGAGATGCATCATCAGTTTTATGACATGGAATGAAGTGTGCCATTTTTGAGAATCTATCGACCACCACAAAAATTGAATCTCTACCACCCCTAGTCCTAGGCAAGCCTAACACAAAGTCCATAGATATATCAATCCAAGGTGCAGTAGGAATAGGGAGAGGAGTGTATAAACCGTGTGGTTGTGATTTAGACTTGGCTTGGTGACAAGCCACACATCTGGCTAGGTGTTTCTCCACATCATGCCTCATTCTAGGCCAGTAGAAGTGCTCTTGAAGACATGCCATCGTTTTGGCAATTCCAAAGTGCCCCATTAACCCACCTCCATGTGCTTCCCTGACTAAAACATCTCGACACGAAGAGTTAGGCAAACATAACTTGTTCTCTCGAAACAAGTATCCATCTAACCTATAATATTTATCATGAGCCGAATGTTCACATGCCTTCTACACATCTCCAAAGTCAGTATCGGTGTCATATAAGTCTTTAATGTATTCAAAACCAATGAACTTAACACCAAGAGTAGAGATAAGAGTGTACCTTCGAGATAGGGCATCAGCCACGACGTTCTCCTTACCTTGCTTGTAACGGATAACATAGGGAAAAGACTCGATGAACTCAACCCATCGTGCATGCCTCTTGTTCAACTTGTGTTGAGCTTTGAGATATTTCAATGACTCGTGATCAGAATGGATGACAAACTCCTTTGGCCATAAGTAGTGTTGCCAAGTCTCTAATGTGCGAACAAGTGCATATAACTCCTTATCGTAAGTTGGGTAATTAAGAGTAGCTCCATGCAACTTTTCACTGAAGTATGCAATCGGTTTCTTTTCTTGCATGAGCACAGCTCCTATTCCAATTCCTGAAGCATCACACTCGATCTCAAATGCCTTGCTGAAATCGGGCAGCATCAGAACTGGTGCATTGGTGAGTCTCTCCTTCAATAGCTCAAATGCCTCTTGTTGAGGTGTTCCCCAATGAAAGGGTACATCCTTTTCACTACGGCCGTGAGTGGTGCAGCAATACTACTGAAATCCCTCACAAATCTTCGATAGAAACTAGCGAAACCATGAAAGCTCCTAACATCAGATATGTTTGTGGGAATTGGCCAACACTTGATTGCCTCTATTTTCTCCTCATCAGCCCTGATTCCTGTAGAACTAACAACAAAGCCAAGAAACACAAGGTGATCGGTGCAAAAGACGCACTTTTTCATATTGGCAAACAGTCTTTCCTTTCTAAGGGTTTCTAACACCAATTTTAAGTGTCCACCATGATCCTCTAAATTAGATGAGTAAACCAGAATATCATCGAAGTAAACGACTACAAATCTGCCTATGAAAGCCCTAAGCACGTGGTTCATCAATCTCATGAATGTACTAGGTGCATTTGTCAAACCAAATGGCATAACCATCCACTCATATAAACCATGTTTAGTTTTAAATGCGGTTTTCCATTCATCTCCTTCCTTCATTCGAATTTGGTGATATCCAGATTTTAAATCAATTTTTGAAAAGATAGAAGCACCATGTAACTCATCTAGCATATCATCAAGTCTAGGAATAGGATGACGATACTTTACCGTGATGTTATTGATCGCTCGACAGTCGACGCACATCCTCCATGATTTATCCTTCTTTGGCACGAGGATAACCGGTACGGCACAAGGGCTCATGCTTTCTCGAACGTGCCCTTTGTCCATTAACTCATCCACTTGTCTCTGAAGCTCTTTGGTCTCTTCCGGATTGGTTCTATATGCGGCCTTGTTAGGGATGGATGCTCCTGGAACAAAGTCGATTTGGTGCTCAATTCCCCTAATCGGTGGTAGTCCTTTAGGAGTCTCCTCCGGAAAGACATCTTCAAATTCCTGTAATAATGAAGAGATAACACTAGGAAGAGAATCGGTTACATTAGCATAATCAGAATTCAAACACTCCTTGTATACGATAACCATGAGTGGCATCCTAGAAGTTAAGGTTTGTTTGATCTCACCACGTGTAGCTAAAAGGTTTTCTCTCCTCTCGGCCTCACCTTTTCGGGCTCTATTACATACCATTTCTATTTTTGCACTCGAAGGGGTGTCACTCTGTTTCTTTTCACTCTTCTCTCTTGTTTTGAGCTCCATCTCTTTCTTCTCTCTAGCCTCACGAAATTGTTGCTTCTCCAATTGATCTTGGTACAATTAGGTTGGTGACAAAGGCTTGAGCTTGTAGGTTTGCCCCTTATGAGTTAAGGAATATCGATTAGCCCTCCCATCATGAAGAGAAAATCGATCAAATTGCCATGGCCTCCCAAGCAGAATATGAGCAGCCTCCATAGGTACTACGTCACAAAGAATTTCGTCAGTATATCGACCAATACTGAAAGGGATGTATACCTGCCTTGTCACTTTTAGCTCTCCTGCTTTGCTAAGCCATTGAAGTCTGTATGGCTTAGGATGTCGAATGGTGGCGAGCTTCATGCCTTCCACAAGATCTTGACTTGCTACATTCGTGCAACTTCCTCCATCGATAACCAGATTACAAAGTTTGTTGTGGATGACACAACGAACATGGAATAGGTTCTCCCGCTGATCCAACTCGTCTTTAACTAAAGTGCTCAATGCTCGAATGGCCACTCTATTGAACTTCACCAACCCTTCTGGAACATTTTCTTCCTCTTCCTCCGATTCCTCCTTTTGGATTTCACCTTCTGGGAACTCCTCCTAGTCGTCCTCATCATCCGTGAACACCTCTCCATTTCGGATCACCATAGTGGCTTTATTAGGGCAGTCTCTAGCCATATGTCCACGCCCTTGACATTTGAAACAAAGAATTCCACTCGGCCGATTAGTAGTATTTGAAGAACCAGATTTAGGATTTGGGGTACCTTGAGTGGTTTTAGGTTTGTTAAGGTTTCCAGAGGTGCCTTCCTCTTTCTTCATGGTATTCATCTTCCATGATGGTGTGGTAGTGGTTGGCGTATTGAATCTCCGTCCAGTGCCAAGTTTGAGTTGCTTCTCCACTCGTATTGCTAGTCGCACCAATTCATCATAGTCGATGAAATTCTGCAAGTTGACTTGATAGGCGATTTCCCTTTGTAAGCCTCCTAGGAAACGTGCAATCTTGGCATCCTCATCTTCAATTAGATCCAATCGAGACACTATCATCTCGATCTCCTTATGGTAGTCTTCAACAGTCATACCACCTTGCTTTAAAGCTTGTAACTTAGTGTGTAAATCTCGGCAATAGGAAGCTGGAACATACTTCCTTCTCATGACACGTTTCACATCGTCCCATGTTCCAATAGGCCTCTTCCCTTCGCGCTCCCTTTATCTAACTTGCTGACTCCACCAAACAGAAGCGTAGTCAGTAAATTTTACAACAGCAAGGGTTACCTTCTTGCGATCAAAAAATTGATGGCATTGGAAGAAGAATTCCATCGCCCTCTCCCAATCGAGATATGCATTCGGGTCTGATTTCCCTTGGAATTTGGGAACCGAAATTTTTACTCCTCGGATATCATCGTCCAGCATCACTCCTCTTAAAGCTTCTCTATGTGGCCTTGCTCCACCTCGTGGAGGTGCATTATCCTCCACATCAGAATCATCTATCCTTGGCTGATTATTCGAGATGGCCGCGGTGAGGGTTTGAGCCATAGTGTTGAGTGCTTCATGGAACTCCGTCCTCATCGCATTCATTGCTGCTTCGAACCCTGCTGGATCTGTCATCTTGAACAATGATTAGTGACAATGGCCTCACCAACTCTCTCTAATGAACCTCACACACTCTTTCTTTTTCCTCTCGTGTTTCGCACAAGTTTTTGGTGAGAATAAGATGAAACAGAAATCGGCAATAAGCAAGTTCGTTATGAGCAGTTGCAAGTTTCTTCAAAGCTTTAGAAGTAAAGTAATTCGAAATTCAAGTAAACACAACCCTAGCTGAGTTCACTCTAAGCCCTAGTCAGATTTCTTTGCTGGGTTTTCAAAAACAAACTATTCAAAACGAATTTGACTTTGAAAGAACAGAAATTGTTTACCCGTCCTTCTTAGATTTCCGCTATAACTTCTAGACACAACCTTGGTGAGGTGGCTTTGCTTTGATTGGGTCGAAATTTATTCTTTTGGACCTCTTGATTTTTAACTTTGTTTCTTCTTATCCTGCACACCAGCTTTTACCACCAAGAAATTATTAGTATAAAACTATAAATCTGAAATCACACAAATCAAGATTCAGCCAAAAATGTTACTATATTTTTTTTTAGGTTTTTTTTATAATCGAAAGAAAAACAACAGAAGCTTTGATCCAAGAGTTGAACCGAGCTCTGATACCAAACTGATATGAACCAAAGCCAAGGTTGGCTCAATCCACACAACTCGGTTTGAACAACTTGCAAACGAAAACGCAATCAGGATAGAAGATGGAAATCGGACCAGAACCCTTAGCTATAGAGCTAAGAACTCGAGGTATCAAGTGTGTGCGGTACCACGAACTAAGGGGTGAATACCCTTATCTCGATAAACCAAACTTCCTAAGCCAAGCAACAACGAGCAAAAGCTTAAAGGAACAAATACTGTAAACCGAAGTCTGAATTTCTTTAATTGTGAGCAAACAAGCTGATTTGAAACAAACTACAAAGAACCCTTTAAATAGGGTAGGAGAAAATGTGTCCTACACCAGATTCGATGAATCTAGTCATCTAGAAAAACTACACAATTAATTGTTCACACTTAACTAAGTACATCCCCTTGTTCCAAAGTGGAAGTGAATGAACAATAATGCAAGTGCATGGTTCCAATGTGGAAGTGAATGAACATGAAAACAAGTGCATGAATGAAGATGAATTTCGTTCATGAGACCCCTCAACTTTCCGATATGGCAGAATGGTCACTGAAGATCACAAAACGTTTGAATCTTGCCGTTGGATCATCATTGAGTCTCGCCAACCATCCTAAGTAATGTCCAGCATCCTTGCTCCAATTCTTCATGCTTTGGCATACTCCAAGCCTCCATGAATGTTGCCACCTTGTCCCTGAGGGCCTTGGTTTGACTCCTAGTAATTGGACCAGTTGATGACCCAAGGATGTCCCCATCACCCTGGATTAGTGTTATTCAAATATTGATTCTGGTGATTGCCATGAGCAGTTCCATAGTTACCCGGATTGCGGTGCGGAGGCTGGTAGACACCTGCCGACTGATGGTTAGGGTTCTGATCCTGAGCTGGACCAGCTGGGCGGTTATTCTGTTTCTGGTTATGGTTGGCGCCAACATTGTAAGGAGGTCTGTCTTGATAGTTCCCTTGCTGCCTGAAGTTGCGGTAGCCAGCATAACCATTCTGATTATTAACGAAGCCTTGTTTAACGAAATTTACCTCTTCGGCGGACCAGACTTCTGTCTTACCAAAATTCTGGCAACGGCCTCCATTATGTGCACATAGACAGAAGCTGCCGGCGGTTTGACTGGTGTGGTAGACTTCTTCAAATGCTTCTCTACTTCGGCCTTGATAGCTGCTTCGAGATCGAGCTTGCTCCTTTATCCTTCAGATTATCGTTCCTAGTTCCTTGACTTGGAAGCATAGTTTGCGAAATGAAGAAGAGCAGCTTCAGGTGTGAGAGTAGTGCAATCCCCTTCAGATAGGGAATTGACCCACTTGGCAGATTCTTCTCGAAGACCTCGAGCAAAGATTTCAGCTAACTGCCTCTGCTCGAATCCATGATGAGGGAAGTTGTAGAGAAGTTCTTGGAATCGATTCCAAGTATCATATAAGCTTTCTCCTTCTTTCTGGGAGAATCTGGCAATGCTATCCTTGATGGTTGTTGTTCTGGCAGGAGGAAAGTATTCTTCAACGAAGTCCTGAGCCAGAGTATCCCAATTAGTGTAATATCCAGGTGGTTTGCCAGTAAGCCACCTCTTAGCAGCGCCTTTCAGAGGGAACGGGAAAGCTCTCAAACAAAGAGTATTCTTGTCGAGGTTTCCGTTCTTAAAAGTGCTGCAGAGATCAAGGAAGTCTACAAGATGAGTGCACGGATTGTCTAGGGGCCTGCCTTCGAACTGTAGATCCCTAGAGATCATAGTCAAGAATGGAATATTGATCTCATAGTCAGGATCTCCTTCAATGCGCGGTACGGCAATAGCAGATCGAACGCTAGTCGCGCTCGGCTTGTTGTAATCGGCTAGACATTTCTGTGTAGGCGGCGGTGGTGGTAATTGATTAGCCATGGTAGGAGATGGAGGAGGTGAAAGCGACTCGGTGTATGAAACGGATGTAGGTGACTGTAAATGTGAAGATGAGGGACTCTCCTTCAGTTCATCAATCTTAATTGGAGTGACGGGTGGAGGTGGATTGATTCTGCCTCTCCTTGGAATCTGTGATTGTTGAGGTGGAGCAGAACTGCTTTGTCTCTCTATACTCTTAGCCTTGTCGGTTTGAGAGCGAGTCCAAGGGCGGCGATGCATACACCTGTGAACAACCTACAAATAACAAAAACAAACAAAAACCAGTTTAAAATCGAAGTGGGTGAAAAATGAAAGATGGAAAGTAGAAGAATAAATTGCTAGTTTTTCTTTCAAACAATCAAAAGAAGTCCCCGGCAACGGCGCCAATTTGGTGAACGTCCGGTCGTTGTGCGTGCGTTCAACCAAATAACTAACAAAGCTAACAAGCTAGGGTAGATCGTATTCCATGGGTCTTCTATGATCGACTACTCAAATAAGCTGGCAAATTACTCGAATTTAAACACTTCGTGCTTGGTGTGAGTTCCACGACTTCTAAATCTAAGAAATGCAGAGAAATTAAAAATTGAAACTAAAGACAAATTGGAAATTGGTTGATTAAAACAGAGATGACAGACGAACTTAGACATTGAATCCCCCTTCATTCCCCAGAGCATAAGCAATCAACAGATAAGCGGATTTCGATTCTCATTCAATCAATTTTAAGACACCACCATTACTCCTTACCCTTAGGTTTAAGACCGGCAAACGTTCGCTCTATCCGTTCAAGCTACCAAGATTAATAGTCGCCGAGTACGGTCGCCTCTCATAACGACTTAACTTAACTGGTGGAATTACTAACGATTTGTGAGTTACTCTTGCAGTGGATTAACCCTAACCGGTTCCTATGAAAGGCATGCTCCATTTATAAGGTTAATTGTTCAATTTGATGTTCTAAAGTAAGGCGAGCATTCGCTTCTATCCTTAGCTTAACCATAATCTAATCTAGGTGATCAATCTAGACAAGAAACATGAACAATGAAGAACAAATCAAACATGAAAGAGAAACTGGTTGAACTTTGAATCTAATCACCGCCGATCCATGACCGCTTTAAAGCCCTGGGTCACTTAGGGTTCATCTAGTCTAAGCTCTAAGAGTTTAGCTACACATATTCATCACAAAAGAATCAAAGACAAAGATAGAGTTCATCATCCAGAGGAAGAACAGAAAAGAATCTGAAAAACCTAATTAAGACGACTCTGGCAGACTTCGATCTTCGGTAAACTGCAATCCTAGCTCCGAGTCTTCGAGATGGAAGGGATGGTGTCACGATCTCTTTCCGGCTCTTCAAACTCTAAACTCTCCGCTCCAGAACTTGAGAGAATTCTGAAGTTTGGTAATTATGATGTATTATGAGGTATGTTTAGTATATTGGGCCGTCGGTTAAGTATTTATACTTAACCCTAATCAGCCGAATTTTGCCTGATATTTTCACCGAAAATACTAGGGTATTTTTGCCAAAAATCTTGGTGTAAATGGGGAGCCCGCCGGTTTATTTCTCCTCTAAATTTCGGTCCAATAGTTTTCGGTCGAAAACTTAGGGTTTTTGCCGAAAACTTCTGTTGATGAGCATCAGCCGTTTTGTACTGATATTTTCGCCGAAAATGCTGAGGTATTTTCGGCGAAAACTCCTTTGTAAACCGGGGCAGGAATTGTTTCGACTTGATTGGCTCCTTGGATCGATTCCGGTGCAATTCCTCGAGGTTCCAACGCCTTAGACACGTCCTTGGCTACTTTATTTGACGGCAAAAACCTATGCTAACATAAAAACACTAGAAAACCATCAAATAGACCCGAAACGGGCCAAGGTAACACAAATGGCACGAGATAGGGCAATCGATTGAATATTCGTTATTCTACCCTAAAAACCATGTCTTAAGCAAGGAAATGTCACTTAAATGAGGCTGATAATCACGTCAAATCGAGTGTCATCACTACACCAGGCCTAGGCCTACGCCATCACCACCTCCGGAGCCTTGGAGAGCAAAAGCCCCAAGTCCCGACCCCGGGCCAAGACCAGTCCTGAGGCAAGGGCTTCCACTAGGCCCTGACCTGATCCCCACAAGCCCTGAAGGTACTGACCACTCCTGGGATCCTCCAAAGACATTCCTGGAGCACAGGAAACAAAGGACCCAAGAGTGCCTGGCCAGAAAAGGGTGATGCCAGAAGATTGACCCCGGAACGAGCCCCGGACCAGCCCAGGTGCTCAAATGGAGCTCAAGACCACTTGTCACGAGACCTGGACCATTCACCATCCCTGAAAGCCTCATGTGGACATTCCTGAAGAGCTGCATGAAGAAGAATGCAAGAAGCCCGGACAGATTTGGAGAAGGACAAGTTTTGAGCCAAACCCGAGCACCGGACCTGATGTCGGGCGTCACAGAGGAGCACTTACGGCCGAGCTCCCAATTGGATAGGGCCTTTTGGGAAATATAAAGTGCCCTGGATATCTTGAGGCCTCAGGAGCACCCTCCAACAAACGGAGCTCAATTTGGAGGAGAATTGAAGGAGATAGGGCTAGAACAAGTCCTTGTGATGCTTGGCGTAAGCATCAAGGAGTGGAGCTCGGATGCTGATCCGAGGGAGCCAATACTACGAGCTAGGATCAGGCCACCTCCTAAGCCTGATCCAAGGAAGGATGCTTGACCATGGTGAACGTGGGAAATGGAGAGAAGAAGCCAAGTACATCCGAACAAGGAATCCTAATCAAGCTAGGATTTCCCGGTTTTGGACAGATTTCTAGTCTGACGAAGATTGACGAATTTGGGCTACTTGGAGATAGAACTTGGGCTGAATCCCAACATGAAGTTGAAGCCCATAACATCTAATAGTGATCTGCCAAAGGTCTTAATTTTTCGAATTTATTTAGTATTTATTTAGCTGATTCTTCCAGCCGTTTAGCTGTTTTTTTTAAGGATTTTTCCAGCTTTTCCTTTTTAGAGTTATTGTTTAGGAAGGAGTTTTTTCCTTGTGGAACAAGGCTACGAATTTAGCCTCCTTCTTAGACTTTATTAGGTTTAGGTTAAGTCCTTTTTAGTAGTTTAATTAGGACTCTTTTTATTTCTTTATTATTTTATGGTTAGTTTCTAAGGAGGAATAGGAGAGCTTGTTCCCTACTTGATATGATCCAACAATGCTGCCCTGATGCCAACCGGTACTCCTACACCCCACCAGGGTCACCTGGCCAAGACAGGACCCTAGGACCTCACAAGAAGCATATAGAGCCTAGGGCAGGCCATCTTCAAGCCCTAAAACCAAGGTACGCCCTAAAATATCGACTAAGTCCTTCCCTTGCAGGTAGAAAGACTCCAAGAGATGGAATGATATTCCAGGCCATGCTGCTGGCCAAGGATATAAACCCTAGCAAGGAAGAAAAACCTCAACCTACTCCTAGCCTGACCTCCAGGAGCCCTGAAGAAGAAGTCAGTCCCTTGAGTGACCCTCTGGAAGCATTTCTGGAGTATAGGAGGAAAAGAGCCCAAGAATACTTGGCCTGGAGAGGAGAGCTTCCAAGGATTGACCCTGAGCCGAGCCATAAGGAAAATTGGAGTCCTTGGCCCCGAGGCACGACACTTGGACCGACCCCACCCCCGGAAAGATACCTCAGGAGCTACTTGGAGGCCTACTAGAAGCTTAAAGAGGAAGGCCCAAGCAGAAGTGAAGAGGGCCCGAAGAAAGGCCAGTTCCGAGCCCTAGACCGGCAGCCGACCGATCCGAGGGATCCCCTGAAGCCGGCTAAGAAGACCGGGCCCCTTGGGCGAGACCCTTGCCCCTGGACCAGCCCGGTGCACACGGCCCCGCGACCGCTACTCGTATCAGGCCCGGTGCCCGATCGGACAAGCCCACGGGGCCGCCACCGAAGCCAACCGGCCCGAGCTGCCAAATTTGGCCAAATTAGGGTTTTTGACCTATTTAGGTCTTTTATTCCATATTGAAGACTCCATCATTATTTTATGTTTTATTCCTTTTTAGTCGGATTATTTAGGGGTTTTAGGATTCTTTTTAGGAGTAGGACTCTTTATTTTATTCTTATTTAGAATTAGTCTTTAGGGAGGAGAGCTTGTTCCCTCACCTATATAAGGAGGCCGCCGGCCACCCTTGTAAAACACAACTTTTATGAAATAAACAACCCCTTTTAGAACTTTGTTCTTAAAAGCCCTTGTTGTATTTGCATGTTGCAATACTGAAGGATCGACTTATCATCAAGAGCATCCATCTCTTGGCGTGGCGTCATCGACTTGATACTTCTGGTTCCTAGCTGTTATATAGCTAGCGGGTCAAAGTCCTCTCCATCCCGGTTCCCGACAGTTTCTACCTCGTTGCACGATCATCAACTTGCGGTGTTCAAGGGTCGTCTGCCCATGGTTGAAGCGGTTCATATCAGTTGGTATCAGAGCACGGTTCAAGCTCAAGGACCACAATCTATCCCAGTCTCCAGGTTGATGTAACTCTCTAATCAGCTAGCACTTTTCACAACAGAGATTTAGAGCTCTAAGTGAGTAAGTGTGCAGCTGAGTTTTGCAAGAACTGTAAAACTGAAAATGTAAAATGAACATAGAAATTTTTAACGTGGTTCGGCAAATAAAGCCTACTCCACGTCCCAAGGGAAGTGATCCCTTGAGAATAATTTGATTTGAGTCCACGAATCTGAGAGCCTTTGAGCTTGAGAGTTACACCCTTTAGATTTCTCCCCGAAATCTACCCGCTATACTAATTCAGTTCCCCACTGAATAACAAGCTATGTAACTACTCACAACTCTATCTTTTTAAAACACTCTTGCTCACAGAATACAAGTGTGATTACAATCTCTACCTACTGCTGCAAACTTCGACAGCTTTATAGACAGCAGTTGATCGTTAGAATAGGAAATGGACTGAAATCCTTGGAGACGATTTGATCTGACTCAGATAGTTTCTGTATTTGCAACAGATTGATATCTTCCAGAGATGATCTAGTTGTGGATGTGATCTTCAGGATAATCCAGCTGTCTGGAAATCTCCAAACTTCCCTTTCCAAGATGAGGGATCACAACCTGCACACAAAGAAACAAACTACAAAGCATTGTAGCATGTCATGATGTAGTGTGTCATGATCAGCCTATCATTAAGGCATCACAACATTCTCCCCCTTAGTCTGATAATGACACACTTAGG
Organism: Linum lewisii; assembly: GCA_034768395.1. NCBI lineage: Eukaryota > Viridiplantae > Streptophyta > Magnoliopsida > Malpighiales > Linaceae > Linum > Linum lewisii. The sequence continues at coordinate 37,760,337 of CM068301.1, read as the reverse complement.
CAACATGTGATGAGAGTCAAGAGACCAGACAATATAACACGCATATCATCAAAGAGAATTCAAACCATCCAGCAAGTATGTTCGAAAATATCCAACAACTGGAACAGAACATGTTCCTTAACCAACAATAACAATTTTTCAAAAGAAAAATGTTTAAACAGTCAGAGACTTGACTCCACTCCCCCTGCAACAGTGCCTTAAATCATAAGAGAAACCCTAGAATCCTGAGTCAGGATCTGCTTCAAAAGATGAAGCAGCATGATGGGTGCACCAGGGTGTCCCAGGAACTCCGTGAGTCACACGTTCTGCAGTGTTGGAGCTGGAAACCTCCTCATCAGCAGCATCTCCCCCTGTGTCATTGCCAAACGAGAAAAACCATTCGCTGGGACGCCAATGGATAGCTCGCAACACATGTTGAGCGCGGAGAGACCGGGGAGGATCAGTGGAGACCAGCTAGAGCTTGAAGCTGATCCCCAGTCGCTGCAGCAGAGTAGTGATTTGAGTAGCATAAGGGAGATCACCAAGGGCAAAATCCGTGGCAGCATCAACAATGTGGGAAGACATGAGATGAGCATAACTGAGGGGAGTCCTGGATGCACCATTGTGCAGAATCCATGTATCCATGGGCGAGACAACAGTTTGGAACCTGGACCTGGGAAACAGAACATGGGTGATAGCAAAATGAAGAAGCTTAGACCTATCAGGGATTTGCCAGACATTTGGAGTGGACCGAGTGTTCCATGCCCCAAAAGACAGAGCAGTCAGGGCAACGATTGGATCAAAATGATACCGGTGAAATTCAGATTCAATGCTGAGAGGACAACCTTGAGCCGGGACACCAAGAATGAGATTGAGCATCTCAATTGTCACGAAAATGAGCGAACCATTAACATAGGTTGAGAAGCACCTAGGAGGAAAGTGCTTTTCAACCTTCAAATTTGCATAAAACTGATACATTCCATCAGGATAAATGGAAGTACCTTGAGGGGACATGAGAGAGTCCCACCCTAGCCCTGGAGCATGGAATAGAGATCAAGACCGTACTTGGTGAATTCTTCGACAGGCAGAGTCATGGGAGGAATGAGCTCCTTTGAAGCAAGCATGAAGTCATACTTGGCTTTGCATCCCATATCTCTCATACAAAGATTGGTTTCATACACATGATGGGACAGAAAGCTGTGGCGAGAAGCATCAAAGAGCACTGGAAGAGCCATGGAAGAAGATGGAAAGAGAGGAAAGAAGAAGTAGTTACCAGAGAATGTGATGAAGTCGTAGACTGAGCAGCTAATTTAAAAAGGCTCTTCCTATATTGGAAAATGAACCAACAAGCAAGGTAATGATTGTAGAAGAGTGCAATGCATGTACGCAAAGGAAAGAGAATATCCAATGAATGAGAAGATACACTGACACAAGGAGGCGGGAAAATCTGTTTAGGTAGAATGTGAAGAGACAATTCCGGAGCCTAGGAGGAAATCCCTAAACTATCTGCATCAGTAGAGGAAAGAATCCCTATCCCCCATTGAAGCATAGAAAAATGATCCACGTGCAAAGATTTGGTAAGAATATCAGCTAATTGATCTTCTGTGGGAACATATTGAAGAGTAATCTCACCTCTTTGAATTAAGTCCTGAATAAAATGATGTCGAATATCAATATGCTTAGTCCTTGAGTGTAAAATGGGATTTTTGGTCATATTGATAGCACTAGTGTTATCATAGTAAAGATTCACACTATCAAGATCAAGACCGTAATCCTTGAGCTGAGCCTTCATCCAAATTAACTGAGTACAAGCACTTCCTGTAGCTAGGTATTCAGCTTCTGCAGTTGAAAGAGCAATGCAAGCCTGCTTCTTACTAAACCAGGAAATAAGAGCAGAACCAATAAATTGACAAGTACCAGAGGTACTTTTTCTATCTGTAAGACTTCCTGCAAAGTCTGAATCAGAGAATCCACATAATTTGGCATCTGAAAACCTTGAATACCATAATCCAAAATCGTGAGTGCCAGTAAGATAACAAAAGATCCTTTCAACAGCTGTTAAATGATTGTTTTTAGGAGAGCATTGAAATCGAGCACATACACCAACACTGTAAGAGATGTTAGGACGGCTAGCAGTAAGATAGAGTAAGGATCCAATCATGCCTCTGTACCTTTTAATATCAATTCCTTCACTAGTAGAATCAGCATCTAGTTTGCAAGTAGTGCTCATAGGTGTAGGACTGGATTTCAGATCATCTAATTTGAACTTTTTCAGTATATTCTTCCAATACTTAGCTTGACAAATAAAAGTACCTGTAGGATATTGTTTAATTTGAAGTCCAAGAAAATATGTGAGCTCCCCCGTGAGACTCATTTCAATGCTTCCTTGCATTCGTGAACTGAATTCTGCACATAAGGTAGCATTTCTGGATCCAAAAATAATGTCATCAACATAGGCTTGAACCAGAATAAGATCATAATTCTCAGTTTTGCAGAAAAGGGTTTTATCAACACTTCCCCTATTGAAACCTTGATCAATCAGAAAGTTACTTAGCTTATCATACGATGCCCTTGGGGATTGTTTCAAGCCATATAAATCTTTGTGAAGCTTGCAGACATATGAGGGGTGCTCACAGTCCTCAAAACCAGGAGGTTTGAGCAACAAAAACTTCTTCTTTTAATTCTCCATTGAGAAAGGCACTTTTGACATCCATTTGATAAAGTTTAAACCCATTGATGCTAGCAAATGCACAGAGCATTCTGATAGCTTCTAGTCTAGCAACAGGGGCAAAAGTTTCATCGAAATCAATACCTTCTTCTTGACAGTAACCTTGAGCAACAAGCCTTGCCTTTTTCCTTGTAACATTTCCAAGTTCATCAGTTTTATTTCTGAAAACCCACTTGGTGCCGATGATTGATCGATTTGGAGGAGCAGGAACAAGTGTCCAAACGTTTGTTCTCTCAAATTGATTTAACTCCTCCTTCATAGCAAGAACCCAGTTTTCATCATTAAGAGCTTTGATGTGATTATATTTAGTGCATTTTAAGTCCATGATTAGCCTAGTGATCTCCCGTGTTTGATCTCATTTTGCTATGATTTATACGTTTTTATGAATGTTTTATGCAAAGTGCCCTTTTGTTGCCCGGTTGCCACTTTGAGGCCAATTCCATGTCTATTGGAGCTGTTCTCTTTGTATTTTCAGGTCTTGGCGTTGAAGTACTGGTGACAAGGAGCACATGGGATCAAACGGGAGGTCAATCGGAGCTAGGATGGAGGAGATATGGACGTTGCAAAATCGAAGAAAATACGACTTTTAGCTGAAGACATTTTCAGCGAAAATATCGTAGGATTTTCGCCGAAGAAGAAGTTTTCGGCGAGATTTTCAAGTTCTCGAATTGAAAACTCTAAGCAGACGGAAGACCTTTGATCAGTGAAGATATTTTCGGCGAAAACATTCAAAGTTTTCGCCGAAAACTTTAGAAGGTCTGTGCAGCCGGTTGGTGTTTACAAAGGCATTTTCGGCGAAAATCTCACATAATTTTCGCCGAAAATATCAGGGTTTTCCGGTGCAGTATATAAAGGTGAAAGAGGCGAGAATTTGAGGGAGAATTGATTCTATTTTACAACATTATCGCCGACTCCTCTCTCTCTCTCAACTCATCATCATCATCGCCAATCACCATCCTCTCCCTCAAACACACACCAACCTCCCTCAATTGTTGATCAACTTGAAGATCTAAGTGAAGCCTTCCACCCTTGGATTGGAGCTTGAAGAGCCAAGTGGGAAGATCCTCCATGGAAGCAAGGATGGTCTCCTCTACTCAAATTCAGGTTTCTTCCATGGTTAAGCTAGGCTAAGCTTAGGTTTAGTTTAGTGAGGGATGGATCAAGCTAGGATAGGTGATTGATTGTATGGATTGAGTTTTTCTTAGCCATTTGTGTAAGATGATGATCCTAGACCTTGTGCTTGGTAGCCATTAGAGTTTGATTTGCTCTTTTGGTATTGTTATATCTTTCAATACATGAGAATGATTGATTGATGTTGATCTAAGGTTTGAGGATTGTAATTGAATGATTTGAGAGATTGGATTATGCATTTACAACCATTTTATGCTTGTTTTCTTTGGTGACATTTTATCAAACACTTGGTGTGCATTTGGTTTGCTCTCATTTGAAGGTTGAAAGACCCTTTTGATTGCCAGACTAGTGTTTTATGATTGACATGAGAGTGTCTTGCATCATTTACCTTGTGTTAGATGAATGTTAGCATTGAGATCAAGTGTTGAGCATTTCATTGAGCTAACTTAAAGCATTCCATTCCCTTTGTTCACATGGCGAGAGCATGGTGCATTTGGTCTAGGAATAGAGAGTCAATTGTGCGAGAGTTCGTTGATTCTACTTGAGTGAGATGCATGGTCATTAATTACACCTCGTTGCTTGAGATTCAATCCAGCTTTCATGAACCTTGAGCTTGAAGAAACCCCTTGCTAGACTAAACTTTTTTCTCTCTTGTTTGATCCTCAATTTCTCTTGTCAATTTTACTTTGTTTGTTTATGTTTTTAAATTGTTCTTTTTCAAAACCAAATCTCAATTCAAATGTTTAGACCGTTCACGAATTTTGTGAGTATTAGCCTATGAGAGGACCTCGAGGAATACGACCTTGATAAAATTCCTTATCAAGTTTTTGGCGCCGTTGCCGAGGACCTCTCATTCCTAAGAAAGCAAATATTAGTGAACCGATCTTTACACTTCCTTCCATTTCCTTTTTGCTTCCTTCTTGCTTTTTGTTTACTTTGTTATCCCGCATCGTTGTATTACTCGGGTGTGTTCGTTGTGCTTGTTTGCAGGAGATTGGTGTTAGTGCATGAGGCGGATCACACGTCTCCAAGCACGACTCCAAGGCATCAAGGTCGTGTTTGAACCACCAACTCGTTCTCCTCCTCACCTAGTTCATAACACCACACGCAACAACATGTCTCATCACGAGGACGAGGATAACCATTCAGAACATTCACATCACACTAATGAAGATGATCAATCGCAAAGAGGTGCGAGGCGCACACTAGCCGATTATGCTCGCCCAACCCTCGAAGGGGCAACCTCGAGTATCGTGCGAAGACCGGTAAATGCAAGAAACTTCGAGTTGAAGCCTAATATGATTCAGATGGTGCAGAACGGAGTGGTGTTCAACGGTATAGATGGAGAGTGCCCATCTAGACACCTGAAGGATTTCCTAGAGATATGCAATACGGTGAAGAACGATCAAGTTCACACGGATTGTGTGCGACTCCGACTCTTCCCCTTCTCAATCAAAGGTCGAGCCAAATCTTGGTTGGAGAACCAACCTAGTAGAACATTCACTACACGGGAGGGACTAGCCGAAGCCTTCCTCGAGGAGTTCTTTCCCCCTTATATGACGGATGCAATCCGGGATCGTATCAACCACTTCACACAACACAAGGGAGAGCTCTTCCATGAGACTTGGAATAGGTTCCAAGCCCTTCTTCGGTCTTGTCCTCATCACAACTTCGCCGAATGGAGTTTGGCGGATATCTTTGCTAGGTCCCTTGATTTTGAGAATACAAGGATGATCAACCAAGCCGCCGAAGGTGATCTAAGGATGCTCACTCCCGAAGATGCTCTAGAACTCTTTGCGGAGATGGCCAACAAGACGAGGAGTTGGTCTCGACAACAACCTCCAAGGTCCAAGTATGGGAGCGACACTCACTATGACTCTAGAGCTATAAGTGTTGATGCACCAAAGGATTCTTCTAGCTATGGGAAGAAGCCTAAGCTACCGGGGCACCGAGATGAGGATGACCCTATGTTTGCGCTCCTCATGTCTAAGATCGATGCTATGGCATCTCAGGTAAGTAACTTGAGTATGCCTAAGCATCCCTCCAAGGTTCCATCATCTCAAGTGGGTAATCCCCCAGTTGCTTCAATATATTGCTGTGAATGTTGTGGGGGTCAGGGTCACGACTTCAGTGCTTGCCCTTCCGCCACTTCTGAGCTTGGCCAAGGCGATCACAATGAGGAGGTAAGCTTCGTACAAGGTCAAGGATTTCATGGTAATTTCAGCCCCCAAGGTAACTATCAAGGTAACTATAACCGACCTTGGAACCAAGGTGGTGGGTACAACAAGCCTAACCAAGGGTACCAAGGCCAAGGGAGCCAAGGTTATAGGGGGTATCAAGGCAACCAATGGTCTCAAGGAAGTAACCTAAACCAAGGTAGTCAATGGACTCAAGGAGGTCCCCAAGGTCAAGAGAACCAAGGGGGAAATCAATGGAATCAGAGTGGACATCCAAATCAAGGTCCCCAAGGTACTACCCCACCGGGAATGTACAATCATAGAGGTGATGGACCACCCGGATTCAACAAGCCACCGCATAACAAAGAGGGCGGTTCTTCAATATCGCAAGAGGATACCAACGCGGCGATGATTCAACTTATCAAGAATCAACAAGCCTCAATTGCGAATTTGGAGAATCAAATGGGTCACATTGCTAAGACACTCTCGGGGAGACCCTCGGCACTCTACCTTCCAACCCCGAGGTCAACCCCAAGGTTCCCGAGGAGCTTATGACAGTAACATTGAGGAGTGGTAAGCAAATCCAAGACCCAACACCTAAAGCGGTAAGAACTCAAGATGATGACTATGTGTTGGTTGAAGACGTTGTTTCCGATGATGACACGGATAAGATTGAAGTTAAAGATAGAGGAGCCAAGGCTAAAGAAGCTTCTAAGATGACCAATAAGGTTGGTTCTCAAGAGGCTACGATGAGTGCTACACCGGTCTCTCCTCCCGCACCGGTTGTACCTCCGTACAAGCCTAAGCCACCTTATCCTTCTCGCTTGAAGCCGGATTCCATGGAAAAGGACTTCAAAAGGTTTGTTGAGATTCTTGACAAGGTGCAATTCACAATGCCTTTTGGAGAAGCAATCACCAAGATGCCTCAATATGCAAAGTTCATGAAGGAGATCTTCACCAACAAACGCAAGCTAACGGATGTCACCTCGGCAAAGCTTAACGAACAATGCTCCGCCATTCTTTCTAAGCAACCACCGGAGAAGCTTAAGGATCCAGGTAGCTTTACTATTCCTTGCACTATTGGTGAGCATGCAATAAGTAGAGGCTTAGCCAATTTGGGTGCTAGTATCAATGTTATGCCATATTGCATGTTTCAGAAGCTAGGCCTAGGGAAACTAAAACCAACCCTCATGAATGTTCAATTAGCGGATAAGTCCATGAAATCCCCTCGTGGTATTGTCGAAGATGTGTTGGTTAAGGTTGGTGCTTTTGAATTCCTCGTGGATTTTGTTATTCTAGATGCTTTGGGTGATTCGGATGTGCCTTTGATTCTAGGATGACCCTTCTTAGCGACCTCTCATGCTTTGATTGATGTCTATGGATGTGCCTTTGACAATGAATGCATGATTTTTGACCGCTCAAATGACATGGAATTTACTTTGTCTTATGCTAGTGATGCTGCAGTTTTAGCGGTATCAAATACTACCAAGCTAGAAGCTAGGGTAGATCGTATTCCACAGGGTTTCTTCTAATTGACTACTCAAGAAGCTGGCAATTTATCCAAGTTTAAACACGTTGTGCGTGGTTTGAGTTCCACGACTTCTAATCTAAGATGCAGGAAAATTAAAATGAAACTAAAAGACAGAATCTTTTAAAGGTTTAAACAGATGACAGACAAGCTTAGATTTCGAATCCCCCTTCGTTCACCAGAGCATTGGCAATCAACGGATCAGCGGTTTTCAATTCTCATTCAATCAATTTCTATACACCACCATAACTCCTGACCCATAGGTTTAAGACTGGCGAACGTTCGCTCTATCCGATCTAACTACCAAGATTAATTAGCCGCCCGGGTACGGTCGCCTCTCGCAACGACTTAACTAACTGGTGCAATTACTATTGATTTATGAGTTACTCTTGCAGTGGATTAACCCTAACCGGTTCCTACGAAAGGCACGCTCCAATTATAAGGTTAACTGGTTGAATTGACGTTCTAAAGTGAGGCGAGCGTTCGCTTCTATCCTCAGCTTAACAAGAATCTAAACTAAGTGATCACGAAAGACAAGTTTTTGATGTTTTAAAGCAGGGAAGTTGTCTGGCGACAAACCCTAGCTCACACAAACCCTAATCTAGGCGATCAGCCAGAAAAGAAACACAAGAACAACGAAACTAATCTAGGCGTCAACTAGACGAGAAACGCAGAACAACAATCAAGAACAAAACAACCATGCAAAGAGAAACTGATTGAACTTCGAATCTAATTACCGCCGATCCGTGACCGCTTTAAAGCCCTGGGTCACTTAGGGTTCATCTAATCTAAGCTCTACGAGTTTAGCTACTCATGTTCATACAAAAAGAATCAAAGATAAAGAAAGAGTTCATCATCCAGAGGAAAAAACAGAAAAGGATCTAAAAAACCTAATTGAGACGACTCTGGCAGAACTTCGATCTTCGGTAATCTGCACTCCTAGCTCCGAGTCTCCGAGATGAAAGGGATGGCGTCACGATCTCTTTTCGGCTCTTCGAACTCTAACTCTCCTCCAGAACTCGTGAGAATTCTGAAATTAATTGGTATTATGTGGTATATTGATTTTGGCCGCCGGGTTAAGTATTTATACTTAACCTAATTGACCCGGATTTCATCTGATATTTTCGCCGAAAATAAGGGATTATTTTCACCGAAAATAATGGTGCAAATGGCTGGACCCTCGGCTGACTTCTCCTGTAATTTTCGCTTCGACCGAGAACTTTACATTTTCGCCAAAAATTTCCTTTACTTGGCACCAGTCGATTTGTGATGATATTTTTGCCGAAAATGATAGGGTATTTTCGGCAAAAACTTCTTTGTAAACCGGACAGGAATTTTTTTGAACTTGATTGGCTCCTTTGATCGATTTCGGTTCAGTTCCTCGATGTTCCAATGCCTTAGACACGTCCTTGGTTACTTATTCGATGGCAAAAACCTGTGCTAACATAAAAACACTAGAAAACCATCAAATAGACCCGAAACGGGCCAAGGTAACACAAATGGCACGAGATAGGGCAATCGATTGAATATTCGTTATTCTACCCTAAAAACCATGTCTTAAGCAAAGAAATGTCGCTTAAATGAGGCTGATAATCACGTCAAATCGAGTGTCATCAAATACCCCACACTTAAGCTTTTGCTTGTCCTCAAGCGAACTGAATAGAAACGCTCATGTTCATAAATGATAAGATCGATTAAATTGGAGCTCAATCAAACACAATGAATTATTAGACAGATCGATCCTAGAACAAGAAACCTAACATTCATACAGATCAGCCAAACTACCTGGTCTCACTAATAAACTGCACACGACAAGTAATTAGCAACCAATTATGCACGAATTTGACCTGACCGACCAGACTCCTCACACAGGATATATATAGTACAATGGGAACTCTCGCTCTCTGTGTTTAAGGACGTGTTTCTACTCTAGACAATTTTTTGCTACCGGATTCTGTCATAAGTTTGCATTTCAACCACATCTCCACCACTGTGACAACACGAGTATCTAGTCAAGAAGGACTTCCCTGCTAGGACCGTAATGAATTCTACACTACTCGGGTTTATAATGAGATGGATGATGGGAATGTATGATGATGGCTTTGTGCGGTGTAGCTTTCGACTAACTTCCCTCGAATCTAATCTATGGCTTCCTACCGTCTAACCAAACACGGGTGGAATGATGAACGCTCGTCCTATGATACCCTCAAGCAACCTAGCGCTTATTTTCTTTTCTTTTGCAAATTTTTTTTTCTTTTCAACTTCTCTTTTGACTTCGTTCTTCCATTTGTAGGGAGAAGAATGTTTATTTGAACTAAACTTTAAACTTTTCTTATTTATCTTCTTTCTTTTCATTTTTCGAAGCTTGCTTCTTTTTCTTCTTTTTCTATATTTTTTCTATATTTTTTTTTCTTGTGCCGATTTTCTTTTAGTTGCTAGAGGGATTTACACGTCTGGACATATTAGCTAAGACCACCTGTCTAATGGTTATAGGTAGGTTACCACAAACCGACTTCCCGTAGGTCAATCTAGAACTACAACCACAGGGGATAAATGGGGAATGAAAGAAATGGGAAATGGCTGTAATGTATTATTAAACCGAAAGAACAGGCCAAGCTCAAGGGTCTAAACCTAATGGATTTTATCGTTAGGTAGGCTATCTGGCTTAGTAGCTGAATCTAGGTGCCCCTATCCTTCTAGAACTCGTGTCATCGTGTGGTCTCGAGTAGGTCTCATGCAAATTCTAACTCATTCAAGTAAACAGAAAACCACTCAGAAATAATTTAAATTGCAAGTTACGTGCAATGGATCAAAAGCTCACAGTTGGTTTGCTAGTCGGATTTGGTCATTTTCATGCAATCAAGGCTACAAACTACAAGTGTGATTTTAAAAATTATGTTCTGACCAGGCAATTTAGCATCAAAGTATACACGTTGGTTCTCAAGTTCTAGGTTAAGCAGTCTAAGCATCATTATGAAGGTTTGAACAACAACTTAACCTCAAATATCAAAAACTGAGCCATTCTATTGCAAGAGAGACTGGACAGAATCACGAGGCACACGAAAACATTATGAAGGCAATTAAATAATTAAGTTCATGCAAGGTTCTCTAGCATCCTACCCCACACTTAAATCGTTCTGTGTCCTCACAGGACTAAACTAGAGTAGAGATATACGAAGAACCTGGAATGAAATGGTCGGTGTAGGGGATGAGCACGGATAGCCCGGAGCGGAGCGGAGTAGCTACTCGAGTTCCTACAAAACAAAAACAACAAAAAGATCAAAAGGATGTCGGGACAAGTGTCCCGGATCCACACAAAAAGTTGGATCGAAATCCGAAAAGAATAAATAAAAAGAAGGGATAAGAAAGAGGATACAACCCGATCACTGCTCGTCAGGCGCGTCGGCGGTTTTGAAAAACAGAGGGGGGGTTGTTTTCTGAAAAAAATTTCGAAAATGAAAGGAGGAAGAGAGAGAGGGTAAATCCCGATTTTAAAGTGAAAATTTTTGCTGATTTTCAAAGGGATTTTTGGGGAAATAGTGATGAGTTTTCGCCAAAAATGTGTGTTCAAATGCACTGCCGGTTTTGAAATGGATTTTTGCCGAAAACATGAAACAGGAGGGTCGGGAAAACTCAATTGGATTTTAAAGGGCTTTTTCGCCGAAAATGATGAGTTATTTTCGCCGAAAATAATGAACTCTACGATTGAAAATATTTACGCAATCCCGGCAGATTTCAGAAAATCACAGTTAAATCCACAAAAATCGGAACGACCTCAATCGACTTGCAACTGACACTATGACACACAGACTACACACGAAAAATAATAAATCAAACAAACTGACACTTTTGGCCCCCTGAACCAACTCTAAAACACGAAGGTTGACACAAAACAAAAACGGACTCCAGTCGTGGGTTGCCTCCCACGAAGCGCTCTTGCTTAACGTCCTTGAGCCGGACGATACCTGGGCGGTGTTAGGAGACATCCCAACTTAGGATTTCTCTTAGGCCCGAGTCGGAGTTCATGAAATATGGCCTTGGGGATCCTCCGGCAAGTGTGAACTTCTTCCCGTGTGCGTGAATTATCTTGGTTCGTTCTGGTGGCTTGGTAGACGGGGGCTGAGCAATCGGCTTCCAAACCACCTTCGTCTTCTCTTTACTCTCCTCCTTTATCTCGCCAGGATCTTTAACGTTTGGTGATTCATGAGGGGACGCCGTCGGATCCTCCTTCTTCCTCGGCCTTTGTGCTGGCAGCTCATTCTTCAGATTAAGGACCTGTCCAACACCTGGCAAACAAATTTCTAAAGAAACTCCAAATTTTTCGTTAGCACTAGAGTTGACCGAAGCCAACTCCACTGCTTCAACAGATAAGCAATGCATCTCTTCTTTGACTGGGACTTGCATATCGTCCTTGAGGCGGAATGTCATGGTGTTCTTGCCGACCCTTAATGTCAATGAGCCATTCGGAACATTAATGTTAATGCTGGTTGTTGCCATAAACGATCGGCCTAGGAGAAGAGTGGCATCTTCCCCTCGGGTATCCATAATAATAAAATCAGCCAGATTAGTAAAGGGACCACAATTGACAACCACATCTTCTATCAATCCCCTAGGTAATTTCACAGATCTGTCGGCAAACACTAAATGCATGCTAATCCGTTTCAATTCTCATAGGTTCAATTTCTCATACAAGCAGGTAGGCATGACATTAATGGAAGAACCTAGATCAATTAAACTACGATCAATTTTCACATTATTAATAGTGCAAGGCAAAGTGAAAGCACCGGGATCTCGACACTTAGTTGGGGGTGGTATGGGTGTCGCATGGCCATGGATAGCAGAGCATTCTTCATCGAGGGGGACGGGAGACAACTCTTTCTTCTTCTTATTCTTCGCAGGATCCCTTGCGATTTTGTCAGCCTCCGGTATCACTTGGATAGCATCAGTAACTGGTGTATTCATATTCGTGTTCTTCAAGTATCCATACCACTTTCTGTACCGGGTATCATGATCTTTCTCCTTTGATTGCGCGGCCTTAGGAAACAGAATCCGAGGCTGATATGGAGGGAGAGGTGGCGCAGGTGCTGTCTTTGTCAGGGAAGGCGGGGCAGTCACCTCCTCTTCTTATTCTCTATTCTCCTCCTCGATCTTTGGCTTGTCAATGGTTATAGCTTCGGGGATTATGGCTGGTTCAGGAGCTACAGTATCAGCTGATTGCTTGTCGCTTCTTGTGGAGACGGCCTTGACGTGCTCCCTCCTAATGGTAGAGTCGACTTGAACCGAGGATTGATTAAGGAGGGGGCTACTAGTTATCCAGCTGATCATGTTATTTATCATGCTCTCCATTCGTTGACCTCGAGCTTCATGTTCTTGATTTATGGCGGCTTGAAGCTTAACTTTTTCTTCATATTTATCGAGCCTTTCCATGATCAGGTCGAGCGTCTTGGCTACCTCGATATCCCTTGTGTTCCTTGATGTAGATCTCTGAGGTTTATTTTGATAACTATCGCCCAAGTACTGATTCTGACTCTGGTTGTATCCGAGGTTGTAAGGAGGACGCTCTTGGAAGCTTCCTTGTTGTTGAGGAGGTTGTCTGAACTGACAATAGTCGGGGTGGCCCTATTGACTATTGGTGAAGCCTTCATCAATAAAGTTCACTTCCTCTGAAGACCAGTTACCGAAAATCTTCTTCATTTCTTTCTGCACTTCAATCTTGATCTGATCTTCACGGCTTGGTCGGCTCTTAGCTGCTCCAAACTGTCTCTCCCAGCTTCTCGACTTAGATGCGCATTTTGCAAAGTGAAGAAGAGCAGTTGATGACACTTGATTTGACGTGATTATCAGCCTCATTTAAGCGACATTTCTTTGCTTAAGACATGGTTTTTAGGGTAGAATAACGAATATTTAATCGATTGCCCTATCTCGTGCCATTTGTGTTACCTTGGCCCATTTCGGGTCTATTTGATGGTTTTCTAGTGTTTTTATGTTAGCACAGGTTTTTGCCGTCAAATAGAGTAGCCATGGACGTGTCTAAGGCGTTGGAACCTCGAGGAATCAAACCGGAATCGATCCAAGGGGCCGATCAAGTCAAACCAAAAGTCTGCCCATTCACACTTGCATCTTCGGCGAAAATAAGCTTACATCTTCGGCGAAAACAATAGTGCAAATCAACTGGTGCCGAGTCAAAGGAGATTTTCGGCGAAACCAATTAAGTGTTCGGTCCGAAAATGCAAGGCAGAGAGATCAGCCGGCGGAGCCTTCATTCACAAAGGAATTTTTGCCGAAAATTCCTTAAGAATTTCGGCGAAAATAATAAGAGGAATCCGGCTGATTAGGGTTAAGTATAAATACTTAACCCGGCGGCCCAAACAAAAAGATACAATCATAATTCGCAAAATACAACTTTTCGAGATCAGAATTCAGAGAATCCTCTCAAGTTCTGGAGCGAAGAGTTGGAGTTCGAAGAGCCGGATAGAGATCGTGACGCCATCCCTTCCATCTCGGAGAACCGGAGCTAGGAGTGTTATCTACCGAAGATCGAAGTCTGTCAGAGTCGTCTAAATTAGGTTTTTCATATTCTTTTCTGTTCTTCCTTTGAATGATGAACTCTTTCTTTGTCTTTTTTTCTTTTGTAATGATCATGAGTAGCTAAACTCGTTAGAGCTTAGACTAGATGAACCCTAAGTGACCCAGGGCTTTAAAGCGGTCACGGATCGGCGGTGATTAGATTCGAAATTCAATCAGTTCTTTTGCATGTTTGATTCGTTCTTCTTTGTTCATGTTTCTTGTCTGGATTGATCACCTAGATTAGATTCTGGTTAAGCTAAGGATAGAAGCGAACACTCGCCTTACTTTAGAACATCCAATTGAACAATTAACCTTATAATCAAAGTGTGCCTTTTGTAGGAACCGGTTAGGGTTAATTCACTGCAAGAGTAACTCATTAATCATTAGTAATTACACCAATTAATTAAGTCGTTGCGAGAGGTGACCGTACCCGGGCGGCTAGTTAATCTTGGTAGTTAGAACGGATAGAGCGAACGTTCGCCGGTCTTAAACCTAAGGGTAAGGAGTTATGGTGGTGTCTTAGTAATTGATTGAATGAGAATCGAAATCCGCTGATCTGTTGATTGGCAATGCTCTGGGGAACGAAGGGGGATTCAAAGTCTAAGTTCGTCTGTCATTCTTGTTTTCAAACCCTAATTCCCAATCTACTTTAGTTTAATTTGTTTTAATTTCTCTGCATTTCTTAGAGATAGAAGTCGTGGAACTCACACCACGCACAACGTGTTTACCTTCGAGTATTTTGCTAGCTCTGAAGTAACCAATCATAAGAGACCCTCGGAATACAATCTGCTATAGCTTTTTCTTAGCATTAGTAGTTTATTTGGTTGAAACGCATAACAACGATTGCAGCCTTCACCAAATTGGCGTTGTTGCCGGGGACCTTCTTTTGATTGTTCGAAAGAAGAACTGGCAATTTATTCTTCTACTTTCCATCTTTCAATTTTCCACCCACTTCGATTTTACGCCGGTATGTTTGCTTTTGTTGCCTGTAGGTTGTTCTACAGGTTTATGAACCGCTCGATCACTCATTCTCAGTTTAAGCCGGGTAATTCTACTCCGCCGAAGAAACCGCGAGCTCAGAAGCAAGTCATAGTCATTCCGCCTACACCACCTATCCCTAATAAGATTGAGGAGTTGAAGGAGAACTCCTCATCTTCATCCGCTTCATCCACTACTTCAGATTCACCACCACCTTCTCTTCCTGTACGAGTTGCTCAGCGCACCATGGCAGATTACTGTAGACCAATTGCGACTAACCTTCGAGCTAGCGTCGTTGTGCCGCACAACGATGACGACCCTGATTATAATATCACAACCTTCGTCCTGAACATGGTCACTAAGAATCTTCGATTCGAAGGAAAGCCGCAAGAAAACCCCCGCACACATTTGGCGAACTTCCTGGACATGTGCGAGACGTTTAAGAGCGGGAATCTCAGTAAGAACAATCTTTGCTTACGAGCTTTCCCATTCTCTCTTAAAAGCAATGCCAAGGTATGGCTCGGCTCGAAACCACCTGGCTATTACACTGACTGGGATAGTCTAGCTCAGGACTTCATAGAAGAATACTATCCCCCCTCAAGAACGACATTCTACAAGGATAGCATCGCTAGTTTCTCTCAGAAGGAAGGAGTAAGCTTATACGATGCTTGGAACGAATTCCAAGAGCTTCTCTCTGAATGCCCTCATCATGGATTCAACCAGAGTCAGCTAGCCGAAATCTTTGCCCAAGGTATGAATGAGGAAACGGCTGAATGGGTCAACATTTTAGCTAAGGGCAACTGCACAGCACATGAACCAAAAGCTGCTCTACTTCACTTTGCGGACTGCGCATCTAAGTCCAGAAATAGGGAGAGACAGTTTGGAGCAACCAAGAGTCAACCAAGCAGTGAAGATCAGATTAAGATCGCAGTACAGAAACACATGGAAGAGATCTTCGGAACATCTAATAACTGGTCTAGAGAGGAAGTTAATTTCATTGATCAAGTCTTCACCAAGGATCAAAGAGGCTACCCTGACTACCATCAGTTCAGAACACCTCCTCAACAACAGGGAAGCTTCCCTGAGCGTCCTCCTCCCAACTTCGGATTCAACCGGAGTCAGAATCAATGCTGGGAAAATAGTTATCAAGATCCTCCCAGATTCACCAGAGCATATCAACCTCAGAATTTTACATCTGAAGACATGTGGGAGAGAAAACTAGCCCAGAAGCTTGATCTGATTGCAACACGGATGGAGGAACACGAAGAAAAGCTTAAAGCACAAGACGTTTTTAACCAAGGACAGATCGCGCAAGGACAAAGAATAGAGAGCATGATAAATAAAGTTGCTAGCCTGTTAGCCAACCTTCCTCTCTCCAACCAGGCGCCGTCTCGAAACGACTCCTCCGAGAAGAACGAACAAGCTAAAGTCATCACAACTAGGAGCAGTGAGCAGAACAGCCTGGAGAAGAAGAAGGAGGCACTTTCTACTCCCTCTACGGGAGAATGCTCGGCTATCGTTTCTCAATCATCTCCCATACCTATTCCAGCTAAGTGCTCTGATCCTGGTCCTTTTACATTACCTCTAATCATTAATGGCATTGCAGTTGAGCGTAGTTTGGTTGATCTAGGTGCGTCTATAAATGTCATGCCTACGTGTTTATATAAGAAACTGAACCTAGGTGAATTAGAACCGGCTAGTATGCATGTAGTGTTCGCCGACAGGACTATAAAAGAACCTAGAGGAATAATCAAGGATGTAATCACTTGTTGTGGCCCTTTCCGATTTTTCACTGATTACGTAGTAATGGATACTCGAGAGACATATTCTACCCTTCTCTTAGGCCGGCCATTCATGGCGACAGCCGGCATTGACATTAATGTACCAAATGGTTCGTTAACATTAAGAGTTGGGAAGGATACTGCAACATTCCGTCTCAAGGATAATATGAAATACATTCCTAAGGGAGAATCACATTGTTTATCCGTAGAAACTGTGGAATTGGCCTCGGTCAATTTCATTACTGACATCTCTTCTAGTATTCCTAGCTTGATTGTGACTGCAAGTGCTGGACAGGTTACCAAACAGAAACTAAAACCTGTTCCTCAAAAGCCGCCAAAGAAGAAGGAACTGCAAGCCTCTACTAAACCATCGAGCAGACCTCGGGGAAAGAATAAGAAGACGAAGACCCAAATGGTCTGGAGGCCAAAAATTCCACCGTCTTCCACCGAGCCAGCTGCACCACCAATTAGTTCCAAGAAAACGGCGCCGGAACAAGTATGGAGGGAGAAGCCGAAAGCATCTCCTAAGGAAGTACTAACGATCACCGATCCTGGTGATAACAAGCCGAAGATTAAAGAAAAGAAGAAGCCGACAGTCCTCATTCCTTCCATCGTCACACTCAAGAAGGATGATCTCTCCAGAGAACTGTTCGGACCGTTCAAGTTCGTCGATCATCTTCCGATGGACGTACCAAGCTACTACATGTGAACGGGAAGAGATTCACGCTTACCGGAGAAGTCCCGAAGCTGTACTTCATGAACTTCGACGCGAGCGTTAAGGAGAATCTAAGTTGGGATGTCTCCTAATACCGTCCAGGTATCGTCCAGCTCAAGGACGTTAGTAAAAGAGCGCTTCGTGGGAGGCAACCCACGGCTGGAGTCTGTTTTAATTTTTGTTGAACTTGGTATTTTAGAGTCGGTTCGGGGGAGCCAAAAGTGTCAGTTTGTTTGATTTATTATTTTTCGTGTAGATTCTGCATGTCATAGAGTCAGTAGCAAGTTGATTGAGTTCGTTCTGATTTTTGTGGATTTAGCTGTGATTTTCTGAAGTTAGCCGGATTTGCGAAAATATTTTAAACCCGAACAGTTCAAAATTTTCGGCGAAACCACCCTTATTTTCGGCGAAACCGATTTTGATTTTCGAACCTGATTCTCACTGTTCATCATTTTCGGTTCAAAAAGATTTCTATTTTCGGCGAAAAGATTTTTGAAAACCAACAGCCATTTTAACTGAGATTTTCGGCGAAACTACCTTTGAAAATCCGGCAGTGCATTTGACCTGCAATTTTCGGCGAAACCACCCTTTTAATTTCGCCAAAAATAATTTTGAAAATCACCCAAAATTTCCTTTAAAATCCGGCCCACTTCCTCTCTCATCCACTCTCATTTTCGTTCAGCAACCCGAAAACTCCCTCCCCTATCCGTTTTAAAAAAATCGCCGCCACCCACCTCTTTAAATCCGACCGTCGCCGCCGTTTTCCGCCGCTGTCGCCGACCCCCGCCGCTCCCTTCCCCTCCCTTTTCCAATCGATTCAAGCCTTAGAACGTCCGACTCGGAGCTTTGCGGCTCCAGTTCACCGGAAACCTAGTTTTCATTGTTTTTTCACCGATTCCTCCCAACTCGTTCATTTTTAGCAGTCATGGCTTCAAGGTAAGTTGTAGAGATTTTCAATACGAATCTTTTGACATATAGATTGCTGAATTACGTCGGGGTTGACTTTGGGTTGACTTTTCGGTTTGCCTCGTTTTGCGTGCCGACTGTTTTCGTGTGAACTAGGATTAGCAGAACTTGTAGAACTGTTCTAGCATGCTTAGGGAGTTCCGTGCTTAATTTCCATATCATTTGGTCCTATGTTGCTATGCATAAGATTGATTCTTCGTGTTGTTGACTTTTGTAGAAATGTCGGTTTGACTTTGAACTGTTGTTGATCATTTGGCTGCCTGATGTGCTTATTCCCGTTCATTTTATCGTGCTTGCCATTTGAAATCATATTTTACCGTCATTCTCCAAGTTATGATAGTCTTGCCATGCTTAGGGTTCGATATGCCTAAATGTTGACTTTCTAAATGTCGGTTTGACTTTTTGAACTCTGATTGTGCTTATCCGATTCTGGCTGTGCCTAAGTATGTATTTTACTGTCTTTGATTACCGGTTACTCCGCTATGCTTACCCCACTTAGTGTCCCTCATTTCTTTGTGAAATTGAGTTTTTCTACTAAGTGTGGGGTAAGGTTTTGGTTGACTAATCTGGTTTCATTCTAGTTTTAGGAACACCACTTATGAGCGCAGGACTAAGGCGCGACTTGATGGCGCCTCGAGCTCAGGAGCTGCCGCTCCCATCACACCTGTTGTTCTGGGTCCACCACCCGCACTCCCTCGCCGGGCTGGGTACCATCGCACTATCACCCGTCTACCTGACTTCTATTTTGAGTGCTTCCAGAAGCTCGAGCACATCCGGGGAGCTGACGTGCGCCCTCTGTCCATGGATTCCCTCTTCGATCATGATGAGGACTACCACCGGAACGTGCATGACGCCTTAGCACCGGCTGGTCTCCTTGAGCTGACCACCATCGCCGCCGAGTTCCCAGACATTGCCCTCCAGGAGTTCTGGGCAACCTTTGATCTGGATGACACAAGAGGAAGCAACGCTAGAAGGTGGTCACCTTCTATCTTGGTGGGGTGTACCGACAGCTCACCTACGATGAGTTTGCCGCTCATCTCGGCATCCCCTACGAGCATTATTACGACCATCACCTGGGCTGGGGCGAGGATGATGACGACGAGGAGTACCACGCGCTCTGGAGCCACATGACACGCGTGCCTGGAGATCGCCTCGGAGCGGGCAACTCAGTTAAGTCTCTCTCTCACCCGCTCTATAAATTTATTCATATGGTTTGGCGTAGATCCCTATTATATGCACCCGACAAGGATCGCCACCATATCCTTAAGGAGGAGCTCATGCTTCTCCGAGCCATTCGAGAGAGCTACCCTCTCACACCCGGTTGGGTACTAGCTCGCATCTTCCGCCAGAAGATCAGGAGGAAGTCGCCACCTCGCAGACTCTTGGGGGGCAACTTCATAGGACAGCTCATCCTCTCCTTCGGCATCAGCCATGAGTATGGCCCGCACATTCCACGACACCCAGTTAGGACCGTTGGAGGAGACTTAGCGGTTGAGTACGACTTAAACTTGATCTCAGCCCCCATGTAGCAGCAGATCCTCCACTCCAGCCTGTGGTCGAGTCGGAGGAAGAAGATGATGCTGAGGAGCAGCAGCCCCAGCCGCCGCCAGAATTCCAAGATTATATACCCTCGCCACACCATCAGGCAGGGTATGATCACCAGTCGCAGCCGCACATTCCGATCCATACCAGGCACCTCGCTAGCAGCCCCGACATCACCCCACGGATGTTGGGGAATTATATGAGCGACTTCAGGAGTGGCGCATCACCGACAACGCCACTCAAGAGGCGCGATGGACTATTATGCAGCAGCATATGCGCCGCGCCGACCGGCGATATGAGGCACAGATGGCGTGGCAACGCCAGCTCGGCGAATTTCTCCACTTTCCACCTCCCGGTTCACCGGACCAGCAGTGATCGGGTTATATTCCTTTTCTGGTGTCTTCTTTTATTTATTCTTTTCGGATTTCGGTCCAACTTTTTTCTGTGTGGATCCGGGACACTTGTCCCGGTTTCTTTTTTATGTTTCATTTGTTTTTGTTTTGTAGGCAGTAGGGAGACTCCCTTTGCTTCAGGTTCTGCTACACTTCCCTCCGCTTCCGAGGATCCGTGCTCACCCTCTGAAATCAACCGTCCTCATCCAGTTTCTTACATTCCACTCTGAACTCTAGAATTAGTCCTGTGAGGACACAGTCCGATTTAAGTGTGGGGTAGGATGCTAGAGAACCTTGCATGAACTTGATTGCCCTTAATTGCATTATTTGTGTGCCTCGTGATTCCATTCCAGTCTCTCTAGCATTAGAATGGCTCAGTTCTTGATTTTTGATGTTAAGTTGTTGTTCAAACTTTCATAATGATGCTTAGACTGCTTAACCTAGAACTTGAGAACCAACTAGTATACTTTGATGCTAAATTGTCTGGTCAGAACAGAATTTTAAAATCACACTTGTAGTTTGTAGCCTTGATTGCATGAAAATGACCGAATCCGACTAGCAAACCAACTGTGAGCTTTTGATCCATTGCACGTAACTTGCAATTTAAATTCTTTCTGAGTGGTTTTCTGTTTACTTGAATGAGTTAGAATTTGCATAAGACCTACTCGAGACCACACGATGACACGAGTTTCTAGAAGGATAGGGGCACCTAGATTCAGCTACTAAGCCAGATAGCCTACCAAACGATAAAATCCACTAGGTTTAGACCCTTGAGCTTGGCCTGTTCTTTCGGTTCGATAATACATTACAGCCATTTCCCATTTCTTTCATTCCCCATTGATCCCCTGGTTGTAGTTCTAGATTGACCTACCGGAAGTCGGTTTGTGGTAACCTGCCTATAGCCATTAAATAGGTGGTCTTAGCTAATATGTCCAGACGTGTAAACCCTTCTAGCAACTAAAAGAAAATCGGCACAAAAGAAAGAAAAAAGTAAAGTAAAAAAAGAAGCAAGCTTCAGAAAAAAAAGAAGCAGAAAAATCAAAAAAATAAGAAAAGTTTCAAAGTGTTGTTCAATAAAACGTTCTTCTCCCTACAAATGGAAGAACGAAGTCAAAAGAAAAAGTTCAAAAGAAAAGAAAAAAATCGTGTAAAGAAAAAGAATAAGTGCTAGGTTGCTTGAGGTATCATAGGACGAGCGTTCATCATTCCACCCGTGTTTGGTTAGATGGTAGGAAGCCATAGATTAGATTCGAGGGAAGTTAGTCGAAAGCTACACCGCACAAAGCCATCATCATTCATTCCCATCATCCATCTCATTATAAACCCGAGTAGTGTAGATTTCATTACGGTCCTAGCAGGGAAGTCCTTCTTGACTAGATACTCGTGTTGTCACAGTGGTGGAGATGTGGTCAAAATGCAAACCTATGACAGAATTCGGTAACAGAAAATGATCGAGAGCAGAAACACGTCCTTAAACACAGAGAGTGAGAGTTCCCATTGTACTAGATATATCCTGTGTGAGGAGTCTGGTCGGTCAGGTCAAATTCGTGCATAATTGGTTGCTAATTACTTGTCGTGTGCAGTTTATTAGTGAGACCAGGTAGTTTGGCTGATCTGTATGCAGGTTAGGTTTCTTGTTCGAGGATCGATCTGTCTAATAATTCATTGTGTTTGATTGAGCTCCAATTTAATCGATCTTATCATATATGAACATGAGCATTTCTATTCAGTTTGCTTGAGGACAAGCAAAAGCTTAAGTGTGGGGTATTTGAGGACACTCGATTTGACGTGATTATCAGCCTCATTTAAGCGACATTTCTTTGCTTAAGACATGGTTTTTAGGGTAGAATAACGAATATTCAATCCATTGCCCTATCTCGTGCCATTTGTGTTACCTTGGCCCGTTTCGGGTCTATTTGATGGTTTTCTAGTGTTTTTATGTTAGCACAGGTTTTTGCCGTCAAATAGAGTAGCCATGGACGTGTCTAAGGCGTTGGAACCTCGAGGAATCAAACCGGAATCGATCCAAGGGGCCGATCAAGTCAAACCAAAAGTCTGCCCATTCACACTTGCATCTTCGGCGAAAATAAGCATACATCTTCGGCGAAAACAATAGTGCAAATCAACTGGTGCCGAGTCAAAGGAGATTTTCGGCTAAA
Organism: Linum lewisii; assembly: GCA_034768395.1. Classification (NCBI taxonomy): domain Eukaryota; kingdom Viridiplantae; phylum Streptophyta; class Magnoliopsida; order Malpighiales; family Linaceae; genus Linum; species Linum lewisii. The sequence goes on along the minus strand of CM068301.1, from coordinate 37,737,694 downwards.
CCAATTAAGTGTTCGGTCCGAAAATGCAAGGCAGAGAGATCAGCCGGCGGAGCCTTCATTCACAAAGGAATTTTCGCCGAAAATTCCTTAAGAATTTCAGCGAAAATAATAAGAGGAATCCGGCGGATTAGGGTTAAATATAAATACTTAACCCGGCGGCCCAAACAAAAAGATACAATCATAATTCACAAAATACAACTTTTCGAGATCAGAATTCAGAGAATCCTCTCAAGTTCTGGAGCGAAGAGTTGGAGTTCAAAGAGCCGAATAGAGATCGTGATGCCATCCCTTCCATCTCGGAGAACCGGAGCTAGGAGTGTTATCTACCGAAGATCGAAGTCTGTCAGAGTCATCTAAATTAGGTTTTTTAGATTCTTTTATGTTCTTCCTTTGAATGATGAACTCTTTCTTTGTCTTTGTTTCTTTTGTAATGATCATGAGTAGCTAAACTCGTTAGAGCTTAGACTAGATGAACCCTAAGTGACCCAGGGCTTTAAAGCGGTCACGGATCGGCGGTGATTAGATTCAAAATTCAATCAGTTCTTTTTCATGTTTGATTCGTTCTTCTTTGTTCATGTTTCTTGTCTGGATTGATCACCTAGATTAGATTCTGGTTAAGCTAAGGATAGAAGCGACGCTCGCCTTACTTTAGAACATCGAATTGAACAATTAACCTTATAATTGGAGCGTGCCTTTCGTAGGAACCGGTTAGGGTTAATTCACTGCAAGAGTAACTCATTAATCATTAGTAATTACACCAATTAATTAAGTCGTTGCGAGAGGCGACCGTACCCGGGCGGCTAGTTAATCTTGGTAGTTAGAACGGATAGAGCGAACGTTCGCCGGTCTTAAACCTAAGGGTAAGGAGTTATGGTGGTGTCTTAGTAATTGATTGAATGAGAATCGAAATCCGCTGATCTGTTGATTGCCAATGCTCTGGGGAACGAAGGGGATTCAAAGTCTAAGTTCGTCTGTCATTCTTGTTTTCAAACCCTAATTCCCAATCTGCTTTAGTTTAATTTGTTTTAATTTCTCTGCATTTCTTAGAGATAGAAGTCGTGGAACTCACACCACGCACAACGTGTTTACCTTTGAGTATTTTGCTAGCTCTGAAGTAACCAATCATAAGAGACCCTCGGAATACGATCTGCTATAGCTTTTTCTTAGCATTAGTAGTTTATTTGGTTGAAACGCATAACAACGATTGCGGCCTTCACCAGCAGCTTCCGGTGCAAGTGCGATGTAATCTCCGTCAGGTAAGGAGTTAACCCATTCAGATGACTCTTCGTTCATACCCCAAGCAAATATCTCTGCTAGCTGCCTCTGAGTGAAGCCATGATAAGGGCAGCTGTGGAGGAGTTCTTGGAATTCGTTCCAAGCATCTGTAAACTTACTCCTTCTCTCTGTCTGAACCTTGAGATGTTTTTCTTATAAGCAGTTGTTCAAGAAGGAGGGAAATATTCCTCTACGAATTCCTGAGCAAGAGTCTCCCAGTCAGTGTAGTAACCAGGTGGTTTACCAGTGAGCCACCTATTAGCTGCACCTTTCAGAGAGAACGGGAAAGCTCTCAAGCAAAGAGTGTTCTTGTCGAGATTCCCATTCTTGAAAGTGCTACAGAGATCAAGGAAATCCGTCAGATGCGTGCAAGGATTGTCTAATGGCCTGCCTTCAAATTGTAAATCCCTAGAGATCATTCCAAGAAGGGGATCTTGATCTCATATTCAGGACCGTCTTCATTGCGCGGTACAAAGATGGAAGATCGACTGCTAGCAGCACTTGGCTTATTGTAATCCGCAAGGCTCTTTTGAGTAGCCATCGTGGTAGGGAAGATGGAACGGAAGTGATTCGATTTTGTACCTGCTATGATCTGCACGGGACAAAAACAAGCACAACCGGTGTAAAATCGAAGTGTGACGGGTAATGAAAGATGGAAAGTAGAAGAATAAAATGCCAACCCTTCTTTCAAACAATATAGAAGAGTTCCCGGCAACGGCGCCAATTTGATGCTGCAGTTTTAGCGGTATCAAATACTACCAAGCTAGAAGCTAGGGTAGATCGTATTCCACAGGGTTTCTTCTAATTGACTACTCAAGAAACTGGCGATTTATCCAAGTTTAAACACTTGTGCGTGGTGTGAGTTCCACGACTTCTAATCTAAGATGCAGGAAAATTAAAATGAAACTAAAAGACAGAATGATTTAAAGGTTTAAACAGATGACAGACAAGCTTAGATTTCGAATCCCCCTTCGTTCACCAGAGCATTGGCAATCAACAGATCAGCGGTTTTCAATTCTCATTCAATCAATTTCTATACACCACCATAACTCCTGACCCTTAGGTTTAAGACTGGCGAACGTTCGCTCTATCCGATCTAACCACCAAGATTAATTAGCCGCCCGGGTACGGTTGCCTCTCGCAATGACTTAACTAACTGGTGCAATTACTATTGATTTATGAGTTACTCTTGCAGTGGATTAACCCTAACCGGTTCCTACGAAAGGCACGCCCCAATTATAATGTTAACTGGTTGAATTGATGTTCTAAAGTGAGGCGAGCGTTCGCTTCTATCCTCAACTTAACAAGAATCTAAACTAAGTGATCACGAAAGACAAGTTTTTGATGTTTCAAAGCAGGGAAGCTGTCTGGCGACAAACCCTAGCTCACACAAACCCTAATCTAGGCGATCAGCCAGAAAAGAAACACAAGAACAACGAAACTAATCTAGCCGTCAACTAGACGAGAAACGCAGAACAACAATCAAGAACAAAACAACCATGCAAAGAGAAACTGATTGAATTTCGAATCTAATTGCCGCCGATCCGTGACCGCTTTAAAGCCCTGGGTCACTTAGGGTTCATCTAATCTAAGCTCTACGAGTTTAGCTACTCATGTTCATACAAAAAGAATCAAAGATAAAGAAAGAGTTCATCATCCAGAGGAAAAACAGAAAAGGATATGAAAAACCTAATTGAGACGACTCTGGCAGAACTTTGATCTTCGGTAATCTGCACTCCTAGCTCCGAGTCTCCGAGATGAAAGGGATGGCGTCACGATCTCTTTCCGGCTCTTCGAACTCTAACTCTCCTCCAGAACTCGTGAGAATTCTGAAATTAATTGGTATTATGTGGTATATTGATTTTGGCCGCCGGGTTAAGTATTTATACTTAACCTAATTGACCCGGATTTCCTCTTATATTTTCGCCAAAAATAAGGGATTATTTTCGCCGAAAATAATGGTGCAAATGGCTGGACCCTCGGCTGACTTCTCCTGTAATTTTCGCGTCGGCCGAGAACTTTACATTTTCGCCGAAAATTTCCTTTACTTGGCACCAGTCGATTTGTGATGATATTTTCGCCGAAAATGATAGGGTATTTTCGGCGAAAACTTCTTTGTAAACCGGGCAGGAATTTGTTTGAACTTGATTGGCTCTTGATCGATTCCGGTTCAGTTCCTCGATGTTCTAATGCCTTAGACACGTCCTTGGTTACTTATTCGATGGAAAAAACCTGTGCTAACATAAAAACACTAGAAAACCATCAAATAGACCTGAAACGGGCCAAGGTAACACAAATGGCACGAGATAGGGCAATCGATTGAATATTTGTTATTGTACCCTAAAAACCATGTCTTAAGCAAAGAAATGTCGCTTAAATGAGGCTGATAATCACGTCAAATCGAGTGTCATCAGCTAGTCACCATGATCCTAAGAATCCGCATGAGATTACTTCGGCTACTAATAGCACTAACCTTGTCCGTCATAGTCTTGCAGAGTTGTTTGCCATTAGTGATGTGCAGGAAAAGACGGATGAAGTAAAGGAGACTCCACCTTTCATACTCCCAAAGACACCACCTAAGGCTAAGAAGAAAGGTGTAAAGAAGTCACCTGAGAAGGGCAAGGAAGCTGCACCAATGGGTGAGACTAGCAATACTAAGAAGCCACCCGATGAAAGGCTCAACTCCAAGTGGTTTGGTCCCTTCTCCATTGCTCCCACCTCACCATCCGGGAAATCCATGCTCATTCCACCCGAAGTTGGTAAGGTACAATTCAAGTTTCGAGTGCCATGCGAAGGTAATGACATTGACTTCAAGGAGGTAATGAGTTGGGATGGTTTTACTTAGCTTAACCCTTATGCTTTCGTCTAGCTAGAGACGTTAAAGAAGCGCTTCATGGGAGGCACCCCATGTTATCCTTACCTTTTCGTTTTTATGTTTTTGTGTTGTTTTAGTTCGTTGAATAAGATTTTGGCAAGCACTTAAGTGAATCACTCTTCACAATGAGCGCTATGGGACTCTTCCACTACTTTGGCTTCCTAAGCTTTTCACTACCACCGCGGTAACCTCGTTCCACCTTACCCTCTCTCTCTTGATCATTGAGGACAATGCTCATGTTAGTCGTAGGGGAGTTTGAGGTTTGGTGTGATTACTTGTTGGTAGAAGTCTAATGTTTTGCTTGGTTGAATTGCATGATCCTAATTGAATGTCGATTTCCCATATTGTAGAAGCATTCGGTTCTTGACTTTTGGTGTTTAATTGACTTCAAGTTTCACAATGACGTTTAGACTGTTCCACTTAGAAACTATAACCAGCATGTTAGCGCTAATATCAAATTGAGTCTAGGCCAGAACAGAGATTTCATCACTCTTGTATGTTGGTTGATTGGCTTGATAACACCGGTCTAAGATGATGAAGGCAGTCAGTATTTTCACCCCTTTTCCATGTTTTTCTTAAAACGTGATTGTGGCTTGAGATTAGATGGAATCCAATTCGAAATCTTGTGTGGAAGTTGTAAGGGGTTAAGGATCAAGTGGCTAATGTCAAAAGAAAAGAAAAGAAAAGCTAAGCTAGGCAAGCTCGGCACCTAAGTGAAGTGTTGGGTTGAGCACTAGCAAAGGCAAAAGCTGTGAGCTAGGCAGGTTCAACACCTAAGTGAAGTGTTGGATCGAGCACTAGTATGCAGTAAGAAAAAGGAAAAAAGGAAAAAAAATGAAGAAGAAAAGAGAAAGAAAAGAAGAAAAAAAGAGTTCTCAAATGTAGCCCTTGATCCTAGCCCGAGTTTGTAAAGTGTGGATCTAGAAGCGGATGAAGTCGAGTCGATAGCCACGTCATGATCACTCACCAATTTCAATCCATTTCCCGAGTTCAAGTCCTTTTGATTAGAGTTGGTGTTGACGTGGTCGGTTTTGCTGTGTCCCAATCAACCACTACTTGAAGTGTGCAGAAAATAGTGAGGTCTAGACTTGTTTGGTTGACGTTCTTGCATGTGTAGGTTTAGTTTGTTCGTGGAACAGTTTAAGCCGAATTGTTATTGCTTGAATCTCAATGGGGCCGATCTTGTCATTTGTGAACTTGGATGTTTTCTAATTCATTTGCTTGAGGACAAGCAAAGCTTAGTCGTAGGGGAATTTGATGTGATTATATTTAGTGCATTTTAAGTCCATGATTAGCCTAGTGATCTCCCGTGTTTGATCTCATTTTGCTATGATTTATACGTTTTTATGAATGTTTTATGCAAAGTGCCCTTTTGTTGCCCGGTTGCCACTTTGAGGCCAATTCCATGTCTATTGGAGCTGTTCTCTTTGTATTTTCAGGTCTTGGTGTTGAAGTACTGGTGACAAGGAGCACGTGGGATCAAACGGGAGATCAATCGGAGCTAGGACGGAGGAGATATGGACGTTGCAAAATCGAAGAAAATACGACTTTTAGCTGAAGACATTTTCGGCGAAAATATCGTAGGATTTTCGCCGAAGAAGAAGTTTTCGGCGAGATTTTCAAGTTCTCGAATCGAAAACTCTAAGCAGACGGAAGACCTTTGATCAGTGAAGATATTTTCGGTGAAAACATTCAAAGTTTTCGCCGAAAACTTTAGAAGGTCTGTGCAGCCGGTCAGTGTTTACAAAGGCATTTTCGGCGAAAATCTCACATAATTTTCGCCAAAAATATCAGGGTTTTCAGGTGCAGTATATAAAGGTGAAAGAGGCAAGAATTTTAGGGAGAATTGATTCTATTTTACAACATTATCGCCGACTCCTCTCTCTCTCTCAACTCATCATCGTCATCGCCAATCACCATCCTCTCCCTCAAACACACACCAACCTCCCTCAATTGTTGATCAACTTGAAGATCTAAGTGAAGCCTTCCACCCTTTGATTGGAGCTTGAAGAGCCAAGTGGGAAGATCCTCCATGGAACCAAGGATGGTCTCCTCTACTCAAATTCAGGTTTCTTCCATGGTTAAGCTAGGCTAAGCTTAGGTTTAGTTTAGTGAGGGATGGATCAAGCTAGGATAGGTGATTGATTGTATGGATTGAGTTTTTCTTAGCCATTTGTGTAAGATGATGATCCTAGACCTTGTGCTTGGTAGCCATTAGAGTTTGATTTGCTTTTTTGGTATTGTTATATCTTTCAATACATGAGAATGATTGATTGATGTTGATCTAAGGTTTGAGGATTGTAATTGAATGATTTGAGAGATAGGATTATGCATTTACAACCATTTTATGCTTGTTTTCTTTGGTGACATTTTATCAAACACTTGGTGTGCATTTGGTTTGCTCTCATTTGAAGGTTGAAAGACCCTTTTGATTGCTAGACTAGTGTTTTATGATTGACATGAGAGTGTCTTGCATCATTTACCTTGTGTTAGATGAATGTTAGCATTGAGATCAAGTGTTGAGCATTTCATTGAGCTAACTTAAAGCATTCCATTCCCTTTGTTCACATAGCGAGAGCATGGTGCATTTGGTCTAGGAATAGAGAGTCAACTGTGCGAGAGTTCGTTGATTCTACTTGAGTGAGATGCATGGTCATTAATTACACCTCGTTGCTTGAGATTCAATCCAGCTTTCATGAACCTTGAGCTTGAAGAAACCCCTTGCTAGACTAAACTCTTTTCTCTCTTGTTTGATCCTCAATTTCTCTTGTCAATTTTACTTTGTTTGTTTATGTTTTTAAATTGTTCTTCTTCAAAACCAAATCTCAATTCAAATGTTTAGACCGTTCACGAATTTTGTGAGTATTAGCCTATGAGAGGACCTCGAGGAATACGACCTTGATAAAATTCCTTATCAAGCTTCCTTGACATTCTTAGGTTCAGTTAGAGAGACAAAAGCACTCTGTGATGACCTAGATCGAGTAACAAGACAAGAATTTGGATCTCCTATCACTTGACTGGGAGGATGCCTCCTAGTGATATGTTGAGGAGCCTGATTCTCACAGTTATCCTCTATGTGATCAGTGGTCTCATGACTTTCCTCATCAGAATTTTCTTTGGCCTCAGTTTCTTGATCAGGAAGATACACCAGATCAGGTTCATCATCTTCATTTTTATCAGCTTCCTTGACTTGAGTTGTTGATTCATCAAAGATAACATTAATTGATTCTTCAATCTTGAGAGTCCTCTTATTAAATATTCTGTAAGCCTTGTTGTTGCTATCATAACCAACAAAGATTCCTTCATCTGACTTAGCATCAAATTTTCCCAGCTGATCCTTAGAATTGAGTATGAAGCACTTACATCCAAAGGTTCTGAAATAGCCAATATTTGGAGCCCGTTTCTTAAGGAGCTCGTAAGGAGTCTTCTTTAATCCAGAGCGAATAAGAGCTCTGTTGGTTACATAACATGCTGTGTTGACAGCTTCTCCCCAAAATTTCTTAGGAAGATTGTAGTCGTTGAGCATAGTTCTAGCAATCTCAATAAGAGTACGATTCTTTCTTTCAGTAACTCCATTTTGCTGAGGAGTTCGTGCTGCTGAAAAAGTGGGAGATATTCCCTCTACATCAGTAAAGTTCTTGAATTTTTCATTCACAAACTCTCCACCATTGTCGCTTCTGATGACTTTGACCTTTAAATCAAGTTCTCTTTGAATCTTGGTAACAAAGAGAATGAATTTATTAACAGCTTCATCTTTAGATGCAAGGAGGTATATCCAGCAGAACCTGGAAAAATCATCAACTAGAACAAAACAATATTATTTTCCTCCAATAGTTTTGATGTTCACTGGACCAAAAAAATCCATGTGAATCAGCTCACGAGGTTCAGATGTGGACACAACAGACTTTGAGCACAGGCATCACAGAAAAATTCTTTAGTTGAGCTGATTTTGGGAAGTCCACGAACCAGGTTTTTGCTACTAAGTTTGCTAAGAACACCAATACTTACATGTCCAAGCTTCATGTGCCATGTCATCTGACTGTCTTCTTTCACAGAGTGAAGACATATTTCAGTAATATTAGAAACCTTGTTAAAATTAATGAGATAGATGTTACCTTTCCTATAACCAGTGAAAAGTACTTCCTTAGTGCTTAAATTTTCAATGTAGCATATAGAACCTTCAAACACCACCCGATTCACATCTCCACACAGCTGACTTATGGATATGAGATTGTGTTTAAGACCTTTAACCAGCATAACTCTTCTGAGAAAAACCTTTTCTTTGACTCCAATATTTCCAACTCCAAGAATGTCACATGTGCTATTATCACCAAGAGAAACTGATCCTTGAGTGCAGGTAGTTAAATTTGTGAAAAGAGATTGATTACCAGACATGTGATGAGAGCATCCACTGTCAAGAACCCATTCTTCTTCAGAAATGTCAGCTTGATAACATACCTGCAAACATAATTGCTATTTGATTTTTCTTACCCATACCTTGTTAGGAAGAGCAGTGGTAGCATTCCTTTTGTTTGTTGTTGACTTACCAACACAAAACTTACTTATATGACCAATCTGATGACAATTGAAGCAGGTTGGAACTGAGGGTTTATAGGATTTCTGCCAGTAATCCCCTTGAATTATCATCATGTTTCTATGAAGAAACTTAAGCCGTTCCCTGAACCTCCAGTTATCAATAACCAGATTTCTGATTTTTCTGGTTTGTACATCTCTCCCTTCTTTTAGTTCCTTGATTTCTTTTGTCAGCTTCTCTTTCTCAGCTTTAATTTGATCATATTCTTGATTGAGAAGATGATACTTAGTGTTTACTCTTGAGAATTCTAGCTGTATTCCTTGGATGGTGGCATCTAGCTCATCATCAATACTTTCAGTAACTGTCCTCTTTTCATAATCGGTTTCAAAATCCGAATCAGAATAATAGTTCCTAACAATTACCTGATCAGTATCTGGCACAGTGCTGGGAATTTGGCCTATAGCCATGAAGGCTCTGACTTCTCTTTCTTCATCACTGTCATCACTTTCATCGTCACTACCACTCCATGTAGCTTGCATGGCTTTCTCTCTTCTTAGTTGCGGACATTTAGCCTTGACATGTCCCTGTTTTCCACAATTGAAACATCCAACTTGACTTACAGTGTTACTGCTGCTGCTAGTACTTCCTTGGTCTTTCTTTGATTTTAAAGACTTGTATGATCCTCAATCAGAGGTCCTCTCATTTTCTGAATCTCTTGATTTTCCTTGAGTGTTAGACTTCTTCTTTTCCCTTCTTAGTCTGAGAAGACGACTGACCTGTTTACTTAAAAGGGCAAGTTCAGACTCATCATAATTTTGTATATCTTCTTCTATCAATTCAGATTCTGCTTTTAAGGCAATGGATTTGGTTCTTGCATCATCTGCTTCATCTTCTCTTCTCATGACCTCTTCATGAGTGATGAGAGATCCAATTAGATCATCAATATTAATAGTAGCAAGATTCTTTGATTCTTCAATAGCAGTAATCTTGGGTCTCCACTGCTTTGGTAATGACCACAAGAGTTTCCTTATGAGATCTTCATTTTCATAGTTCCTACCAAGACCATCCAGCTTGTTTACAATATTCTGAAATCGATTGTACATGGCTGAGATTGTCTCACCTTGATTCATTTGAAAGAGTTCAAACTCGTGTTTGAGCATATTAATCCTTGAAGTCTTGACTAATTAAGTTCCTTCATAAGTAACTTGGAGCTTATCCCATATCTCCTTGGCAGACTTGCATCCAGAAACCCTGCTGAATTCTTCATGACCAAGAGCACAGAACATGATATTCATAGCTTGAGAATTCAGTTGTACCTTTTTAATATCTTCATCAGTCCAGTTATCTTCATCAGTTTTGATATCAAGAGGCCCTTTGATGACAATCCTCCATAGCCTAGGATTAATTGTCTCGATGAACAGTTTCATTCTATTTTTCCAATACCCATAATGAGTTCCTTCAAATCTGGGAGGACGATTTTGAGAAATCAGCAAGGAACACAGAGTTTTCTTGACTAGTACTCATGTTTAATGGTCCAGGAAAAATTGAACAGGCGAGAGTCAACTCCTGAATCCAGTCACTAACAATCGTGTGATTGACTTTCTTAATGCCTGGCTCTGATACCACGTGATGTAACTCTCTAATCAGCTAGCACTTTTTGCAACAGAGATATAGAGCTCTAAATGAGTAAGTGTGCAGCTGAGTTTTGCAAGAACTGTAAAACTGAAAATGTAAAATGAACACAGGAAATTTTTAACGTGGTTCGGCAAATAAAGCCTACTCCACGTCCCAAGGGAAGTGATCCCTTGAGAATAATTTGATTCGAGTCCACGAATCTGAGAGCCTTTGAGCTTGAGAGTTACACCCTTTAGATTTCTCCTCGAATTCTACCTGCTATACTAATTCAGTTCCCCACTGAATAACAAGCTATGTAACTACTCACAACTCTATCTTTGTAAAACACTCTTCCTCATAGAATACAAGTGTGATTACAATCTCTACCTACTGCTGCAAACTCCGACAGCTTTATAGACAGCAATTGATCGTCAGAACAGGAAATGGACTGAAATCCTTGGAGACGATTTGATCTGACTCAAATAGTTTCTGTATTTGCAACAGATTGATATCTTCCAGAGATGATCCAGCTGTGGACGTGATCTTCAGGATAATCTAGCTGTCAGGAAATCTCCAGACTTTCCTTTCCAAGATGAGGGATCACCACCTGCACACAAAGAAACAAACTACGAATCATTGTAGCATGTCATGATGTAGTGTGTCACGATCAGCCTATCATTAAGGGATCACAACACAGGTTACCCTGGATTCATATCCTTTACTGCTTTTTAGAAAATAGCTTCGAAAATTCCCTTCTATTTCAATTCTTGTTTTCAGTTTCGAGTTGTAAGGCAAGAGAAAATTGGTGGCCATCATACCATCAACAAAAACCCTAATCGAGGTTAAGAAAAAGAAAAGAAAGCAAGGCCACCCTTGCCACGTTATTTTCCTTTCGTTGTAAGTCTATTTCTAAGAAGAGGGGATAGAAAACTGCTTCCGTTTGCTAGTACTAACCATGGAAGACGAGAGATTAGCCAACATGGAAGGCCACCTCCAGACCCTTGGAGCTACCCTAGCCGCCGTCCAAGAAACCCTAGCCAGGCTTCAAGCCGGAAGAGGACGAGATGAGCGCCGAGAGGACAGCCCTGAAGATCTGAACCGGAGAGCCCAAAGGCTAGCTCAAGAGATTGATGATGATGTGAGCAACCTCAAGCTCACCATGCCTAAGTTTGTCGGCAAGTACAATGCCGACGAGTACTTGGATTGGGAGAGAAGTATGGAGGACTTCCTCAAGTGCCATCATTATTCTGAACGAAAAAAGGTAATCCTCGCCACTCTTGAATTCACTGACTATGCTGCTCTATGGTGGAGCCAATTCAAGAGCCAGGTTCAAAGAGATGAGGAAGACCCCATTCAGTCATGGAGAGATCTCAAGAGAATAATGAGGAAGAAGTTCATTCCTGGAACCTATATCCAAGACCTACACACTCCCTCCAAAACTTAAAGCAAGGCACCATGTCCGTGGAGCAATATACCAAGGAGATAGAGATGTTGGTAGCCAGACTCGACCTCAGAGAAGAACCCGAAGCAAAGATAGCCCGGTTTGTGGGTGGGCTACACACCGAGATCATGCACCAAGTCAACATACTTAACTATGTTGACTACAAGGATCTCAAAGCCCTAGCTAACCGCGTGTGGAGAGAGGTAAGGAAGGGCTACACGAGAAGATCAACCAATGCCCCATGGAGAGGAGGCTCGAGTACAAGCCAGGCCCCATGGAAGCCCGAACAGCCCCGAGGCTCAAGCTCACGGCCAAACCCTAACCCTGGGGATTCGGCACCACCGGTAACATCTGCCCCACCTACTTCTAAGGTTCAAAACTCTAACCCACGTCCCAGTGGAATTGTATGCTTTAAATGTCAAGGTAGAGGACATATCTCAAGGACTGTCCTAATCAACGAACAATGGTGGTAAGAGAAGGAGGAATCGAGACAGATGATGAAGAAGAGGAGAAGAAGGAAGAAGAAGAAGAATCGGATGAAGGAGAACAAGTTAAGCCCGAAGGGCTTGAGAAGTTTGCAGAGTTAATCTATAAAACCCTAGCACCCGGCGCCCCCGCGCTGCCCAACCGGGCCTCACCAGCCCCGGCGCCCTGGCACCCAGCCTCGGCGCTGCCCGACCAGGCCTGACCAGCCCCGGCGCCCCAACCCTCGGCCCCGACCCCGACTGGCGCTGCCTAACCAGCCTCGGCACCCCAGCACCCAGCCCCGGTGCTGCCCGACCAGGCCCCAGCACCCCAGCGCTCGGCCCCGACCCCGACTGGCGCTACCCGACCAGCCTCGGCGCCCCCGCACCCAGCCCCGGTGCTGCCCGACCAGGCCCTGGCGCCCCAACATTCGGCCCCGACACCGACTGGCCCACCCCGACCAGTCCTAGCGCCCCAGCACCCGACGCCACCCTGCCCGACCAGGCCCTGGCCGCCCCAGCACCCGGCCCCGACCTGTCGCTGCCCGACGCCCCCCGGTGCATCACCACCCGATGTCACGCCCCGAGTCCAGGATCCACTGCCCGACGAGTCCCAGCGCGTCCCCGCCTGCCGCTCCGTCCCGGTCCTACCCGACCCCGACACGATAATGCCCGACGCCATCGACTGGCTGACGCCCGACGCCCCCAGCCACCCCGACGCGTCACTGCCCGCCGCCGCCACCTTGCCCAACGTGCCCTGGCCTACCCCCGGCACCCCCGTGCCCCGACCCGACGCTTCACCGACGGTCCTCTGTGTACCTAAGATTCAATGGGAGATCACCTCCCGACGAATTTTGAGAGCTGCCACGAGCGAAGAAGATCCGGATGCTGACCCGATGTGGAAATGAGTGAGGAACTCTCACCGGCAACCTCCCCGAGCCTTAACCTTATTGTTGATAGTTTTTCAGGGGAAGGAGCTATGGAGACCGATGGAGAAAGCACTGAAGAACCTGAGCCTTGGTCCGTCACTGACTCAAGTGACACTCCTAGGTCTAAAGATGATGTTGAATCTTCCCCGACCGTGGCCAATAAAATTGCTGAAGTTTGGAAGAGGGTAATGAGCACTAGGAGAGAACCCGAGATGGATTTGGGGACAAATCAAAGGCAAGAAGAGGGGATGATATGATCCAACAATGATGCCTTGATGCCAACCGGTACTCCTACACCCCACCAGGGTCACCTAGCCAAGACAGGACCCTAGGACCTCACAAGAAGCATATAGAGCCTAGGGCAGCCATCTTCAAGCCCTAAAACCAAGGTACGCCCTAAAATATCGACTAAGTCCTTCCCTTGCAGGTAGAAAGACTCCAAGAGATGGAATGATATTCCAGGCCATGCTGCTGGCCAAGGATATAAACCCTAGCAAGGAAGAAAAACCTCAACCTGCTCCTAGCCTGACCTCCAGGAGCCCTGAAGAAGAAGTCGGTCCCTTGAGTGACCCTCTGGAAGCATTTCTGGAGTATAGGAGGAAAAGAGCCCAAGAATACTTGGCCTGGAGAGGAGAGCTTCCAAGGATTGACCCTGAGCCGAGCCATAAGGAAAATTGGAGTCCTTGGCCCCGAGGCACGACACTTGGACCGACCCCACCCCCGGAAAGCTACCTCAGGAGCTACTTGGAGGCCTACCAGAAGCTTAAAGAGGAAGGCCCAAGCAGAATTGAAGAGGGCCCGAAGAAAGGCCAGTTCCGAGCCCTAGACCGGTAGTCGGACCGATCCGAGGGATCCCCTGAAGCCGGCCAAGAAGACCGGGACTCTTGGGCGACACCCATGCCCCTGGACCAGCCTGGCGCACACGGCTACCCGTATCAGGCCCGGCGCCCGACCGGACAAGCCCACCGGGCCGCCACCAAAGCCAACCGGCCCGAGCAGCCGAATTCGGCCAGATTAGGGTTTTTGACCTATTTAGGTCTTTTATTCCATATTGACGACTCCATCATTATTTTATGTTTTATTCCTTTTTAGTCGGATTATTTAGGGGTTTTAGGATTCTTTTTAGGAGTAGGACTCTTTATTTTATTCTTATTTAGAAGTAGTCTTTAGGGAGGAGAGCTTGTTCCCTCTCCTATATAAGGAGGCCGCCGGCCACCCTTGTAAAACACAACTTTTATGAAATAAACAACCCCTTTTAGAACTTTGTTCTTGAAACCCCTTGTTGTATTTGCATGTTGCAATACTGAAGGATCGACTTATCATCAAGAGCATCCATCTCTTGGCGTGGCGTCATCGACTTGATACTTCTGGTTCCTAGCTGTTATATAGCTATCGGGTCAAAGTCCTCTCCATCCCGGTTCCTGACGGTTTCTACCTCGTTGCACGATCATCAACTTGCGGTGTTCAAGGGTCGTCTGCCCACGGTTGCAGCGGTTCACATCACTACTCCTCCACTATATAAAGAGGCCGCCGGCCTCTCATTGTAACTCAACCTTTTTGCCAAATCAAATATAATTCAGAACTTTGTTCTCAATCCTTTTAAGTTTTTGCTCGTGCATAGCTTAGGGAGATGGTGTTATCAACAGAAGTAATCCCCTTCTGTCGTGGAGCCATTCTACCGGACACTTAGGGTTCCCGGTTAATTGCAACCGGCGGGTCCAAGTACTTTTCCGCCCCGGCGCCGACGGTGAGCTCAAGCTAGGATTCAAGACTTGCGGTGGTTAGGGTCGTCTGCCCACGGTTGCAGCGGTTCACATAAGTTTTGGTATCAGAGCTTCGGTTCAACACGAGGACCAAAATCTATCCCAGTCTTCAGGTTTGAAACCCTGAATTCATATCCTTTACTTTTCGTTGTTAGAAAATCGTGAGAAAACCCTATCTTGTTGCTTTAGAAAATTTGCTAGAAAACTTCATCTATTTTCTTTCTGTTCGAGTTCTTTGTAAGGCAAGAAAAGATTGGTGGCCGACCAAGTCATCAAAAGAAAACCCTAAAAGAAGTCAAGAAAAAGAAAAATCAAGCATGGCCACCCTTGCCAAGTTTATTTCCTTTCGTTGTAAGTTGGTGTCTAAGAAGAGGGGATAGAGAAAATAGAAAAATAGAAAATTCTATTAGCTTTCGTTGCCTAGGGTTTTTGTGAACCGAACCCTAATATTCATAAGAGTCGGAGACTTTTGTATGTTGTTATTTTACTAACCATGGCAGAAGAGACGATGGTTTTGCTGGAGGCCACCTTGCCATCCATAGCACGAATCTTGGCTAAGATGAGAGCCACGGTGGAAAGATTGGAGAGAAGAAGCTGTCGTGCCCAGCACCATGCCCAGCGCCGTGCCCAGCACCGTGCCAAGCGCCGTGCCAAGCACCGAGCCCAGCACATGCCCAGCACCTGCCCGGCACCTGCCCAGCACCAGCCGAGCACTAGCACTAGCGCCAGCGCCTGCCCAGCGCCCAGCCCCAGCGACCGGCCCCAGCACCCAGCCCCGGAGCGGCCCCAGCGCCCAGCCCCAGCGCTCAGTCCCGGAGCAGCCCCAGCACCCGGCCCTAGCGCGCAGCCCCGGAGCGGCACCAGCACCCAGCCCCGGAGCAACCCCAGCACCCAGCCCCGGAGCGGCCCTAGCTCCCGGCCCCAGCGCCCAGCACCGGAGCAGCACCCGACCCCAACGCCGAACACCCGAGCAGCCCCGGCCCCAACCCCGGCCCCAACCCCGGCTCGACACCAAGCACCGGCTCAGCACCAAGAGCCAACACCGGCCCTAGCCCCGGCTCATCATCAAGCACCAACACCAGCCCCAGCCTTACCCCGGCTCAAAGCCCCAAGGAGCTCCATAGAACCACCAGGTCAAGTCCTACACATCCAAGTTATTGTTTTTAAAATTTCTAACGGATTACCAAGTGCGGATTCGAGGACGAATCATTTTCAAGAAGAGGGGAATGAAGTGATCCAGGCCACCAGGCCCGACCCGACTGATGCCGACCCGGCCCCAACACTAATGTCAGGCCAAGACTACGCCAGCACCACCTCCGGAGCCTTGGAGAGCCAAAGCCCCAAGTCCCGACCTCGGGCCAAGACCAGCCCTGAGCCGAGGGCCTCCACTAGGCCTAACCTGATCCCCACAAGCCCTGAAGGTCCTGACCACTCCTGGGATCCTCCAGAGACATTCCTGGAGCACAGGAATCAAAGGACCCAAGAGTGCCTATCCAGAAAAGGGTGGTGCCCGAAGATTGACCCCGGAACGAGCCCCAGACCAGCCCAGGTGCTCAAATGGAGCTGAAGACCACTTGTCACGAGCCCTGGACCATTCACCACCCCTGAAAGCCTCATGTGGACATTCCTGAAGAGCTTCATGAAGAAGAATGCAAGAAGCCCGGACAGATTTGGAGAAGGCCAAGTTTTGAGCCAAACCCGAGCACCAGACCTGATGTCGGGCGTCACAGAGGAGCGCTTATGGCCGAGCTCCCAATTGGCTTAGGCCTTTTGGGAAATATCAAGTGCCCTGGATAGCTTGAGTCCTCAGGAGCACCCTCCAACAAACGGAGCTGAATTTCGAGGAGAATTGGAGGAGATAGGGCTAGAACAAGTCCTAGTGATGCTCGGCCTAAGCATCAAGGAGTGGAGCTCGGATGCTGATCCAAGGGAGCCAATACTAGGAGCTAGGATCAGGCCACCTCCTGATCCTGATCCAAGGAAGGATGCTTGACCATGGTGAACGCGGGAAATGGAGAGAAGAAGCCAAGTACATCCGAACAAGGAATCCTAATCAAGCTAGGATTTCCCGGTTTTGGACAGATTTCTAGTCTGACGAAGATTGACAAATTTGGGCTACTTGGAGATAGAATTTGGGCTGAAACCCAACATGAAAGTTGAAGCCCATAACATCTACTAGTGATCTACCAAAGGGCTTAATTTTACGAATTTATTTAGTATTTATTTGACTGATTCTTCCAGAACCCGTTTAGCTGTTTTATTTAGGATATTTCCAGCTTTTCCTTTTTAGAGTTATTGTTTAGGAATGAGTCTTTTCTTTGTGGAACAAGGCTACGAATTTAGCCTCCTTCTTAGACTTTATTAGGTTTAGGTTAAGTCCTTTTTAGTAGTTTAATTAGGACTCTTTTTATTTCTTTATTATTTTATAGTTAGTTTCTAAGGAGGAATAGGAGAGCTTGTTCCCTACTCCTCCCCTATATAAAGAGGCCGTCGGCCTCTCATTATAACTCAACCTTTTTTCCAAATCAAATATAATTCAGAACTTTGTTCTCAATCCTTTTAAGTTTTTGCTCGTGCATAGCTTAGGGAGACGATGTTATCAACAGAAGTAATCCCCTTCTGTCGTGGAGCCATTCTACCGGACACTTAGGGTTCCCGGTTAATTGCAACCGGCGGGTCCTGTAACACCCAACCCGAATCAGCTCGGTGAAACCCGAGGTTGAACCGGTTTCGAGTATTACCCAGTGAAAAATGACAGAGATAACAATCAAATCCAAACTTCAAATCAGAGTTTAAGTGAGAGGCCTCCATAAACCATGAAAAACATAAACTGTTTACAACTCCAAATCCAACATAAAACCCATAAAATCCAACGACATCAGAAAGATACATAAATCCAAGTAAAACCCCCAAAATGTCCCAAGTCAACTGAAATGTAAAAATAGGTTAACTCCAAGTAGGCTCCAGTCTTCACCTCATAGCTTCAGCCCAGCACTTCTCGGAAACCACCCTCAACTCTGACACCACACCACTCTCTCTAGCCACGAGATCCTGAAAGGGAGAAAGGGATCAATTTCCTATTGAAATTGAGTGAACCCACTGGGCCTACCTACACGCTGTCCTACTCTATGGAGCGGTCCCAACTCCGCACAAGACATTCAACAATGGAACCAAACCCAACCCCCCTTTCCATATTTTAATTCCCTAAAACAGTCTAGGTGATCACGTTGGTCAGTTCTTGTTCTCAAGCACGATACATTGCATTAGAATAGCACAGAACTAATACATCAATCCACGGCACACACAACATCATCACGACACAACCATCAACCAAGTCACAACCACAACCACAACCACAACCACAACCACAGCACACAACCGTTCACATTCACATTATCTAGGTGAGTTATTAGGCGCCAATAAGGAGTTTATCCCGCACCACCCCTGCCGGCCTGATGCACCTCTCTCCCCTAGAGAGGTCCATGACGCATCCTCTCCCTTGGAGGATACCACGAAACCTTTCCCTTGAAGGAATCGTTAACTTGACTCAACCAAACAAATCACGCCTTTCCCTTGAAGACGTGACCGCACCTCTTTCCCTTGAAGAGGCACTTAGCACCCATAGTGCAGTTTTAGGGGGCAGTGCAGGCTCCTTCCGGTTCTATTTCCACACATACAATTCTCAACATCACATTCTCTAATCATACATCACATCCACTACCAGCATACAACACAAAACAGCCACATCTCATTCACAGTCCATAGTTCACAACACATCTCGTCCTCCATGCCCCTGTCATGTTCACAGCACACACATCACAATCAATAGGATAACCGGCTAGCTCACCGGCCTCCCCCACCTGCAAGTACAGGGGAAGCCATGTCATGAGTCTAGGGGTCACCCACCTGTTCCTCTTGTTCAGAGCGACCCCACATTGGCAGGGCAACCCTCCTGCATCCACAACCAGCAATTCATAATAACATAGCACCCGCACTCATTTCCCAACCATCCTAACTCTCACTTCTATGTCAAACCATTACTTAATTCACTTCAGTTCACAACCAACCCCAAATCATAGAAATCAACAACAACGATCAACCACGGCAAACATCAATAGCAATCAAGCACATTCACATAACAGTTTATCCCCTTTTACGCTCATCATTTTCATGCATAACCTAGGTTTTGTTCTAAGTCCAATTGAAACTCCTCACGCTGTCCAAACTACCTACACAACGCTAGGCCCTCACCTGGAATAGAAGACGAGGCTCTAATCGTCTTCTAGTTCCCCAGAAACTCGATTTCCAACCACCAAACTCGTAGCTCTACCCTTCCTTACTGCTCACGACCTACACCCAGAAACCCAAAATAGAGGTTAGCGATCTTTTCTCCTCGTCGCTACGAATCCATAGCAACAAACGGAACTCAATTCCGACCTCTACAGCTCCCGGAATCACCCTTCGAAGGTTGCTCGCTCCAAGTTCGTCAATGGTTTTTCGGGGAGAGAGAAAGGGAAAAGAAAATACGGATTTCCGTGCAATTCCGTCCTTTTATGCACGAAATGTGCGCCTGGCATGTCAAAATGTGCGCCGGCGCACATTGACCCCTAAAAGGCGCACATTTTGAATATTCCGCCGAAAGTTTGCTGAATTAATTGAAAAGTGCGCCTGGCACTTCTAAATGTGCGCCTGCGCACTTTAGGACCCAAAATCAGCACTTTTGGTACTGTACACTATTCCCCTCTTTTGCAACTTCAACCCGACACACACCCAAACGTCCCAGACCTCAAGAGACCCTCTTAAGTACCGTTTCCGGCACTCTAGTCACCCAGACTTGAGTTCTAACCCGTTCGGTTGGGCGGGGATGTTACAAGTCTCCACAACTTCAAGGATTTCGTCCCCGAAATCTTCCCTAACTCATCCTAGCAATATGATACCGAACACACCCTAGACCTTCTTGGAACCAACACCACCACGAGCAAACACAAAAGCATGCATCAAGGGAAATTAATACCTGAATCATACACTTCAACTAACTCCGGGTACCGCCGCCTCATACTCTCCTCAGTCTCCCAAGTAGCCGACTCGCTCTCATGGTTCCTCCATACCACCTTGAGCTGCGGAATCTGCTTATTCCTCAAGACCCGGACTTGCCTATCCACGATCGCGACTGGCTTCTCCTCATAAGTCAAGTCTTGCTCAATCTCCACCTCTTCCGGCTGAATTACATGAGAAAGGTCCCCATGATACCGCCTAAGCACGCTCACATGGAACACATTGTGTATCCTTTCCAACTCCCTCGGCAAAGCCAACACATAAGCCACCGGACCCGACTTAGCGAGGATCTCATAAGGGCCGATGTACCGAGGCGCCAACTTCCCTTTTCTACCGAAACGCATCAGCCCTTTCCACGGTGACACCTTCAAAAATACCTTCTCCCCAACATTGAAACTCAGCTCTCTAGCACGACCGTCGGCATATGCTTTTTGTCTATCTTGAGCCGCTCTCAATCTCTCCTTGATAATCTTAACCCGATCAACCGTCTCTTGCACAACTTGAGGACCCGTCAGCACCCTCGCACCTTCCTCATCCCAACACAAAGGCGTCCTACACTTCCTCCCATACAAGGCCTCAAAAGGAGCAGACTTCAAGCTACTATGGTATGAGTTATTATAGGCGAACTCAATCAAAGGTAGCAATTCAGTCCAAGGGGTTTGAAACTCCATGGCACAGCTTCTCAACAATTCCTCCAAAGTAAGGATCGTTCTCTCCGATTGCCCATCCGTCTGAGGATGATACGCCATCGAGAACTTGAGCTTAGTTCCCAATGCTGTATGCAGCCCCTCCCAAAAATGAGACGTGAAACTCGGATCCCGATCAGAGACGATGGATTGAGGAACCCCATGCAACCTTACCACCTCCTCTATATATAACTTTGCCAACACCTCCACACTAGGCTTAAACCGAATGGGTATGAAATGCGCAACTTTCGTCAACCGATCGACTATTACCCACACGGCATCCTTCCCCTCTCTAGTCGGCGGAAAACCCGACACAAAGTCCATGGTGATGTCCGCAAACTTCCACTCCGGAATAGGTAGGGACTGAAGTAACCCACCCGGAGCTCTATGCTCCGCCTTAGCCTTCTGACAAACCAAACAAGTCGCCACATAACGAGCCACATCCTTCTTCATTCCTGGCCACCAAAAACTTAACTTCAGGTCATTGTACATCTTTGTCATCCCGGGATGCATAGCATACATCGAGGAATGAGCCTCCTCCAAAATCCCCTTCCTCAATTCCTCTACTTCCGGTACGCACACTCGACCTTTGCATTTCAGCAATCCGCCAACTACCTCAAATCCATTATCCAAGCCTTTTTCAACTTCCCCTCGAATAGCCACCAGAGTAGCATCCTTGAGCTGCTCCTCACCAATCCTATCATTCAGCATAGGCCTAATGTTGAGCTTGGCAAGCAAACTTCCCACATCATCTAGCTGCATCTCTACCCTTAAAGCTCTAAGGTCCACCAACTCCTTTCGACTTAAAGCATCCGCAACCACATTAGCTTTACCAGGATGGTAGTCAATGGTACAGTCATAATCCTTCAAGAGCTCCACCCAACGCCGTTGCCTACCATTCAGCTCCTTTTGATCCATAAGGTGCTTAAGACTCTTGTGGTCGGTCATGATCTTAAACGTCTCACCATACAAATAATGCCTCCACAACTTCAAGGCGAACACCACTGCAGCTAACTCCAAATCATGGGTTGGGTAGTTCACCTCATGCACCCTAAGCTGTCGGAGGCATAAGCGACAACCTTCCCATTCTGCATCAACACACAGCCCAATCCTTGCAAAGACGCATCACTAAACACCACATACTCTCCACCTTCTACTGGCAAAGTCAACACCGGAGCTGAAGTCAACTTCTTCTTCAACTCCTCAAAGCTCCTCTGACATTCCTCGCTCCACTCATACTTGACTCCTTCCTCAACAACTTATGTAAAGGAGACGCTATGGTAGAGAACCCCTCTACAAACCTTCGGTAGTAACCAGCTAACCCCAAGAAACTCCTCAGTTGCGACACATCCTTAGGTGGAGACCAATTAACCACCGCTTCAATCTTCTTTGGGTCAACCTCCACGCCTCTCTTAGAAACCACATGCCCAAGAAACAATACTTCCTCCAACCAAAAGGCACACTTCGAGAACTTGGCAAATAGTTGCTGCTCCCTCAACCTATGAAAAACAATCCTCAAGTGCTCCTCATGCTCCTTCCTAGTCTTAGAATAGATGAGGATATCATCGATGAACACTATCACAACTTATCCAAATATTCGTGGAAGACCTTGTTCATGAGGGCCATGAACGCGGGGGAGCATTGGTGAGACCAAACGGCATCACCAGAAACTCATAATGTCCATAGCGGGTCCTAAAGGCTTCATTGGCACCGATCCTTCCTCCACCTTCAACTGGTGATAACCCGACCTCAAGTCTATCTTCGAGAACACTTCAGCCCCTTGCAATTGATCGAAGAGATCGTCTATCCTTGGGAGTGGGTAACGATTCTTGATCGTCGCCTTGTTCAACCGCCTATAGTCAACACACATCCGCATCGACCCATCCTTCTTCTTCACAAACAACACCGGTGCCCCCCATGGTGACACGCTAGGGCGATGAACCCCTTATCCAGGAGCTCCTGCAATTGCTCCTTCAACTCCTTTAACTCCGCCGGTGCCATGCGATAAGGTGGAATAGAGATTGGAGCAGTTCCAGGAACCAGCTCTATATTGAACTCCACCTCACGCTCGATCGGTGCCCCGGGTAGTTCCTCAAACACATCCGCAAACTCTCGAGCTACTGGTACCTTCTCCAACTCCTCATTCTGCTCAACTGATACCTGCACCAATAAAGCCTCACACCCTTCTTGGATCAGAGAGAAGGCTTGCATTGCTGAAATTACTCCCATAGGTGCGGACTCCCTCTTCCTAACACCCTTGAACACCACCTGGCCGACACCTCCCACCTGAAGCAACACCTCCTTCTTCTGACAATCAAGCAAAGCCCCATGCCTAGCCAACCAATCCATGCCGAGGATAACGTCGAATTCATTGAAAGGAAGCACCACCAAATCAGCCAAGAACTCTACACCTCCCACTAGCACTCTACAACCCTCTACACACTCTATCCACCCGAACAGAAGTCCCCAAAGGAGTTCTGACGCCCCAACTAACACCCAAACTACTAGCTACAACACCCAAACTACTCAAACATTTCTCAGATACAAAGGAATGGGTTGACCCCGAATCAAACAAAGCGTAAACGGAAAGATCTAAGATGGAGATCATACCGGTCACCACGTCGTTCGCATTTTCTGCTGCGCCCTTAGTGAGAGCATAAAGCCGTCCTTGATCCCCTCCAGCTCCCACCGGCATGGCATTAGCACCCGTTCCTCGTCCAGCTCCCGAGGCTCCCCTGCCATAACTGCCTCCTCCTCTACCCCCTTGACTCCCCGACGGAGCTCTAGGTCCCTGCACCGATCCCACAGACTGGGTCGGCACCGCACTCCTGGTCGGGCAAACATTGCTCCGGTGTCCACGTTGCCCACAGGTGTAGCATGTTACTGGGGCGGTCCTCACCAGATGGCACATGCCGTAATGAGGTTTCCCACATGTGCCACAGGTGGGAAGGCCAGTTGACGCCCCTCCCGATCGAGCCAAACCTGCACCCCTCATCTTACAAGTCGCGCTCTTGTGTCCCGGGTTTCCACAGGTGAAACAGGTCAACACCCCACGCATCGGGGCCGACTGTGTGTTCCTGAACCCTGAGTAAGACTGATGCGGTCGCTTAACAGTCTGACTCTGGGCCACAGACTGTGAAGGCGGTGCTGTCGCCTTCCTCTTCCGGTCCTCCTTCTTCCCCAGCTCTAATAACTCCCTCTCCAAAGCAGCCCCTTTCACCGCCACCAAACTCCCCATGTCACCAGACGTGACCCCCTCCTGAATCTCCCACCTCAGACCCCTCTTGAACCGACGAATCAACTTTTGCTCTCGGTTAGCAAGCTCATCGTACCATTGGGAGAGGTTGGTGAACTCCATATAGTACTGCAGAACCGACTTCTCACCCTGCACCAGCTCAAGAAACTCCTTGGTCTTTGCCTCCCTCCAAATATCCGGACAAAACTGGTCACGGAACATCCCTAAGAACTCCTCAAACCCCAGCTCAGGCGGGTACACCTGACTCTCCGGCAAGGACTCCCACCACTCCAAGGCATGACCCTTTAGCAAGAAGGTCATGGCTTGCAATCTCATCTCATCCTCAAATCCAGCCCTCAGAAACTTGAAGTTGCACTCCTTAATCCATCGCTCAGCCACAGCCGGATCAGCCACCTCCCCGGCGAACTCACTGAAGTTCCAACCCTTCAAATCCGACGGCCGAAACCGACGCCCCACTGCTCCATGCTCGGAGTGACCCACGGAGTGACTTCCCATCGACTGGTTCTCACTACAGGAGGACATTAAACATTTCAGTTGACCGCTCAAGGAACTTCAAACAACTCAATTCACCACTTGATTTCAAACATCCCACCCATTTAAAACAGTTTGACAAAAACCCTTGGAATGTCGGTCCCGTACCGATGTCTCATCCTCCCTCCCAACGAGGTTAATTACTCCCCAAGGAGAGAAGATAATCAACCGGTACAGCAGCGACAAACCAGGCTCTGATACCATTTGTAACACCCAACCCGAATCAGCTCGGTGAAACCCGAGGTTGAACTGGTTTCGAGTATTACCCAGTGAAAAATGACAGAGATAACAATCAAATCCAAACTTCAAATCAGAGTTTAAGTGAGAGGCCTCCATAAACCATGAAAAACATAAACTGTTTACAACTCCAAATCCAACATAAAACCCATAAAATCCAACGACATCAGAAAGATACATAAATCCAAGTAAAACCCCCAAAATGTCCCAAGTCAACTGAAATGTAAAAATAGGTTAACTCCAAGTAGGCTCCAGTCTTCACCTCATAGCTTCAGCCCAGCACTTCTCGGAAACCACCCTCAACTCTGACACCACACCACTCTCTCTAGCCACGAGATCCTGAAAGGGAGAAAGGGATCAATTTCCTATTGAAATTGAGTGAACCCACTGGGCCTACCTACACGCTGTCCTACTCTATGGAGCGGTCCCAACTCCGCACAAGACATTCAACAATGGAACCAAACCCAACCCCCTTTCCATATTTTAATTCCCTAAAACAGTCTAGGTGATCACGTTGGTCAGTTCTTGTTCTCAAGCACGATACATTGCATTAGAATAGCACAGAACTAATACATCAATCCACGGCACACACAACATCATCACGACACAACCATCAACCAAGTCACAACCACAACCACAACCACAAGCACACAACCGTTCACATTCACATTATCTAGGTGAGTTATTATGCGCCAATAAGGAGTTTATCCCGCACCACCCCTGCCGGCCTGACGCACCTCTCTCCCCTGGAGAGGTCCATGACGCATCCTCTCCCTTGGAGGATACCACGAAACCTTTCCCTTGAAGGAATCGTTAACTTGACTCAACCAAACAAATCACGCCTTTCCCTTGAAGACGTGACCGCACCTCTTTCCCTTGAAGAGGCACTTAGCACCCATAGTGCAGTTTTAGGGGGCAGTGCAGGCTCCTTCCGGTTCTATTTCCACACATACAATTCTCAACATCACATTCTCTAATCATACATCACATCCACTACCAGCATACAACACAAAACAGCCACATCTCATTCACAGTCCATAGTTCACAACACATCTCGTCCTCCATGCCCCTGTCATGTTCACAGCACACACATCACAATCAATAGGATAACCGGCTAGCTCACCGGCCTCCCCCACCTGCAAGTACAGGGGAAGCCATGTCATGAGTCTAGGGGTCACCCACCTGTTCCTCTTGTTCAGAGCGACCCCACATTGGCATGGCAACCCTCCTGCATCCACAACCAGCAATTCATAATAACATAGCACCCGCACTCATTTCCCAACCATCCTAACTCTCACTTCTATGTCAAACCATTACTTAATTCACTTCAGTTCACAACCAACCCCAAATCATAGAAATCAACAACAACGATCAACCACGGCAAACATCAATAGCAATCAAGCACATTCACAGAACAGTTTATCCCCTTTTACGCTCATCATTTTCATGCATAACCTAGGTTTTGTTCTAAGTCCAATTGAAACTCCTCACGCTGTCCAAACTACCTACACAACGCTAGGCCCTCACCTGGAATAGAAGACGAGGCTCTAATCGTCTTCTAGTTCCCCAGAAACTCGATTTCCAACCACCAAACTCGTAGCTCTACCCTTCCTTACTGCTCACGACCTACACCCAGAAACCCAAAATAGAGGTTAGCGATCTCTTCTCCTCGTCGCTACGAATCCATAGCAACAAACGGAACTCAATTCCGACCTCTACAGCTCCCGGAATCACCCTTCGAAGGTTGCTCACTCCAAGTTCGTCAATGGTTTTTCGGGGAGAGAGAAAGGGAAAAGAAAATACGGATTTCCGTGCAATTCCGTCCTTTTATGCACGAAATGTGCGCCTGGCATGTCAAAATGTGCGCCGGCGCACATTGACCCCTAAAAGGCGCACATTTTGAATATTCCGCCGAAAGTTTGCTGAATTAATTGAAAAGTGCGCCTGGCACTTCTAAATGTGCGCCTGCGCACTTTAGGACCCAAAATCAGCACTTTTGGTACTGTACACTATTCCCCTCTTTTGCAACTTCAACCCGACACACACCCAAACGTCCAGACCTCAAGAGACCCTCTTAAGTACCGTTTCCGGCACTCTAGTCACCCAGACTTGAGTTCTAACCCGTTCGGTTGGGCGGGGATGTTACAGGTCCAAGTACTTTTCCGCCCCAACGCCGACGGTGAGCTCAAGCTAGGATTCAAGACTTGCGGTGGTTAGGGTCGTCTACCCACGGTTGCAGCGGTTCACATCAAAACCGATGAAGGAATTGAAATAGACGGGAAATTTTCTGAACTAATTTTTCTAAAGAACAACGAAAATAAAAGGGATATGAATCCAAGGGTTAAGCTAGAAACTGGGATAGAGTGTCGTCCTAGTGTTGAACTGTGCTCTAATACCAACTGATGTGAACCACGACCGACTATGCTCCGTGGCCCTAACTACCGGAAGCTGATCTTCAAAGGCAACGAGAGAACCTATGGAACCGGGGATGGAGTCAGACTTTGACCCACTAGCTTCAGCTGAGCTAGGAACTAGAAGTATCACGTCGAGGGCGCCATGCCAAGAGATGGATGCTCTTGATGATAAGCCAAACCTTAAGTCGTGCTCTTGCATATACTCAAAGGGATTTAGAACAATGTTCTGAAAAGGGGTTTATTGATTGATTAAAGCCTGAATAACAAGGGTGGCCGAAGGCCTCTATGTATAAGGAGAGAACAAGCTCTCCTCACCTATCTAGCTACTTCCTAACTAGGAAAATAATCTAATCCTAACTAGGAAATATTAAAATCGACCTAAATAAGCTCACTAATTAAGGAAAACTAAAAAGGGAAAGATAAAAGTGTCTTAGTATGCAAGGAAAAGACTAAATAGGCAAAATCCGTCAATCCGGGCAAAAACCCTAAATTCGGGCAGCTTCATGGGTGGTCGGGCAGTTCTGGACCGGCGGGCAGGCCTTCTCCCGCGGCTTTGGGCTTCTGATGGTGTCCCAGTCCTAGAAGGACTTAGGCCCGAGGTCTTTTGGTCGTGGCAACCTATTCTCCTGGCCCGGTGGGATTCCTTGTCTCGGCGAGATTGCATCCATGGACCCGGATCGTGTATGAGAACTTCCCTACGTGGCTCTGCCTTCATTTCTCTTCCAATTGCAACGCCATTTGTTGGGCCGTGTTCCTGAGGTCTCCAGCTATCCAGAGCAACTGGAATTTCCAAAAAGGCCTGAGCCGTTTGGCGGCTCGGCCCTAAGTGCTCCTTCGTAGCGCCGGGAGCCGTGCCCGGTGCCCGGGGCTGGCTCATGTCTCGGCCATCTAGATTTCTGGCCAGGCCTTTGTCATTCTTCTTCGGCCTAGTCTTCAGGAAGGTCGAGAGACGGCTCTTAGTGGCTGGTGCCAGTCCAGGGCTCCATTTCTCCACTTGGCTTGATCCGGGGCTTGGTCTGGTGCTCGCTCCGGGGCCTGTCTTTGGGAGCCATCCCTTGCTGGACAAATATTCTTCACTCCTCTGCTTCTTGTACTCCAGGAATGCTTCCAAAGGATCCCAGTAGTGGTCAGCTCCTCCAGGGCTCGTGGGGATTAGTCCAGGGCCTTCTAGGGCCCTTAGGCTCGGCCCTCGGTCTAGCTCAGGACTCGGATCGTGTGCCTTGGCCAGCAACATTGCCTGTAGTGGCAGCTCCTTCAATTTAGCTCTCCTACCTGCTGGTGGTGGCCTGAGCCTATATTTCGTTACATACCTTGGCCTCATGATGTGTTGCAGAGCTTTACTTGGCCCTACACGCTTCTTGTAGGGCCCTAGGGTTCTACCTGTGACCGGGGACCCTGGTGGGGGTGTAGGAATAGCTGTAGGCCTTTGGGCAGTCGTGGAGGATCACATCAGTTTACATATGCTCCACTACAATAATATTTCGGCTCTTGAAATGCCTCGCAAGTGCTTTTACAAGCCACTCCCTCATCGACTCATGTGGTGACCTTGAGGGCTTAAGGATGCACGTTCAGATCCACAACGTACTCCGTGTTGGAGCCATCTGGCCGGAGCCGCCTTCGGAGACGAGAATGGCAGGTTGTAGCCATCAACGAAGGCTGGCGTTGAAGAAATCTTGGCCGTTGTATCCATCGATTTTAGTTCACGACGGTCATCGGGGGCTGAAGCAAGGCAGTGGCGGGGTCTGGAGCAAGATGGTGGCGGGATTAGAGCAAGTAGGGTTGAGAGAAGAGAGGTTTTATGGCTGATTGTAAAGAGAATTAGGATTTGTGGTGAAATCCTAATATGATTTACTATATATACTAGTTTGTCCATTTTAATTTAAGCAATTAGATCGACTTTCTAATCCTATGATTCTAAGGGGTGTCCTGATATGAGGACATTAAGAGGTGTCCTAACGATAGTAGATCCCCAAATCCGTAGCTTATAAACACAAATTTAAAGTCCATTCATAATAGGCTGTGGTTTCTTTGAGTCAAATACTTAAAGCGTCCCGAAAATATAAGGCGCGTTACAAACTCTTCCTAAAACTTCAATCTCTTACATAGTGCTCCTATTACTATGAAACGAGTTACAAAGTAGTCTTGATGACGTCATTAGTGTACTTTTTCAGTCATTTTGCCATGTCACCATTGATATGTCATAAAAAACATAATTTAAATTTCAACGATTTGATTCAAATCTATAAATACATTAAAGGAGAAATTCCATTTTGGAGTTGTCACATCATCATTTTTTTCATGTTTGAAGCCTTCTCCTTGATTCTCTCTCCTGCTACTCCAGATCAGAAAGTTGCGTGTTCGATTCACGTCGAGTTCAACATCAACATTTTTCAAGTTTTAATCCTTCTCCTTGATTCTCTCTCCTGCTACTCCATATCAGAAGGTTTTGTGTTTGATTCACGTCGAGTTCAACATCAGCATTTTTTCATGTTTGAAGCCTTCTCCTTGTTTCTCTCTCCTACTACTCTAGATCATAAGGTTGCTTGTTCGATTCACGTATGGTTCAATTCCCTTAACCACTATTTGTTTCTGTACAGCGGTGTTGATATTTTGATTGGCTGTTTTGATAGTAATATATTCACCATTCATCAAAAAATAAAATTAGTTTTTATATAATGAATAAAGAAATAATAATAATGTGGGTGTTGTGATTAATTGGAGAGAGAAAATGGGACTAAGCCAAAATGTAAAGAACCACTAAAATAATTGCTACTTCTTAAATTTCACTATGTTTCGGTGCATTATTTTTTACTATGTTTATTCTTTCTATTTCTTAAATTTCACTTCATATAGTTCCAGGTAAATATGATATTATATCACTCTCGCTTAGGAGTTGCTACGACAAAAAAAAAAATTCGACCAATGGGCCGAAAATAATCTAGTACAAATATAAACTCATCCAAAAAAAACAAATTTGGTTCAAAACTAAATCTAGTGAGTTAGATTGATATAATTTTAGATTTGAATAAGTTTAAGATGGATTTTATATTATATTTTCGATGACATGACATGGCAAAATGGCTGGAAAAGTACACCGATGACGTCATTAGGACTACTTTGTAACCCAGTTCATAAAAATATGACCAGTTTACAACGAATTACAGTTCTAGGACGATTATAGTTTTAGGACGTTTTAAGTATTTGACTCTAGTTTCTTTTATATGTTCAAACGAGCTGCCCATTCAATTTTTATGTCTATCTATCTATAAACATATATAAGCATTTAGACTTTTTCTAATTGCCACCTAGGATTCTCCATGCTTCTCCATAATTGTAGGAAGATAGCCAATCAATGAATTTTTATTTAATTTATTTTGAATAAAATTTTTTATTTATTATAAAAGAGATAAATCTTAAGCAACTATGAGACTTGAACCCACAACTTCTAGGTTCAAAGTATCGTGATTTACTAGCTAAGCTACACAAACTAATTTATAATAATATCTACAAACATATATAAGTATTTTAGACTTTTTCTAATTGCCACCTAGGATTCTCCATGCTTCTCCATAATTGTAGGAATGTAGCTAATCAATGAATTTTAATTTATTTTATTTTGAATAAAATTTTTTATTTATTATAAAAGTGATAAATCTTAAGCAACTATGAGACTTGAACCCACAACCTTAAGGTTCAAAGTATCATGATTTACCAGCTAAGCTACACAAACTAATTTATAATTATATTGAAACATTAAAGCATATTGCTTCTCGACATTTTGTTGTACAAATTGAAGCACATTTCACCCTTAATGATTTACAAATTCATTGATTTTATGATAACCAACAGTTTATTATAGAAATACACTAACAAGTTAAATAAAGCGTATTGTGAAAAAAATTGGTAATAATTCATTTATATAGTTTGTTGACAGATGATGATGCTTTTGTTTAAATCGGGCTTTGTGTTGATATTTAATTAAGTTGGGACTAAAATGAAATAATTTATTTTTCTCCCACATAAATATCTTACATTATATACTCAAACACTTTACTTTAATTTATTTTGTATGCATATATAGCACTTTACTTACAAACGTGACGATGATTGTGAGAATGAGACATATAAACTTGATATTGATCGAATCATTCATACATGTTTGTAGATGTATTTGCTCACATGAATTCTTGAAAGACATTGAAGGTAACTGTGAGTCGTAGATTACTTAAAAAATTAAAGCACATCATATATATGTGTTAAAGACATTCAAGCTAACTAAGTTATTGATTAATTTGGTCAAACATCAAGTTGGAGAAATATTTTTCAGATAAATATATCTATTGAGCTAGAGAAAATTGGAGAAATAAGGTTGTACCTTAATAAGGGTAATGGTAACTAAGGTCAAGAGTGTGTAATAATCCGAGTCATGAGATCTTAACTAAAGGAGGTTATAAGTCATTTACTATTAACAAATTCAGAGTGTTAATCGAGTTGAGTCGATTTGAATTGAGCATATTTGTCAAACCTAAATATATTCATAAAATGATCTTTACCATAGTCAACTAAGTTTTAACAAACCAATTTTATGGTTTCATTTCTCAAAATTATTATTTTTGGATAGTGTTGGTTTTTTGTAGTCTCGACTTTATTTGTTTGCAAATATTTCAAGAGAATTACAATTTCCGTTTTCTATTTTCCTTAAATTATGAATATTTAAAAGAAGTATTTGTCAATTAATATATCTATTGAGCCAGAGAAAATTGGAGAAATAAGATTATATCTTAATAAGAGGAATGACCAATGAGGTCACGAGTGTGTAATAGTATTAGTTATGGAAAGTACTTATTTTAAGTTTTAACGGGTCAATTGAGGTTTCATTTCTCAAAATGATTTTTATATACAGTTTTGGATTTTTAGTCTCCACTTTATCTGTTTGCAAATATTTTGAGAGAGTTGCAATTTCGTTTTCTTTTTGTCTCGAGGTTACTTTTGTTGGCAAATCAAATATTTTGTTATAGTTTTTTGAAATTATATTGTTTAAGAAGACATCATTAATTTAAAAAGTTTGTTTAAAAGAAGTATGGACTAAAAAAATTGAGTTGCATAAATTTAAAAAATTATGAATATTTAAGAGAAGTATTTGTCAATTAATATATATCTATTGAGCTAGAGACAATTGGAGAAATAAGAATATACGTTAATATAAGAGCAATGACCCGTGAGGTCACGAGTGTGTAATAGTATTAGTCATGGAAAGTGGGTTACAAGTCAACTACTATTAACAAATTCATAGTATTGATCGGGTTGAGTAAGGTTGAATTGAGCATATTTCATCAAACCTAAATATATCCATGTAACATGATTCTTATTTTCATATTCTTTTCAGTTTTAACGGGTCAGTTGATGTTTCATTACTCGAAATAATTTGTTCATACAATGTTGGGTATTTAGTCTCCTCTATTTTTTTTGTTTGCAAATGTTTTAAGAGAGTTGCAATTTCATTTTCTATTTGTCTGGAACTTACTTTTGTTGGTAAATCAAATATTTTGTTAATTTTTAAAGTTATATTCGTTTTGAAGACATCATTAATTTGAAAAGTTTGTATAAAAGAAGTATAAATTAAAAAAAATAGTTGCATAAATTTAAAAAATTATGAATATTTAAGAGAGGTATTTGCCAATTAATATATGATATATCTATTGAGCTGGAGATTTTTTATGAATTATTGAGCTAGAGAAAATTGGAGAACTAAGATTGTACTTTAGTAAGAGCAGACCAGTGAGGTCATGAGTGTGTGATCGTAAGTGTGAGTTACCAATCATTTACTATTTAATAATTTAGAGTATTGATCGAATTGAGTCAAATTTAATTAAGCATATTTCATCAAACCTAAATATATTAAAAATGATACTTATTTTCATATTATTCTAAGTTCTAACGGGCCAATTGAGGTTCCATTCCTCAAAATAATTTTTTTTATTGATAGTATTGGGTTTTTTAGTCTCTACTTTATTTGTTTGCAAATGCTTCGATGGAGATGCAGTTACATTTTCTATTTGTCTCGAACTTACTTTTGTTGGTAAATTAAATATTTTATTACAAATATTTTGAAGTCATATTGGTTTAGAAGACATCATTCATTTGAAAAGTTTGTTATAATTTTTTATATTTTTTCATCATAAATGTACGTACTTCATTTTAGGGGATCTACTACCATTAGGACACCCCTTAATATCCTCATATAAGGACACCCTTATAATCGTAGGATTAAAAATAAGATCTAATGGACTAGATAATGGGCTAGATTAAAATGGACAAAATAGTAATTTGGAACTGGTATATATAGTAAATAATATTAGGGTTTCCACAAACCCTAATATTTTACAACCAACCGCTGCCAAAACCATCCTCTGGAACTAGCACCTCGCTGCCGCCGCGCACCGTCTCCTGCATCCTCGCCGCCGCCGCACGTAGTCTCCAACCTTGCCGTCGCACGTCGTCACTAGCCTCACTACCTCATGCGATCTCCAACCCTGCAGTCACCATCTCCATCCCCGCCGTAGCATGTTGTTTCCAAGCCTGCCGCCGTCGCAAATGAGAAACTTCGAATCTAAGAAGGCTCCACTTCTCCATCCGAGTTTGAAGATCTCGTGTCTATTTCAAGGTATGGGCTTGTCGGCAAGTAATGGCGTGGAAGAACATGGTGCTAGTAATCACTATTTGTTTGGTCAGAACCATTTGCAACAAAATGCATATTTTAATTTTTAATATGCCGACTGTACCTAATGTAAGTGGTTTTTGCACTTTGCCTCTTAAAAGTTGTATTTATTGATGAACACAGTATGCTTCTTCCCTATATTCCACACTCACCTTTGGAAATCATATTTGCTAAAGGTTTATTTCATTGTTGGAGTTGATGGGCCTAAACGAGTACGGTTGGAAGAGATGAGGGAAAAACATTCGCTCCAAGATCGAGTTGAGATGTTGGGTGTTGTTCTACACACTTGTCTACGGTGTGTGTTCTTTAGCCAAATTTTGGGTGTTGTTCTACACACTTGTCCTCGTCACAGGAGATGGAGCCACCAACAAGATCGAGGAGATATCAAACTCTTCTTCTTGGTGTGTTCCGGTTTTCTAATTAGGAACATGGTGTTGTTCCGATTTTCTAATTAGGAACATGGTTTTGTTGTTGTTAGATAACAGTGTTCCAATTTTTCATTAGGGATTAATATGATGTTTCTGTTTTTGAGTTTTGGAACAGATTATTGAGATTGATTTGGTTTGGGTTATGTTTCGATTTCCTAATCAGGAGAAGTTCTTCATCTTCATCTTGTTCTTGTTAGTTATATAACAGTGTTCTGATTTCCCTAATGTTAATATGATGTTCCGAAATAATAAAAGGGGAACTGTTCCAAAACAATAAAAGAGGAACTGTTCTGAAACAATAAAAGAGAAACTGTTCCGGAATAATAAAAGAGGAACTGTTCCGAAACAATTTCCATAAAAAGTGTCGTTATAATCTTTATAACATCACAACGATAAATTGATAACTAGTAAACAATTTTCAAAAACAGAAAGTGGGAGTAAAGTTTGGGAAGAAATCGTAGGATATTGTTGAATTAATTATTAGAGAAATTAATTACCAAATAAAGATTAATACATATGAATAAATATTAGGGAAAGTGATTAAAAATTGAAAATTGTGATCATAAAATATGAAATTAATTAGTTACTAAAAAAATGGAGCAGAAAAGGAATTTTTAAATAAATAAAATTTAATTGCACTTCAAGAATCTGCATAATAAATGAAAATTCGAAATTAATGTAATAATTATCATTATGGAAAAAAATTAGAATTAAAAATCTGCAATATCTTAAAAAATGAAATTACCTTTATATCCATTTAATATTAACCTTCGGATTTCTAAGATTTAATCCTATGGCTCTAAGAGGTGTCCTCATATGAGGACACTAATGGGTGTCCTAACGGTAGGAATTCCCTCATTTTAGTATGTAATTTAACTTCATTAATTTTAAAATATTCTAAAATTAATCACAATATTACATTTAAATATTATGCGTATTTCTGTACTATATAAAATATTATCTAGATATTTTTTATATTTTTTACTTTAAACTATTTAACTTCTCAATTAAGTAAGACGTTAATTATTTTGATTCATTGGGTTTTAGTTTAATTTCAATCCCAATATTAGCTGGTTTATAATTTTCTAAACATAATTTAAAATCTCTCAATATACAAAATTGTTCTTCATTTACTAATTATATTAAATAAACAACCGAAATATCACATATCAACCAACGGACCGAAAAAATGCTAGTTAATATATATATATATATATTATTAATTCAAGGAAGTCCACAACAGAACATAATACCGCGCCCAGTTACAGTGCCACGTGCCATGGTCCTATTAGGGGTAGGTTCTAGAACATAATAGAAGTAGCTCTTACAAAGTTCTAAGCTCTCCCAGGTTTTCGATTTGTTCAGATTTACCCACGCCCCCGAATTCCGTTTCCCCCAAATTCTCAACTATAAAACCTCTCTCGCCATTACCCGTTCTTATTCCCTTGCGTTCGACTTCTTCCTTTTCTGTCTGTATACGTGGCAACAGCTTTCAGCCATTCAAGCCTGCCCTGTCTCCCGTGTTTTTACCAGGTACGCAAGCTATGATATTCTCTTATTATTAGGGTTCCCTTCTCGGTGTTGTTTTTAGGGCACTTGGTTTATGATTAGATCCGTCCGTGTGGTAGTGGTAGGAACCTTTGGTGTTTTGGATTCTGTTTATGCTCAATTGGATCAATTACCGATGGAAATTTTTTATGGATCATTGTGATGTGGTGCCGGAACGTGACTTTTGAGATCTGATATCTCTCTGGGACCCTGGCAGGTTTGCATTCTTGGCTCGGCAGAAAGGTTATACTGATCCATTAATTTCTGGGTTTCAGCTCATCTCTTCTTCGGCGTTTGGTCAACTTTTCTGTTTGAAGTTCATTCAGTGCAGGATGGCAGAGGTACCCCCCACCCCCAATGGGTTTCTTAACTTTTGTTCTGTTTTCGGCGTTTGGTTGACATGTACCTTATAATTTCTCCTTTAGGAGGGGTACACGGTGACCTTGAATGTGTATGATCTAAGCCAAGGACTGGCACGCCAGCTCTCCACTACCTTTCTAGGGAAAGCAATCGAGGGTATCTGGTAAGGCCACTTGCATTGTCCTATAATTTCGTTTTACTACTTGTTTATTACCGTACTACTGCTCATGTTTGATGCACAACTACGATAGTGGAATCTTGAAGCCGGCCTTTGTTTAGCTTAATCTTGTTAGGTGTGCCTTGCTACAATTTCTTTGAGACTATAGGCCTGACTAAAGATCTGATTCCATGGTTTCCGTGTACTGGATAGATATGTTTTAACTATCATGGATGTAGGATTGGTAATTTGCTATAGGTTGAATCAATCATGCTTAGCATCTACAGCTCCCCCATTCGTTATGGAAGTCATGATCCACATTGGTTGTGGTTGATAGACTCTGGCAGCTTGATCTGACAAGCCCAGGTTGTTGCTTTTGTCTGAACCTGTGATCTGGTTGTATGAAATCATGCCTGCAGATTTGATACCGTCCATTATTAGATGGTGGTTTCCCATCTGTCGGGGGGAATTGTAATTGAATGCCTGTTTTTTCATCCTTCGGTATTGATATATTTCTCTAGCATGGCATACTGTGCTCGACTATGTTTGCTTAGAAATTACAGTAGAGACATTGTGAATATGTTATGACTGCAGGCATACCGGCGTGGTGGTGTATGGCAACGAATACTACTTCGGGGGAGGGATACAAAAGGAAACTGCCGGAAGGACTCCATATGGAACACCCCTCAAAGTATTCAAGTTGGGAGTCACGCATGTTCCCCAGGATGTATTTGAAATGTATTTGGATGAGATTAGCTCTCGTTATACTGCAGAAACCTACAGTTTACTCAAACACAATTGTAACAATTTTAGCAATGAGGTTGCACAGTTTTTGGTTGGAGCATCTATTCCGGGTTACATTCTTCAGCTACCTAATGAAGTTATGAGCAGTCCAATGGGCTCTCTAATATGTAAGTTGCTCCCCTGCTTACATTTATGACAAAAATGTTTAATTTTGTACATATTGTTCTCGCCTCAACGTGTCTTTCTCTTTTCTTATTTAATCTGTAGAATTCTTTAACATGGTTTTCACTTTGCAGTGCCCATGATACAAAACCTAGAGGCGACACTGAGAGCTGGGGCTGTACCGCAAGCACCACAATTTAGGCCAAATTTGTCCAGTCAGCAAGCACAGACTGGCGGTGCTGTATCATCTGGTGGACAGGATTTGGCTAAAGAGACGAAGTCTGGAGTGAAATTAGAAGATGAGAAGCCATCACTGAACTCTGTGCCTCCTGCTGTTGAGCCTAGGAAAGAGAAGGAGAAAGCTTCTGCGGTTGATCCTCTTGGGGATGCAAGAAGCAAAGTGCAGGACGAGATCAGTCGAGAATTTGCTGCTATCATGGCTCAGGGATCCCTGCGTGCAAGCGAAGCTGCTGCTCTTGCAACGAGGAGAGTGATGCAGAGATATGGGAGTCTGAATGTTGGGTCACCACGTAGTTGACATAAACAGAGATATGGGAGTGTTGAAAGTAGTGATTATGTAGTTGGTTCATTGCGGAACGTTCAAATTTTATTTCATCTGCAACTCTTTTATGATCGTTGATCAGTATTCAGTTGTGCTCATTCTGCCCTGGAGCTCAACGGACCCTTATTTATTCATGTACTGAGATAAAGGCACGCTGAAATTCGATTTTATTCATCGATTAGCATTCCGTCTTGAAGCTCACTTATATCTCACGTTGATAAAAGTGGCTGAATTGAAAATTGTTCCACCCTCCTGTCATACTGTTGGCTCTAATTCACCATGATTAACGTCTTAGACCACTTAAATTAACTAGGGGTAGCAACGTTATTTCACTTTTCTATTTTAAATTCTTTTTTCTCACACAACGGTTGGGAGTAACTCTGCATTCGTCCCCTTTTG
This sequence comes from Linum lewisii, assembly GCA_034768395.1. NCBI lineage: Eukaryota > Viridiplantae > Streptophyta > Magnoliopsida > Malpighiales > Linaceae > Linum > Linum lewisii. Next base: position 37,699,542 of record CM068301.1, on the reverse strand, counting down.
CATTTCATCTCCCGCAGTCATCATCTCTCGATCTTTTTCTTCTCAGTTCAATCACTCAACCTCTCAACTCTCCTCCATGATTGTCCAACTTCTTCTACCAAATTTTCATTCTCTTCACACTCCCATTCTCCAAACAAGGATTCTCATCAATGATTAGACCTAATCATTCCAGATAATCTATTATGTTAACTTGTTTTCTTGTTTTTTGTTCAGCAATTTATGCATGTTTGTTAGAGTTGTATTTTTGTTTCCCCCCATTTTTTGGGTGTTCTACAGTATATGGAGGTTAGGTTCTCCATGTTTCCCCCCACTGTTATGTACGGTGTTTATGAGTGTTCGAGGGTTGGTTATAGTGGTGTGTGGTTGTTGTTATGTTTTCGTACTTTTTTCCTAAATGTTAATTAGTTAACTTCCAGTTAGATTGATAACTAGATACCTGCCCAAAGTCCCATATTATATGCGTTTGTTTTTGTTTACATGCATTCACACTTGTATTCAAAAGTAGTTAATTCAAAGCAATATAGGCAGTCCAGTTCCCCCATAAGGATGCAGATCATATCTACCAACAAATAGGGTTGGCATTCGGGCAGGTCGGCCTGGTTACCGGGAAATCCTACCATTAGGACACCCCAAAGTGTACTCATATGAGGACACCTCTTAGAGCAGTAGGATTTAATCTTACAAATCTGAAGGCCAATATTAATTGGACATAAGGGTAATTTCAATATTTTATTTATTACAGATTTTAATTATTGTTTATTAATTTTTGGATTTGCAGTTACATGGCTGATTTTGTATTCCTTTTCTGCTCCTTTTTTTGCTCAATTTAATTTATGATTAAATTAATTATCATTTTTTTTAATTACTTCTTCATCTTCTTCTCTATGCTCAGCCGTTTTTGTTGTGTACCTCCGGTGGTTTTTATTTGAGATTAATTTTCTAGCACTTTATTTCAGATTAATTTTCTAACTCTTTTATCATTTCGGAACAGTTCCTCTTTTATTGTTTCGGAACAGTGATCCATTTCAAAAGTAATGGAACGTGTTGAAAATCGATTTTGAAAATGGACAATATACGGAACAATATATGTTCCATAAATAACTATACGGAACAATATATGTTCCATACGTAACTATACGGAACAATATCTGTTCCATAAGTAACTATACGGAACAATATATGTTCCATACGTAACTATACGGAACAATATATGTTCCATATCGTATAACTAATAACTGAACAATATCTTTTCCATAATATCAAATAACTCCGATACTGATTTCATTTCATTTCAAACAATAACTCCAAAGAAAATCCTAGAAATTAAGCATTTTTCATAGGAATTACAGAAATACCACTTAAGTTAAAAAATCAACCCAAGTGTCACTTAACTTCTGAAACTAACAGAATGATCCATGAACTTTGTCCAAGTGAGATTTTGTTTATGGAAATCGACAAAAACACCTTTGAATGCCGTCGACGAGGCCTCCGGTGGCTGCGCCTTGGCCCCGCTCTCCCTTCCTTCGCTGCTGCCGACACTCCCCCGAGATGCGGCGGTAGATCTGATGCGGTGAGGCTAGCGGCGATGCTAGCGGCGAGACTGGTGAGATCTGATGCGGTAGATCTGGTGTGGCGACGCTAGCAGCGAGGCTAGTTTGGTGGGGCGGGGTGAGGCTAGCGATGGCGGCGGCGGTAGATCTGATGCGGCGAGGCTGGTGTGGGGAGGCGCGGCGATGCGCGGTGGTTGCTGGAGGCTGCGAATCGATCACACGCACCGTACATCATGTGTGTAACATCCCCGCTCAACCAAACGGTTTGGGACTCAAGATCGGTGGGCTAGGGTACTGGAATCAGTGCTCTTAAGCTCCCCTTGAGTTTTGGGTCATTCGGGTTTAAGTTGGGTCGAAGTTGCAAAGAGGGGATTGGTGATGCACCAAAAAGTGCTGGTTTCGGGCCCTAATGTGCGCCGGCGCACTTTTGGAAGTGCCAGGCGCACTTTTCAATTAATTCAGCAAACTTTCGGCAGAATATTCGAAATGTGCGCCTTTTGGGGGTCAATGTGCGCTAGCGCACATTTGGCATATCAGGCGCACATTTCGTGCATATAAGGACGGATTTGCACGGAAATTCACAACTTCTTTCCCCTTTCTCTCTCCCCGAAAAAGCCATTGACGAACCAACTTCAAGCAATCTTCGAAGGGTGATTCCGGGAGCTGTAGAGGTCGGAATTGAGTTCCGTTTGTTGCTATGGATTCGTAGCGACGAGGAGAAGAGATCGCTAACCTCTATTTTGGGTTTCTGGGTGTAGGTCGTGAGCAGTAAGGAAGGGTAGAGCTACGAGTTTGGTGGTTGGAAATCGAGTTTCTGGGGAACTAGAAGACGATTAGAGCCTCGTCTTCTATTTCAGGTGAGGGCTTAGCGTTGTGCAAGTAGTTTGGGCAGGGTGAGGAGTTTCAATTGGACCTAGAACAAAACCTAGGTTATGCATGAAAATGATGAGCGTAAAAGGGGATAAACTGTTCTGTGAATGTGCTTGATTGCTATTGATGATTGCCGTGTTTGATTGTTGTGGTTGATTGATATGATTTGGGGTTGGGTGTGAACTGAAGTGAATTAAGTAATGGATTGACTTAGAAATGAGAGTTAGGATGGCGGGGATATGAGTGCGGGTGCTATGATATTATGAATTGTTGGTTGTGGATGCAGGAGAGTTGCCCTGCCAATGTGGGGTCGCTCTGAATAAGAGGAACAGGTGGGTGATCCCTAGACTCATGACATGGCCTCCCCTGTACTTGCAGGTGGGGGTGGCCGGTGAGCTAGCCGGTTACCTTTATTGTTTGTGGTTGAGATGTGACAGGGGCTTGGATTGGATGGAATACGTGTGCGTGGTGAACGGTGTTATATTGTAGATGGTGTGAATTGGGTTGTGGTTGTGGATGAATTGTGATGGGTTGGAAGTTCTGTGCTAAAACTTGTATGTGGAAGTAGAACCTGAAGGAGCCCACACTGCCCCACCCGAAATACCGATGGTTTGAGTCTGATTCACTGGGGTGAATCCCTTGGTTGGGTATCAAGGATGGTTGTCGTTCTCCTTAGTGGAAGGATCCCTTGAGGATGCGTCGGATGTCGTTCTCCTTCGTGGAAGGATCCCTAGTGGATGCGTCTGGATGTGTGATGGCCGGCGGTGGTGGTGTGGATAACTCCTTGGCGCCTAATGACTCACCTAGATAATATGAATGTGAATATTTGAGTGCTTGTGGTTGTGGTTGTGACTTGGTTGATGGTTGTGCTGTGATGATGTTGTGTGTGCCGTGAACCGGTGTATTGGTTCGGTGTTATTCTAACGCTATGAATTGTGCTTGAGAACATGAACTGACCAACGTGATCACCTAGACTGTTTTTAGGGAATTAAAATATGGAAAGGGGGTTGGGTTGGTTCCATTGCTGAATGACTTGTGCGGAGTTGGGACCGCTCCATAGAATAGGACAACGTGTAGGTAGGCCCAGTGGGTTCACTCAATTTCAATAGGAAATTGATCCCTTTCTCCCTTTCAGGATCTCGTGGCTAGAGAGGAGGGTGTGGAGTCAGAGTTGAGGGTGGATTCCGAGAAGTGCTGGGCTGAAGCTATGAGGTGAAGACTGGTGCCTACTTGGAGTTGACCTATTTTTATATTTCAGTTGACTTGGGACATTTTGGGGGTTTTACTTGGATTTATGTATCTTTCAGAGTATGTTGGATTTTATGGGTTTAATGAAGGATTTGGAGTTGTAAACAGTTTATGTTTTCATGGTTGATGGAGGCCTCTCACTTAAACTCTTATTTAAGCTTGGATTTAATTGTTATCTCTGTCGTTTTTCACTGGGTAATACTCGATACCGGTTCAACCTCAGGTTTCACCGAGTTGATTCGGGACGGGTGTTACAATGTGTCCGTCGGGTGTGGTGCTTATGGACAGCAAAGGAAAGGTGTACAGGGGAGCATACATGGAGTCGACGGAGTACAACCCTAGTTTGGGGTCGGTTCAGGCGGCGATTGTGCCGTATATAGTAGGTGGGGGAGGGGGTTATGAGAGGATTGTGGCGGCGGTTCTTGTGGAGAAGGAAGGAGTTGCAGTAAGGCTGGTGGTTGTAAAATAGAAATAGGGTTTGTAAAACCCTAATATGATTTAGTATATATAGGAGTTTCAAATTACTATTTTGTCCAGATTAATTTAGGCCATTAGATCCACCTTCTAATCCTACGGTTCTAAGGGGTGTCCTAATATGAGGACACTAAGGGGTGTCCTAACAGTAGTAGATCCCTCTGGTTACCTGGCGGACCATTAACCACCATAATATTCGGTGAATTTTTTTAACCGCCCGACCCATTCCCGTCGGTTCTGTTATCCTTATCGTGACCGTGGCTGACGAGCGGGCGGGCACCAACGGGTATACCCGGCCTAGCTTGAAGCCCAACATTTCCGGCCCAAATTCGAATCCAAATGCAGCCCAGCTGCTTCCAAACCCAATTGGGCTGCATAATAAGGGTCTTAGTGGCCCAAATAATTTGTTATTTCAATTGTAACACTTATTAAGTTTTCTTATAATTTAGTTCGTACTAACTTATTAAGTGATGCAATTAATAAAAATTAATTCTGAAATACTAAACAACTAACCAAACAATTAATTACGAAAACTGAAAATCTGAAATTCCAAAATAATAACACAAATACTTCTGTTTAATAATAACTAATTAACATCCAAAATTGGGAATACTAAGAGTTCGAAGAAAATAAACGATGTGATGATCCCAACCCTCGTCATGTCATCCATATGCCTTGGAATCAATTTTCTGCAACAAGCAAAATAGAAAACACAAACAATTAATCAAATGATAAGAATGAAGAAAATTAGAAACTCAAGTTGCGAAACTGAAAATACACACACCAGTTGCATCAACATTCTCCTCTTCCTCATCCAACCTAGCAAGAATCTCCATGAAACAACCCTCGAGAGCATTAGCAGGGATCTTTGAATCTAAGTCAAACCCATACAATAATAGTTAAATATATTTACATGCCTATTTACCAAAGTATGTTTAGTATAAAACTCAAAAGTATATTAAGATATACCTATTCTTAACTCATCATGAACCCAGCTTTTCGTGCACAACATGGCTTCCACCGCATCGTGACCAAGCTTACTACGATGTGGATCCAATATCCTTCCACCAGCACTGAAGGCAGATTCGGAGGCGACCGAAGTTACTAGGATAGCTAACAAATCTCTGGTCATTGCTTGCAATGTCGGAAACTTCACTCCATTCATTTTCCACCACATGAAGATGTCAAAATCAAGAGATTTAGGAATAATCTCCTCATTCAAGTAATTGTCCAACTCAGTTTGATAAGGAGTTGTTTTCAACCTCTTCCTATTTCTTACATATAAGGCAAAGTCAAGATCATCATCGGTGGGGTTAATAGCTTCACTAGTTGGATGCTCATTTGTGGCACATTTTTTGTTTGGTATTCTTGAATCAGCCCAGACAACAATTCCGTGATCTTCTCATGGCTGATTTTGTGCAGGGTGTGGGCTAGTCTATGTTCCAAATACTCAATCATTACTAGCTTGCAACGAGGATCGAGTACAACCGCTACAGCCAAAATCTCATGTATATCCATCCAGTACTTCGAGAACTTCAACCACATCAACTCTGCCATTCTACTTACCCTCTGGTCGGAATCAATATGCCATTCAAAAAGATTCTCACTCAACTCACAAATCTTTGGGAAGAAGAGGTTGACAGTAGGGTAATTTGATCCAAAGAACAATGTCGAGATGTCATTAAAAATCTTCAATTTGTCTCAAACAACTGCAGCAAATTCCCAATGCGACTCACTTGGACAAGAAGAGTAACTAGGTTCGCATACTTTGAGCCTGAAGAAAACATCTTTGTATAGTAAGGCAACCGACAACATCACGTAGATAGAGTTCCACCTAGTGGGACAATCATCCTGCAAACTTTTGTCATTAGAATTACGACATTGTTTCACAACTTCTTTAAAGAACTCTACTCTTTTAGGGGTTGCTGTCCAATATATGACACTATCCCTAATCTTCTTAATTCCGCTCTTCAACACATCCAACCCATCCTTGACAATTAGATTGAGAATGTGGGCAGTACAACGCATGTGCAACAGAGCTTCATCCTTTAACAAGTAAGAGGCAACTAATCTCGACTTAATAATCTCCATCATCTTGGCATTTGTGCTGTAGTTATCGAGTGTGACAGACGAGAGTTTGGCATCCACATTCCATTTCAACATGTAGTTCACTAATTCATTCGCCAAGTTATCAGCTGTGTGTGGTGCTGGCACATAAATAAATCGCAGCATGTGGCTTCGTAGATGCCAATTGTTATCTATGTAATGAGTAGTGGCAGTCCACATATCAGTAGTGATGGCAATTCTACCAGTGTTATCATCAATCCTCTTGTTGACCTTGACTCTCTCAGCCTCATACATGTTTAGAATCTCCTTCCTTATAGTGGCTCGACACGAAACTCTAAATTGAGGTTGTAGACCCCTGAGGAAATTTCTTGTATAATAGTGCTCAACAATAGAGAGAGGATAGTCATGCATGACTATGGCTAGGCCCAATTGCTTTCTCGATACTTCAGGATTGTAAGTCAAGGCCTTGAGTTCCCTCTTCCCCGCGTCGTCGGTGAAAACATCTGGACCTAGTATTTTCTGACTTCGATCATGAATCTTCCTTTGGATGCAGTTACCCATATGAGTCTTCAAATGGGTAGTGCCATTATTCGAATTACCCGCTAGCTCCTTCTGACAATACTTGCATTTTGCCTTTATTTCACCACTAATCGTCCTGATTTTCAAAAAGTGACCCCAAACGACACTAGTAGCTTACTAGTATCTAGGATTTCCTCAACAGGATGAGAGTTGGGTCGAGGAGAATTAACAGTAGTACCAATAACTGGAGAGGGATTCGGGGTTTGAGTGTCCATAGTTGAATGAACAGGACAAGATTTGCCTACAATAATCAAAATTGAGGAAGAAGAAGAAGAATGATTAGAGAACATAAGAATGAAGAACTGATAACTAGAGTCTAGATAGAACTAGCTTTGTTAAAATGCAAAGAAGGAATAGATGCTGGAGCTGCTGGGACTCGAATCGGAGAATAAGACAGAGAGAAGACGGAGCGTTAGTGTTCGTTAGACTTAACGGCTAACAGAACTGAATTTCCGTTGTTACTGTTTTCTAACGGTAGTTGTTAGTTATCAGCTGTTTTCTTCTTCTTCTAATTGTAATCAACTGAGTATTTATATCTGTACAGTTCTGAGTTTGTTAATCAATGAAATTGGTTACACAAAGTCTCCACAATTCACATGGTATCAGAGCCTCAAATCCTCTGAACTTTCTAGATCTCATTCATCCTTTCTTTCCTCACTTCAATGGCGTCCACCATATCTACTTTATCTTCCAGCTCCGTTTCCACATTCACATCCTCCTCTTCCTTCACTGATCATTACTCCAATCCTCTCTATCTCTCACCTGGAGACAATCTTTCAGTTCCGATCGTGAGTGTGAAGCTCACGAATGAGAACTATCACTTATGGAGCAGATCGTTCTCTGTGGCGCTGAGCATCAAGAACAAGACGCAGTTCATCGAAGAAGCCTCGTCTGTACCAGAGCTCACCGATCCTAACTACTTCGCCTGGAATCGATGCAATTTTGCTATGCTAAGCTGGATTCTGAACTCTGTTTCAGATGATATTGCTCAGAGTCTTATGTCCTATGACAAGGCTCAGCTCGCTTGGAAGGATCTGAAACAGAGGTTCAGTCAGTGTGATGCTATTCGCATCGCGGATCTTCAGGCTCGAATCGCTTCCTGCGATCAAGGTGATGCCACGACAACTCAGTATTTTACTAACCTAAAGGTCCTTTGGGAAGAATTCTTATAGTATAGACATGTGCCTGTGTGTGATTGTGATCCTGGACGACTTGAGAAATGTTCTGTTATTACCAGAGTTTTGTTATATCAAGAACAAGATTATGTTATCCGCTTCATCTGTGGCTTGAATGATTCTTTTGATGTTGTGAGATCTCAGTTACTGTTGATGGATCTATTGCCGGATATTACTACTGTGTTCAAGTGTGTTGTGCAAGTTGAGAGACAGATGAAGGGATCAGTTGTTCGATCCATTGATTCAGTTGCTCTGGCCACTAACTTTCAGAATAGAGGAAAGGATGTGAATGTTAAGGGATTGTTTTGCCGATACTGTAAGAAAGAAAATCACACTATTGAAGATTGTTATAGACTGAAAAACAAAAAGGCTAGGGAAGCTTCTGGTAGCAGCTCTAGGTCTGGCTTTGCTGGTGCAATTCATGGGGATCCGACTGTTGCAGAACATGGCTCTGCAACTGCAGAACACTCAGTTATGGCCAATATGTCTCTTACCTCTGATGATATAGCTAGACTCAAAATGCTACTCCAGCAATCTGTGCCTGCTGTTTCCTCAGTAGCTGAAACCTATGCCAACCTGATTACTAGTACCATGCCTTCCACATCCACTTCCTCATCCAATGGTACACATCCGTATGCCCTTTCTACTTTCTCTCCTGATATAGATTTACAAAACCATTGGATAGTTGACACAGGTGCTAGCTCTCATATAGCTTGTCATTCTCAAAATTTTATCTCCTCTAAACCTATTCAAAACGTTTTTGTAACCCTGCCTACTGGTTCTGGTATTAGTGCCACTCATCATGGTTCTGTGTCACTTCCTTGTCGTTTGGTGCTCCATGATGTGTTGCTTGTTCCAACCTTTTCCTTTAATTTGCTCTCGGTCAGTCAACTCACCACACATTCAAATGTTTCTGTTATTTTTTCTGCTTCTAAGTGTCTCATTCAGGACCCTCACTCAGTGATGATGATTGGTTCAGCGTCCCTAAATAGAGGTCTATACATTCTCTCTTCTTCATCCTGTCCTGCTAAGCCATGTTTATCTGTTAGTTTACCCTCTTTTGTTGCTGCAGCCTTCACACTTAATATGGAGTCCCACAATTTGGATGTCTGGCATTGTAGGTTGGGTCATCCCTCTCTTCCTAGGATGCAGCTCATTCACAAATATGATCCCAGTGTTGTCCTGCCTGTTCTACATCATTGTAGTCCTTGTCATCTTGCTAAACAGAAAACTCTTCCTTTTCACAGAAGTACCTCTAGGGCTTCTTGTTCCTTTGAACTTGTGTACATGGACATTTGGGGGCCATTTCATACTCCTTCTTATGATGGTTTCACTTACTTCTTAACTGTCCTAGATGACTATAGTCGATGTGTTTGGGTGTTTCTTATGAATAATAAAGGAGAAACTCGTGCCTTAGTTCAGTCTTTCTGTTCTATGGTTGAAACTCAATTCTCTTCCAAAGTCAAAACTATTAGGTCTGATCAGGGTCAAGAATTTAGTATGGATTCTTTCTTTTCTCATCATGGAATTCAGCACCAAACCAGTTGTGTCTCTGTAGCTCAGCAGAATGGTAGAGTTGAAAGAAAGCATCAGCATTTGTTGGCTGTTGCTAGGTCTCTTAGGTTCCAGTCTGGTTTGCCTCTCAGGTTCAGGGGGGCATGTGTTTCTTCAAGCTTGTTATTTGATAAACCGACTTCCCACACCAGTTTTGCAGAACAAATCTCCCTTTGAAGTTTTGCATAACAAACATCCTTCTTACAGTAATCTTAGAGTTTTTGGATGCTTGGCTTATGCCAGCACACTGTCTCATAATAGAACCAAATCCAGTCCTAGAGCAACTCCATGTGTGTTCATAGGATATCAGTCAGACATTAAGGGTTACAAGCTTTTTGACCTAAATACTCACAAAGTTTTCTTTTCCAGAAATGTCATCTTTCATGAAACAATCCTTCCTTTCAAACCGCATGAACATGTCTCTGATATAGGTAACAGTCACTTACATAATCTTGTACCTTTACCAACATTAGAAAGCCTAGCACCAAATGAAGATGGTGAAGAAAATTTTGTAGAAGAACCATCTCCCAGCACTTCCATCCCGACCGACTTTGACATCCCTATTCCTCATAATGAAGAACCAATGCCTATCCTTAGAAGATCTTCCAGAACTTCTAAACCACCTAGCTATCTCCAAGATTATCACTGTGCTCTAATTTTCACAGGTCAACCACCTCTAAGAAACTCTTGGTTCCCTCTCAATAACTATCTCTCATACACCAATCTGTCTCCTTCTCATAAATAATTTGCCCTATCTATAGCATTGGAACCTGAGCCTCAAACCTATTTGGAAGCAGTAAAATCAGAGAACTGGAGACAAGCAATGGCAGAAGAGCTACAAGCATTAGAGTTGAATAAGACATGGGTCCTAACTGAGTTGCCTGCATGTAAAAGAGTCGTAGGCTGTTAATGGGTATACAAAGTGAAGTTCAAGCCAGATGGTTCAGTGGAAAGATATAAGGCCAGGCTGGTAGCTAAAGGTTACACACAGGTTTATGGAGTAGATTTCACAGATACTTTCTCACCAGTGGCTAAGATAAATTCAGTCAAAACCCTACTTGCAGTTGCAGCATCAAAGAACTGGAATCTGCATCAAATGGATGTAAGCAATGCTTTCTTACCTGGAGACTTGGAAGAAGAGGTGTTTATGCAGTTGCCTCCTGGAGTTGGAACTGAGAACAATGAAAAGAGGGTATGCAAACTAATCAAGTCCTTGTATGGACTAAAACAGGCCAGCAAAAGATGGTTTATTAAGCTAACAGATGCACTAAAGGGTGAAGGATTCAGTCAATCAGTTTCAGACCATTCATTGTTCATTTATAACACAGGAGAGTCTATGGTAGTGTTGCTGGTTTATGTCGATGATATAATACTGGCAGGAAATAATGAGAAGCTCATCAGCGAGATCAAGCACAGATTACACAAACACTTCAAGCTTAAGGATTTGGGAAAACTTAAATACTTCATTGGCCTGGAAGTTGCAAGGAATGAAGAAGGAATTAATGTCTGCCAAAGGAAGTACTGTCTAGAGCTTATAGAAGAGTCAGGAGTTTTGCACAAGAAACCTTCAAAAATACAATTTGATTACAAAGAAAGGTTACAAGCTAATGAAGGAGAGCTGTTATCCGATATATCTCTATACTGACAGCTTGTAGGAAAGCTCCATTATCTCACCAGACATCTGTTATGCAGTACAACAATTAGCTCAATTCCAAGCCAATCCAACAGATAAACATCTCGAAGCAGCTTACAAGGTGATCAGATACTTGAAGCATGCTCCTGGACAAGGACTGTTCTTTGTTGTAAATAGTTCCTTGAAGATGGTGGGATACAATGATTCAGACTGGCCAGTTGCTCTGATACAAGAAGGTCTACTTCTGGATACTGCATCTTCCTTGGAACATCCCTGGTTTCATGGAAAACTAAGAAACAAAATACGTTTCTATATCTTCTTCAGAAGCAGAATACAGGTCTTTGGCACAGCTTTGTTGTGAAGTGCAGTGGTTAAAAACTATGCTTTCAGACCTGGGAATTGAGCACACTGATCCGGTACATTTATATTGTGATAACCAGTCTGCAATCCATATTGCCAAAAATCCTGTGTTTCATGAAAGGACCAAACACATAGAGATTGACTGCCATGTTGTCAGGGAACGATTGCAGTCTGGACTTATTACACTGAGTTACATACCTACTGAGATTCAGCTTGCAGATCTATTCACTAAGGGACTTGCAGCTCCTAGGCTTAATATGTTATTGTCCAAGCTGGGGATTATGAACATTTACTCCCCAGCTTGTGGGGGCTGTTAAAATGCAAAGAAGGAATAGATGCTGGAGCTGCTGGGACTCGAACCGGAGAACAAGACAGAGAGAAGACGGAGCGTTAGTGTTCGTTAGACTTAACGGCTAACAGAATTGAATTTTCGTTGTTACTGTTTTCTAACGGTAGTTGTTAGTTATCAGCTGTTTTCTTCTTCTTCTAATTGTAATCATCTGAGTATTTATATCTGTACAGTTATGAGTTTGTTAATCAATGAAATTGGTTACACAAATTCTCCACAATTCACAAGCTTATAGAGAATTATTATTAGAGAATGTTATTCATATAGAGTTGGATTTTAGAGAATGTAGTTAAGTATATTCATAATTTAGAGAATAATTTGAAGAATGAAGAAAGCATATTCATAATTAAAGAATTGGAACTATTAAAATTTGCATGTTTGGTTACTAATTGAAGATTATGAATTGGTGAAAGGCTTTAAACAATTGCTAAGTGAAAGGCTAATTGGAACACTAAGTGAGAGGCTTAAAAACTCAAGATTAAGAATTGCAGATTACTAATTACATATCTAATTTTAATTTTAAACAACTTAGCAACATATTAGTAAACAACTTAAACAACTTATAATTACATATCTAACTTTAAACAACTTAAGAATTGCAGATTAGTAAACAATTTACAGATTACTATATGAAGTATGAACACATATACATAACAACATACAACAGAATATGAAAAGCTAAAGGTACCTGCATGTCTTTACGAATAAGCTCGATTAGAATTCAGAAGTAAGAGCACTAAGGTACCTGCAGAAACAATAACGAAAGTTTAACAAAAGAAAGATTACTCTAAACCTGGATAAGAATGACGATTGTAACATCCCCGTCCAACCAAACGGCTCGGAACTCAAGTTCGGGTGACTAGAGTGCTGGAAGCAGTACCTCTAAGGTCCCATTGAGGTCTAGGACGTTCGTGTTTAAGTCGGGTTGAGGATACAAAGGAGTGCGCTGGGCTGTGAAGAACACATGACGTGTGTTGTGAGTTACACGGCCGTGCACTAATTCGTGCAATTCTCGTCGAAACTTCCAGTGCAAAGTACACGGCCGTGTTCTTTTGAAACACGCCGTGTAGTGTAAGGAAACACGCCGTGTTTCTTGACCTGCATATAAAAGGACGGATTTGCACGGAAATCCATAAGTTTCAACTCGTTTTCTCTCTCCCCGAAAAGCCATTGAAGAACCAACTTCAAGCAATCTTCGAAGGGTGATTCCGGGAGCTGTAGAGGTCGGAATTGAGATCCGTTTGTTGCTATGGATTCGTAGCGATGAGGAGAAGAGATCGCTAACTTCTATTTTGGGTTTCTGGGTGTAGGTCGTGAGCAGTAAGGAAGGGTAAAGCTACGAGTTTGGTGGTTGGGAAATCGGGTTTCTGAGGAACTAAAAGACGATTAGAGCCTCGTCTTCTATTCCAGGTGAGGGCTTAGCATTGTATATGTAGTTTGGACAGCGTGAGGAGTTCCAATTTCGACTTAGATTAAACCTAGGTGATGCATGAAAATGATGAGTGTAAAAAGGGGTAAACTGTACTGTTAATGTGCTTGATTGTTGTTGATGTTTGTCGTGGTTGATTGTTGTTGTTGAGTGCTATGATGTGGGTTGGGTGTGGACTGAAATGAACTGATTAATGGATTGACATGTAAATGAGAGTTAGGATGATTGGGAAATGAGTGCAAGTGCTATGATGTTATGAATTGACAGTTGTGTATGCAGGATGGTGGCCCTGCCAATGTGGGGTCGCTCTGAACATGAGGAACAGGTGGGTGACCCCTAGACTCACGACATGGCTTCCCCTGTACTTGCAGGTGGGGGTGGCCGATGAGCTAGCCGGTTACCTTTTGGTTGATTGTGATGTGTAAGTTGTGGTCATGACAGGAGCGTGGAACAATGGAATGTGCAGTGAACTATGTACTGTGATGTGGTTGTGGTTGATGTGAAATGTGCCCTCGTTGTGAATGAGATGTGATGAGTTGGAAATATGATGTTGGAACTTGTATGTGAAAGTAGAACCTGAAGGAGCCCACACTACCCCACCCGAAATACCGATGGATTGAGTCTAATTCACTGGGGTGATCCCTTGATTGGATACCAAGGATGGTTGTTGTTCTCCTTAGTGGAAGGATCCCTTGAGGATGCGTCGGATGTTGTTCTCCTTCGTGGAAGGATCCATAGTGGATGCGTCTGGTTGATGTGATGGCCGGCGGTGGTGGTGTGAACAACTCCTTGGCGCCTAATAACTCACCTAGATAATGTGAATGTGATTGTTCGTGTGTTTGTGGTTGTGGTAGTGCCTTGGTTGATGGATGTGATGTGTTGATGTTGTGTGTGTGCCCTGGATTGATGTAAGTGTTCTATATTATTCTATTGCTATGAAATGTGCTTGAGAACAAGAACTGACCAACGTGATCACCTAAACTGCTTTAGGGAGTTAAAATATGGAAAGGGGTTAGGTTGGTTCCATTGTTGGATGTCTTGTGCGGAGTTGGAACCGCTTCATAGAATAGGCCAACGTGTAGGTAGGCCCGGTGGGTTCACTCAATTTCAATAGGAAATTGATCCATTTCTCCCTTTCAGGACCTCGTGGCTAGTGAGAGTGGTGCAAGTGTTCAGAAGTGAGAGTGGATCTTGAGAAGTGCAGGATTGAAGCTATGAGGTGAAGACTGGAGCTTACTCGGAGTTGACTCTTTCTTCTTTCAGTTGACCTAGACTATTTGGGGGGTTTTTCTTTGGATTTATGTACTTTGGGTTTGTGTTGGATTTTATGGTTTTTATGATGGAGTTGGGATTGTAAACAGTTTACGTTTTCATGGTTTATGGAGGCCTCTCATGATGACTTTTATTTAAAGTTTGGTTTTGATTGCTATTTTTGTCGATTTTCACTTGGTAATACTCGAAACTGGTTCAACCACGGGTTTCACCGGGTTATTTTGGGTCGAGTGTTACAACGATAATCTAGGAACTTCAAAAAACAGTCTAGTGCAGAGTGAGTGGCGATTAATCTAAATTCTAAAGTCCAGTGCATAATAAGTCAAATCCGCTTACTAAATTTAGTGTTACAGAACACAGTTGACTAACTCTTTTCATAAGTTATGAACACAACAACTGTTTAAAACTCTGTTTAATTCAGTTTACAACTCACTAACTCAGTTTACTAACTCTTTGCATAAGTTATGAACACAACAGCTGTTTAAAACTCAGTTTAACTCAGTTTACAACTCACTAACTCAGTTTACTAACTCTTTGCATAAGTTATGAACACATCAGCTAAATAACTAACCAGAGATTAACCTGAAGCTAATACTTGAATGTGTATAATGTCATTACCTGAATGCTTATTGTTTGCTGCAACTTTCTTCCCTTTCAGAAATGTCTTTGCGAAGGCAGAAATTTACTTGGTTCCCCAACTGCCTTGGCTGACAAGATCAGGGTATTCTGACCTGTTAACAAATGAAGCGAAAAATATTATAGCACCTCAAGTATAGTCTATCTTACGGTGAAAAGTGAAAACTAGGAACATGATACAAACATGAAACATCCATGTAACATAATTGCAAGCCCAAACAGGGAACTTAAAGTGACAATGTAGTCTACAGTTTACTAACTCAGTGTAGAGATTCATAACTCAGCTTACTAACAGTTTACTAACTCAGCGTAGAGATTCATAACAATAGCTGCATAACAACAGTTCTTAATATATTACCAACCAACATCAGCTAAAGATTCATAACAGATGAACAACAAGCAGATTACAACACCTAAAGAGGAAGTTTCTCTTTCGAGATTCATAACAGATGAACATCAAGCAGATTACAACAGCTAAAGAGGAAGTTTTTCTATAGAGATTCATAACAGCAGCTAAGCTTGAACATACCTTGAAGGCTGAAGCTTGAACAACCCTAACAGCAGTTGGCTCTGGACAATTACGAAGAAGCTCGATCAGAACATTAAGGTACCTACAGAAGCAATATTGTGATTAGGCTTCAATCGAAGAATGAAGAAGAATCAAGGATAAAGGAGAAGGATAGAGGAAGAGGAGAACCCATACAAAAATACAAAATCGTGATCATGAATAAAACGAATTACGGAATTAGATGGAAGAAATCTTACCCAAAACTCTGCAAGTCTGCGATTGTGGGAATTGTTCCGCTCTTGTCGCCTGGAACAATGAGGGAGCCGACCCGGTCGCCTAAGTGACTCTGAATCGCCTCGCAATAAGAGAGTGCGGGCAGTAATCAGAACAAAGGGTGAGGAATGAAATGGATGATGATGTAACAGAGTGTACCTAGGGATTGCTCCCAGAATTTGGTCGTGTCTGCTACCTGCTCCTCCTTCCTGTATTTATAGCCTGGCAAGCCTGCCAAGACCGTTAGGCAATTGGTACGGAGCTCGGCAGATTACGCCATGTGGCACCGAATCCTAGCCGTCGCTTGGTGAATACGAAAACTCTAGGATTGATTCGCGTGGCTCTTTTAGGGTTTTCCCAGGATGGTGGACGCACTGTCGCCTCATAGCTTCTTCTGGGCTTGTGCGCCCAGGCCCATCTTGTGCGCGATTCCAGGGCATCTGCTTGGTCAACCCTCGCTTGGGGTGTTGACTTTTCTCAATCTAGTGGGCCCCTTATGCGTCCAGGCCCACCTCCTAATCGATTTGGAGGCATCTACTTGGTCAATCCTCGCCTGAGGTGTTGACTTTCTTTGACTTGGTGGACCCCTTTTCCTATTGGGCTATCCGACCCCGGTTGGCCCATCATGAGCCCCCAAGTCCGTCAGTGTTCTTGTTATCAAGGACATTGGCGGATTTTCCCTATCCGTCGCTTGCTGCATTTTCCAGAGGAAATCTGCTTTATCAACCGCCGAGGGTCCTTCTAGTCTTTTCCTCCCTTACTAACCCCTATTTTGATCATTGCCTATTAAATAGCCCCCTAGGGTTTAGTGGGGGGTTGCCCAATCGCTGCTTCCCTTTCATGCGTCTTTAAGACGCTTCCCTTCCTTCCGACGCATTCCGCCCCAACGATCCTTTCATCAATCGTGTTGTTTCCTTTTCCCAATGTAAGCAACTCAAAAGTCTCTTCTCCTTCTATATAAGGCGTCTTACTATCGCCATTCATTCCCCCTCTTGTTCTCTTATTACCTAATCTTCCGTTCCTTTTTTCCACTCTCACTTTCCGTTTAGCTCTTCCGATTTCGACTACTCTTTTCTGCTTCCCGATGTCCGACGACCTTGACTACCTTCTCAGTTGCCCCGGTACGTTGCCCCCTCTTGCTTAAATCTTCTTCTTCTTTCATCGTTAATCTCCTCCCCTGCTTTTCTAGCTCCCTTCTTCATAAAGACGTCTTGTATATTAGCCCTTTCCCCCTTCTTTGGTTTTTACTTCCATCAATAATGTCGTCTTCCTCAACCGACTCTAAAAGAACCGTCTCCCGTTCGCCTTCGCCGGACCTCTCTGAACCTCGGGAATGGGGCATGCACCAGCTCGGATTCATTCCTGGCTTTCGATCCTGGTCCGTAGATATGACCGCGCCTGTCACTATTCAGGGCTACACCGTCAAATTTTGGAAGGATATGTGGTATGACGGTCTTGGCCGGGACCGCTACGTCATTGGTCCAGGCTACTTCCCTTATCTCTCTGCCACCACCGTATGCTCCATTCTTCCCAGACTTGCACTCCCCACTCGCTGGGACTACGCCGCCTCTTCATACTTATCCACTATCGGCAACTGTCCCGGGGTTGGCATGGGATATGGACCGAAAGTTTTACCAACGGGTTGCGCTTTCCTCCTTCTCCCTTTGTTGTATCATTACTTCACACCCTAAAAGCCTCGCTTGGCGCCTACACCGCCACCTCCTGGTCTGTGATAGCCAGTTTTGAAGCTTCCTGTCAACGCGAGAAGATCACTCCCACCCTTCGTTTATTCTCCTTGATGTATAATGCCAAACATAACACCAACGACTTAAGCTTCGTGAAACGGGATGCTTACAAGAATGTGGGGATGCGGAAAACTGTAAAGCCACACCCCACTTGGTATCATTCATTTTTTTATTTTAGGCCAATGCCTGAAGACACTTGGATAACAGCTCTGCCCTCCTTCTGGTCGCGGGGCGACGCCAACAATTTTTCCCGTGGTCGCTCAATAACCACACTGGAGCGACAACTCCTGTCACTCATTAACAAGGAAGATTTTGACCTGAGCGACCCTCCTACCCTGCACCGCATTCTAGCGACGCTTCCAGGATGTAGACAGGGCCTCCTTTTCCTGCTTTCTCATCTGCCTAAATATTTAGTTTCCGAAAATTCCCCTCTTTCTCTCTCTTTCTTTCTCTTTTTTTTTGAACACACCTCGTCCTAATTTCGTAACTTTCATGTAGGTATGACAGATATTTCAGATGTGCTGATTAGCACGTCGGCTCGAGGGCCTATCCACGCGACCCAACCCCAATCTGAGCCCCCTGCTGCGACCGCGAACCCACAGCCGTCTCCTAAAGGAAAGGGAAAAAACGAGGGGCCCGTCACTTTCACGAAAAAAGATCGTCGCCTGTGTCCAAGCGACGGAGGTCATCTACCCCCGAACGTACAGAGCCCATCATCATTACGGACGACATCCCTGTGGAGCCCGTGGCCTCGCCTTTGAGGGATACTGTAGATCTTACTGGGCCCGGGCCCTCGCCTCTGAGGGATACTGCAGATCCTGTGTTACCACCTTTAAACGAAGAAGGTGATGCTGGTCGTCATACCGCTCCTGATTCTGAATAACCGCCTCCCCCAGAAGCGAGGACCCAAGACCCGGGCGGGCGAGAGACTATTTCCTTCCTCCACGATGACTCGCCTTTATCTCCCCACAATGATGAGGAAGGGCGTCGTGCCTTTTCTCACCAAGTTCAGGTGGACTACTCTGCGCCAAATTACGAGAAACCGGACGGCTACTTCCCCATCGTCTACCCTCGACGCTCTCAGCTCTCTGCCGACGTGGCACGCGATATCGCCGAAGAGCTAACATCTGGAGTTTTTCAAGGCCTGGACGACGTGAAAGTTGGCGACTTCAACCCTGCCATGGGTAATGTCTATGTGAAGCACCATGAGGTTAGCTGCCACCATGCGACTCCGCTATACATCCATAGTATTTATGGTTTCAATACATATAATTTGCGTTGCAATTTCTTCATTGCAGATGCTGCTGGCCTTGAGTATCGCTGACAAGTCTCGCCAACTGCTGATGCACAAGGCACGTGAGCTCCGAGATGAACATACAGCTCTACAACAGCGCTTGGATACTGAAGAGGTAAGCTCATCGTGAATCGAAGTTAACTCAGTTGTTTCTATCATTGTCGTAACTCAGTTTTTTTTTCAACGCGCAGTCCGCCCATCTATCCACCCGAGGTGAGCTAGCTCGTCTGAACGATGCTCAGGCGAATCTTCAGCAAGCCTTAGGCGAGGATAACTCCAGCAAGGAACGCTTGACCAAAGATCTGTCAGCCGCCAAGTCCCGTATCGCCCAACTGGAAAAGAGCCTAGGAGAAGCTAAAGATGCCGCTTCCTCTTCCGCGAAGAAGCTACAAGACCAGGAACTCCTCCAAGAGCGGATTCGGGATTTGACCAAAGAACGCGATGCTGCCGCCGAAGTCCAAAAGCGAGAGTCTACTCATTTGAAACGCATAGTCCTCCTTACTGAGGAGCGGGACAGAGCTAGGCGACAGGCTCAGGCGATGACCGTGGAGAAGGACAAGGCGCTGCAGACCGTGAAGGAGACCGAGGCCCTCAGTGCTCGTCATTATTCGACTGCCGTAGCACTTATCCGAAGATCAATTCCGGTGATCATGACTGCCGTCAAGCAAAAGTTTGCGGCTGTTGTGGGGCCGAACCCTTCGTTTCGGCGACGCGAATTCTTGGCAGTTGCTTTTAAGGCCGTCAACCGTCTGTTGAATGGGGTGCCTGATCCCAACACAGATATCGACTCTAAGTATATCAGTGTGATGAAAGAGGTACAGGCGGCTGACAAGGAGTATATCGCCGCGGAGAAGATCCGCCGAGAGCGTGCGAAAGCTGAGGCGGCTGCCAAGTCTCGGTCGGAGGGTGTGAAGGGGGAGAAGGCCTCCGAAAAAAGCCTCGTGGTTTCACAGAGCGACCGGGGTCAATCGTCTGGACAAGAGAAATGAAGGGATTGCCAATAAGGATGGCATATATTTTTTTTTGTACTTTCAAGACATGTCTGCGACCCCCTTATATTTTATATGCAAAACGTCTTCAATTTTATTTTCATCTTATAAGGTAAGCTCGTAAGTGATGTTTTATTAGTTCGAAAGCCTTAGCGCGATTGTCTTCAGCCATCATAGGCGACGTCTTGGTTCTTTTTAGCCTTAGCGATAGGTAGTTTGCTAATGAGCGACGTTTTATCTTCTTTTAATGTCATTTAGGCGACGCTGTTAATTAGGCCTTAGCTAAGGTTTAAACCTTGATGCCTCGTAGGCGAAACGAGTCCGTGGCGATTATGTGGATTCTTAGCTCGTGATAAGCTTCAGGTAATAACAGTAGCGATGGTGAGATATAAATGATAAAATGAGTCGTCCAGCGATATAGCTATCAGACGCTCTTTTTCATTAATTAGTGAAATGAAAAACCATACATGCTCTTAGGCGACTACTCATGGTACTTGCGGAGATGCA
The DNA here is from genome assembly GCA_034768395.1 of Linum lewisii. Taxonomy (NCBI): domain Eukaryota; kingdom Viridiplantae; phylum Streptophyta; class Magnoliopsida; order Malpighiales; family Linaceae; genus Linum; species Linum lewisii. The sequence continues at coordinate 37,679,030 of CM068301.1, read as the reverse complement.
TCGCATTCCAGGTCCGGGGGATCTTTGTTCCATCCAGCCTGGCTAATTTGAAAGTGTTTGCTCCCATAACCTTCCTGATCTGAAATGGCCCTTCCCATCCAGGATCAAGCTTCGCGGCTCCCTCCGATGGCCTGAAGATCTTTCGTAGTACCAGATCGCCCAACTTAATGTGATGTGGCCTTAACTTTTTGTTGTATCGCCTGGCTAGCATCTCCTTTTCCGCTATTAACCTCATCTGGGCGACCTCGCGCTTTTCTTCAACCATATCGATACTATGGACAAGGTTTTGCTCATTTTCCTCTGGGTTGTAGCTATCCAAACGGACGGAAGGTATCGTTATTTCCACCGGAAGGACCGCCTCTGATCCATAGGTCAATGTGTAAGGCGACTCGCCTGTTGACGTCTTGTAGATCGTTCTATGTGCCCACAGTACATGATCGAGCTCCTCAACCCACGTGCCTTTTTTGCCTTCGATCCGTCGCTTTAAACCCCGTAATATAAGCTTGTTTGCGGCTTCAGCTTGCCCGTTGGCTTGTGGATATGCAACCGAGGCGAATCGTAGAAGGATTTTATACTCTTGGCAGTACGCTTGAAAGCTTTGGCAATCAAATTGGGTGCCATGGTCACATATGATGCTGTGAGGAATGCTGAATCGTGAGATGATATGTTTGAATGTGAACTTCTCAATCTGCTTAGCGGTGATGCTGGCCGTCGCCTCAGCCTCAATCCATTTTGTGAAGTAGTCGATGGCCACAATCAAGTACTTCCACTTCCCAGAGGCTTCAGGAAAAGGTCCCATAATATCCATTCCCCATTGGGCGAAGGGCCAAGGGCTAACAATCGCCTGCAAAGCTGTGGAAGGCAATTTATGATAATCGGCATATTCCTGACACTTGTGACATTTTTTAACCAACTTCGTCGCCTCTCGTCGCATCGTCGGCCAGTAATAACCTTGGTACAATAAATTCTTCTCCAGACTTTTAGAGCCTAAGTGCATTCCACATACTCCAAAGTGTACTTCCCGGAGGCTATAATCAGCATCCACTGGTCCGAGGCATCTTAAATAAGGTCCCGCGGCGGACTTTCTGTAAAGATCGTCGCCTATTAAGGTGCATCTGCCGGCTCGTCGCCTTGTTTTTGTAGCCATCGCCTGATCCTCCGGGACTGTTCCATCCTTTAGGAACCTAATAATGGGGGTGCGCCAATCGTCTTGTATGTCTCCATCTTCCTGAGTATCGTCGATCTGGAAGCATGTGTTTAGTTTTACTTCTTTCTCCACCGTCACCATCCTTGTTTCCTCAAAATCAACCGCCGTGGCTAGCTTTGATAGCGCATCAGCGTGGCAATTCTCTTCTCGGGCGATTTGCACAATGTCTACCTTACTAAAATCTGCTAGGGCTAGCTTTATCTCATCAAAATATGACATTAGTGACTCCTCTTTAATTTCAAACTCCCCATTTAACTGGTTAACCACCACCGCTGAATCAGAAAAAATTTTCACATATTTGACCCCCATACTTCTTGCAATTTTGAGTCCTGCCTCCATCGCCCCATATTCGGCAGCGTTGTTGGTTCTAGGCGACGCGAAGCGCAAGGCGACCTCATGAATAGCTCCCTCTGGGCTTTTTAATACTATGCCGGCTCCCGAACCATTCTTACTGGAGGCCCCATCTGTGAAGAGTGTCCAAGTTTGGTTCTCCCCCTTTTCTTCCTGTACTGCCCCCTCTACAATAAAGTCGGCGAGAACCTGGGCTTTGATTGCTGTTCTGGGCTTGTATCGAATGTCATATTCGCTGAGCTCAATGGCCCATTTTGCAAGTCGCCCAGCCACGCTCATCGCCCGCAAGGCGTTTTGTATTGGAAGTTGGTTAATACTGTTATAGTATGAGCCTGAAAGTATGGTCGGAGTTTTCTTGCCGCGCATACCACAACATAGGCCATCTTCTCGATGGCGGGTACCGAGTTTCAGCGTCGACCAACGTTTTACTTGTGTAAAAAATGGGCTGGTCGCTTCGTTCCTCCCGTCGCACTAACACCGCACTTACTGTTGTTGGCGATATCGCGATGTACATAAATAGCTCATCTCCCTCCTTGGGTGAGGCCAGCACCGGCGGAGTCACTAGAAATTGCTTGAGCTCTTCAAATGCCTTATCACACTTGTCATTCCAGGCAAATTTTGACGCGTTTTTCAAAATAGAGAAAAACGGTGCGCATCGCTCTACCGCCTTTGGAATGAACCGGTTGATTGCAGTTATTCTCCCGGCTAGAACTTGTACTTCTTTAACCGTTTTGGGTGGTGCCATGGCCGAGATGGCCTCCAATTGCGCGGGATTCGCCTCTATTCCTCGTCGCGTGACCAAGTACCCTAGGAATTTGCCTGATGTAGCCCCAAAAACACAGTTTTATGGGTTCAGCCGCAACGCGTAGCGTTGTAACGTTTCAAACGTTTCTTTTAAGTCGCTTAGATGATCGTCGCTCTTCTTACTCTTTACCAGAAGGTCGTCGACATATGCTTCCAAGTTACGTCCCCGCCGCTTAGCGAAGACCATATCTATCATCCTTTGATAAGTTACTCCTGCATTTTTGAGGCCAAAGGGCATAACCTTATAACAATAGTTCACCGTAGGAGTCATGAACGCCGTTTTCTCCTGATCCTCCTCATTGAGTGGTATCTGGTGATAGCCAGAGAACATATCGAGAAAGGACAACATTTCGTTATTTGCTGTGGCGTCGACTAGCTGTTCAATGTTCGAGAGTGGGTAAGCGTCTTTCGGACAGGCATCGTTTAGATTTGTGAAGTCGACACACATCCTCCATGCTCCCGATGATTTTTTAACCAGAACCACATTCGATAGCCATTCCGGATATTGAACCTCCCTGATAAAACCTGCCTCCAGTAGTTTGTCTATCTCTTTTGTGACGGCTAGTTGTCGCTCTCGGCAAATATTTCTTCGTTTTTGTTGCACTGGGCGACAGCTTTTGTCGATGGATAAGCAATGCTTAACAATTGCTGGATCTATCCCTGGCATGTCGCTGGGATGCCATGCAAATAGGTGCGAATATTGCCTGATTAGCGTCATCATCGCCTGTCTGGCCTCTTGGCTTAGGTAAGACGACAGCCTCACTGTTCTCTCTTCGTCGCCTTCCCACAAAGTTACAGGGACGTCAGATTCCGCTGACTGTAGTCTTTCTCTGTTCTCCGCTCCATCCTCCAGGTCAATTTTATAACATGCTCCTTTCGTTGCTGCCCGATAGCATCGCCTAGCCACCTCTGGGTGTCCCCAAGCGACTCCGACGCCTTCCTTTGTGACGAACTTCAGCACCTGATACACTGGCGAAGAGATAGCCCGAAAAGCAGCAAGCGTCGGTCGCCCCAGAATTATATTGTACGAGGATCGACAATCCAGCACATGGAAATCTACTGACTGCACCGCCTTAATCTGCTCATCGCCTATCATGACCTGTAAGGTAACGATTCCTTTAATGGGCACTTGGTGGCCAGAGAACCCTGTAATAGTTGTCTTTGTCGGTCTCAGGCTTGAGATGGGGAGTTTCATCTGCTGGAAAAGTTCCCAGAATAGGATGTCAGCTGAGCTTCCTTCATCCACCATTACCCGCTCCACTCTACTCCGGAGCGTCACAATCTGAATCACCATTGCTTCCAGGCTGGGTCCTCCACTTTTGATCATGTCGTCCTCCGTGAACATGACGGGAGATCGTCGCGCCTCATTGTTTATGATCAACACCTCTTTGCAATCGCTTGACTGCTTTTTTGTTGGACAACTTTCTCCTCCGAATATAGTTTGGTAGACCTTTGTGACTTCTTCCGTAACATTTGCCTTTTTGGGAGCATCGCCCTGCGGTTCTTGCAATCGGGCGAAAACTATTTTTCTGGGTTGGTCGCCGGGGCTGGGCTATCTTCTTTATCATTTGAACTCCTCTCTTTTCGCTTGGTCTGGAGAATGAAATCTTTCAGGCGACCTTCCTTAATCCATCGCTCAATTTCATTTTTGAGTTGTCTACATTCTTCCGTGGTGTGACCGTGCGAATCATGAAAGTTGCAAAACTTCCGGGGGTTACGTTGCTCTGGGTCCCCTCGAAGCGGCTCGGGCCACTGAATGTGGTGATCCTTGTGATGCATGTACAGGAATACCTCCTTCCGGGATCGGTTGAGTGGAGTGTACTCTCGCCTGTCTTCCTGGTACATGCGTATGTCATTGTTTCTCCTGTCATCTCGATACTCCCTTCTTTCAGGGGATGGCTCAGTTCTCTGCCACCGTCCTCGCCTGTCAGTGCCATCACGCGACGCATCTGCCTGTCCGTCCTTTCGGCCTTTTCGGCCGTCATCCCCACCAATCTTTGCCAACTGCTCTTCAATGAGGATTATACTATTTATTCTGGCTTCCAAGTTGGACAGAATAGTTGGCTTTTTCTTTACCAATGCTTCCTTCAGTCGCCTATTATGTGTCGCCTGAATCATACTTGCAGTAGCAATGTCTAAAGTCACGTCTCTAACGGACTGTATTGTGCTGATCCATCTCTCAAAGAAATCTTTCAATGATTCCTCCGGCCACTGCCGTAAGTTAACTAGGACCTGTACTGGAACCTTTCGGTGTCGCCTACTTTCATATTTCACCAAAAAAATCCTAGCAAACTCATCCCACGTGTGAATAATTCCTTCTGGCAAGCTCATGTACCACTCTCTCGCTGCCCCTCCTAAAGTAGCTGGGTAGGCTCTGCAGAATGCTGCGTCGCTGGCGCCCTGCATTTGCATGGCAATTTGAAAATTTTGCAGATGTTCCTCAGGATCGCCCAACCCCAAATATTTCTCCATGTCTGGTGGGACCAAGCCAATTGGTAGTGCTTCGGCGAAGATAGCCCTTGCCAGAGGTTGCCGAATGACCCTTTGCTCGACTCCAGTCTCGACTAGCGGTCGAAATGCCCGTAGCATTTCCGTGTGGGTGTCGTTGTCCGGGGCCTGTACGTTCTGAGCTCTGGGTGCCTTTGCCTGCTGAGCGATAACCGTTTTCAATAACTGGGTAAGTTCCAAATTCTGCTTTTCCAAAACTTGAAAACGCTGTTCAAGGACTTTGTACGCTTCTGTGTTTGGTGCTTCCTCCTGTAGTACGCCCTTTCCTCTGGTGTCACGAGGAATATATGAGGAGTCGGTGTCTGTATCTCTAGGCACCCCTTCTTCCTCCAGATCGTCTCTCAAGTTTCTACCCTCAAGTGGTATGCTTTGGGCCCCCGGATTCACGTTTTTAATGGTGTCTCCTCCGTCTCTCCTTCAGGCCTTACGGTCGACGCTTCTCCTCTTATCATTCTTCCAATATTCCCCTGCTCCATTGCTCAGCTTCCTCAGTTCTTGATTAGTCCCCTTCCTGGCGCGCCAATTGTTCCGCTCTTGTCGCCTGGAACAATGAGGGAGCCGACCCGGTCGCCTAAGTGACTCTGAATCGCCTCGCAATAAGAGAGTGCGGGCAGTAGTCAGAACAAAGGGTGAGGAATGAAATGGATGATGATGTAACAGAGTATACCTAGGGATTGCTCCCAGAATTTGGTCGTGTCTGCTACCTGCTCCTCCTTCCTATATTTATAGCTTGGCAAGCCTGTCAAGACCGTTAGGCAATTGGTATGAAGCTCGGCAGATTACGCCACGTGGCACCGAATCCTAGTTGTCGCTTGGTGATACGAAAACTCTAGGATTGATCCGCGTGGCTCTTTTAGGGTTTTCCCAGGATGGTGGACGCACTGTCGCCTCATAGCTTCTTCTGGGCTTGTGCACCCAGGCCCATCTTGTGCGTGATTCCAGGGCATCTGCTTGGTCAACCCTCGCTTGGGGTGTTGACTTTTCTCAATCTAGTGGGCCCCTTATGCGTCCAGGCCCACCTCCTAATCGATTTGAGGCATCTACTTGGTCAACCCTCGCCTGAGGTGTTGACTTTCTTTGACTTGGTGGACCCCTTTTCCTATTGGGCTATCCGACCCCGGGTGGCCCATCAGGAATGGACTCTGGAGAATCGACTATTGAGATACTTATAGCCTACGCTAGCCAGTAATAGTATCCACATAAGAAGCAATACGATATTCATCTTCAGAGTCGGAAATCTGCTGATTGGGAAGAATAAGAAGGAAAATTAGAGGAAATCACTAAATCAGAAAGAGCATTCGAATTAGGATTAGATTACTTACCTTAGCTGAAGCAGAAAGGATTTAGCGGAGAAATCAAAGGATTGAGAGACTGGAAATTCCAACTGATTTAGGGTTCCTCCAGATAAACTTCCTCATCCAGTCTTCAATCTTCATTAGCGGGTTGTTTGGTATGGGTGCTATTGATATTAATAGCACCCAATACCATGTTAAGTGTGAATATCATTGTTTTTCCTAATTGGTTTAGATAGCTAAGTGGTGTTTATGTGGGGGTGTTTAGAAATCACCCTAAAGAGGAGGAATTCTAAATTGGGAAGGGGATATTCAAAATTTCGGACACTATTGCCCTTCTAATTCCTCTCTTATTACATGCCCCTCATAATTACTTCTCCCTCTCTCCAACAACTACTATCCACACGACCCAGAAATTTCTCTCCCCTGCGTTTGCTACAACCAGCAGATACAGAAGCCCCGACCGCCACTCTCTGCCTGAAATCGGCTAGCCGTTCACCATCGTCGAGGGAGCAGCTCCGAAGGTAGGTTCTTTTCCGCTCAATCAAGCTATTACCATCTGTGCTATTTCGATTTAGGGTTTAGGGAAGCCGTTGATTGCAATGGGATTTTTCATGAATCCACAAGCTCACACCTGCAACTTACTCACCTTCTGAATCGCATCTCCATTCATCTTCTATTTGCTTTCTTCCTCATGCTGAGGGATGACACTCTGAATCAGTAATAAATCCAATTTCTTGTTCCAAGCCTTCACCCTAAATCCAATTTCTCTCGCATACGTTTTTAGTTTAGGTTATACTGAGTCCCACATTAGTTTCCAAAGTTGACATCTTTGTTGGCTTGTTCCTCGTGCATTGTCTCCTTACTTCATCTGGGTTTGGCTTTAGTTTCTAATTTCTGTTCTGTTCTTGGACTCTCTCACTCACTGTTCATATAGTTTCCTTCTGTTTTTTGTGACTGGCGTTGTTGATTGATGATGCTGAGGTCTGTTTCTTTGCTAATCAATTTGATTGCGTGGAAATTTGAGGGTCTTGTTAGTAATGAAAGGAGAGATTGAGACATGATATTTATTGATCATTCTGAACTTTCAGTGTTGTTGATCTAGAAAAATTGGAACTTGCTACTGGGTTTCTATCATTCTCCTGTGAAGTCTGATTCTCTTCCCAGATTGGGGTTGAGGGTCATTTTTGTTTGTTGATCAAGTTGTGGTTTCCTGTCTTGAGTTTCTACAAGGGACTCTAATTGAGTTTCTACAAAATCCAATTAAACCTTCTTGTCAATTGAAGAAATCACAGTGTCATGAGAGATAATGAGACTTAAGGGACGAATAAAGTGGAAAGTTGGGTTTAGCTTGAGATTTGGGCATGACTTATATTCTGTACAGAAGTTTGTCTTCTAATACAATAGGAATTAATCATGCTGAGGGGGTTCTGAAGTAATCATACAATAGGAATCTCTTATATCTTCTTGTCGCTTCACCATTACAGGTTAAGCTAGAGGGCAACTATTGGGTGTGGGGGGTGTGGTCGTTGACGGTATCTCATAGCACTCTATCGAAATCAAAAGTATGGTCCTTCCACTCAACTACTCATACATTAGCTACGTTAATTCAATTACGATGTCCTCATCATTGTCCGATCGATAGATATGCTTGTTGCCCATTCGGGTATGTTATTGTGTGTTACATGTTCCAATAACTTGTTCATTAGTTGCGTAGTCATGTTTTAGGGTTTACGTTAAAATTCTCAATTGCTTGTGCATTACGGACTTAGACCATTAGTTCTTCTTTCACCCGTTCAATTAGTGACTGTTTAATTAGTCGGACTATAGGGATGGCTAGGCGACCAACATTACAAGAACGACAATAGGTCATTGCAAGCGTTATCCCTATGTGGTGTCGGAGGTCCGGACATATTTGAGCAGGCCTACGCTCCCCCCTACACTCCGCCCGAGAACCTCAATACCCGGACGATCCAACCCCGATCATCGCGGTGGAGTCGTCTGATGAGTGGACAGCGTACCGTAATGAGTTGGCTGAGTACATGTGGACGACTAGGGGACGAAACCATGGATGACGTGGGACCTATTCTAGCTTCTTTGTAGTTGAGCCTATTAGAACATTTCATTGTCGGCTTTTATGCATTTCTAGAAAAAACAATTTCCCATGACTGTTTAAGCTTCCATTTGTTAGTTAGTGTGTGTCTGCTGTGTCTGAACTGTTTATGTCGTTGATGGTTCGACTGTTATGTGAAGCTACCTTGAACTTATGCATTTTTTACCCCATATTTGCCTTCTGACATTATGATTTGGCGTGTGTACCACCATGTAATTTTTTTTGCACAATTACTTGGCAATGTCGCGGTCATACAAAGCATGGTCTCAGCTCGAGGAACAATGCCTCTTCGACATTTTGCTTGCTCTGCACGAAGCTGGCAAAATCCAGGGTGGCGCACAATGTGACTGTGGCTACAGTGACATCGAGAAGCAGTTGAAGGTGTTGGTCCCGGACACGAAGCACAATGCGGACAGTATCAAGGGGAAGTTTAGAGTTTTCAAGGGTAAGTTCCATGCCCAGCTTGACCTGATGAATGCCTCAGGTATGGGATGGAATGCGGACAAGAGCTGTTGTGAATGCGATCCGGAGGTATTCGCTGGATGGGTTAAGGTAAGGGCCATTTCAATAGAAGTTTAATATATAGTAACTACAGTCACTAATGTCTGCATTGTTCTGGAAATGTGAGTGCAGAGTCACAAACTTGCTGCTGGTTTGAACAACACGAAGTTGCACAGGTGGGACGAGCTCTGCAAAATATTTGAGGTCCACCGTGTTGATGGTACTTCGAGCATGACGGCGAAGGATGCGGCGTCTAGACTGGAGGGTCAGCTCCGAAGTCCCCACCTGCTAGCGACACATATGCTGCTGAGACGACCCCCATGATGGAGGACTTCATCAATCAGGGTTACGATATGAACGCTGAAGGGCTACAAGACATCGAGGAAGATACAGCCACAAACCAATCGACGGACAAGGGGAAGGGAACGTCATCCGCTGGCAGCAAGCGATCGCGCGCTCAGGTGACGGAGGAATACCTAGCGTCCATCAATGAGAACATGGTGTCATTTCAGGAGCACATTGCGAGGACGACCACGAACATTGAGCGTCTCACCAACAACTGGTGCATGCCAGAGGACGTGGCCAGTAGGCGTGCATATATGATGGATGAGATCAAGCGACTTCCAGGTATAAGTTATCGGCAAGGCTTGCTAGCTATGAGGATACTCATGAAGGATCCGGCTGATTGGGAGACATTCTGCATGCTTCCGACGGATGAGACGAAGGCAAATTTCGTCCTCACCATATTGGTAGGTACCCAGCATGGGAGTTGGGATTGGAACCGAGGTTGGTTATTCTTTTGGGTGGTGGAGATGTAGTTCACGTGAAGTGAATTGCAGAGATTGTATTTATGTTAATGTAGGAGTAGTGAACAATGACGCATCTATGGTTATGTACGTTTGTAGTAGACGTGAACTCGAACTGATAATGTAGACCCTGAACCCTATATATGTGGTCGTAGGCTGTTGGTCACGGCAGCTAGTTCTCGGTACGAAAATGTAGTGGGTCTTGTTCCTCTGTCTAGGTCTGTGGTAATGGACATTCCCACCATCAAATGTTGCTGATCCACCACCACCAACCTTATTTGCCTCAGAATTGTACTAATTATGAAACCCAAACCCACTGCACTTGTTATCAAAGTAATTACAGAGCAAATTTTGGCTAGGATGATTACCAAAAATGAGTGCTTATGTAATTATAAAACCCAAACCCACTGCACCTGCTTACCAAAAATGAGCGCCAACTTTTCCTCATAATTAGAATTATATATTAATTATTTGGGGAAGATGAGTGCTTATGTAGTAAGGTGAAGACAAAAATGGGGCAAAGTGGTAATTGCCTAGTAAAATACCCCTTACCAAATGGCACCCTAACCAAACAAGAATATTGTGCATTTTCACTTTGAATCTCATTACCCCCTTAATAACTAGCTATCTTAAATATCATGGTATTCGAGATAGCACAAACCAAACGACCCCTAGGTGTCTTTCGATAGACAATCATTGATGAGCATGAGTAGTTAGTTACGGCGGACGGCGGTAGTTAGTACTTAGTGGGCTAAGGCTGTTGTATGTAGTATGTGGGCTTCACGGGTCGAGTAAATGTCGGCTCGGGTATTAAAATTACCAAACCCGGCCGACAACATTAAAACACAACCCGGGTTTTAAACCCGCCCTACCCGAAAACCAGTCAAACACAAAAAACCGTGTTGACCGGGTCGTTTTGGGCTGTTCTTCGGTTTACCGGTTGGGCCTACCACTAGTACCAACAGATATGCATTACTAGATACATATCGATTGTCTACTTTTGCTCGAATCAGTGTCAATGAGATTGACGCCGTTGTGATGGCGTGGGGTCCTCCATCATTATGACTACAATACACATTCTATTGTCCTCCCTGATGGTTCGAAGAAACAATTGTTAGTGAAGGATTATTGAAATGTATATGCCATTCGACTGGGAAGAGTAATGTGTCGGCATTGTCAAGTCTTCCAACTAAAGATTTTTTAGCATTAATTGCTAAGTTCAACTTGGTTTCCCGGGGGGGGGGGGGGTACGTGGTCAAGTCCAGCGGGGAAGCATTGTTGGACCACGACATTTCAGATGCTGATTGGTTTGCTCTGTTCTTTCTATATCTAGTTGGGTGTTTGTTTGTTTTGTTTGAATACTTATCACACTATAGGTATTCAATATCTATCATTTGTGAGGGGTGGGAATATGATGAAATTCAAGACTTACAACTGGTTGAAGTTTGGATTATCTTCTTTCAAGATTGGGATGTTTTTAACTAAGGGCAACATGAATGTTGCGGTTGATGTTCATTCTATAAGTTTTCTGTGTTTCCTTTCTTGTTGTTACTAGATATCTGGATAACTCGTTATCATGTTGCTAACTAGTTGTAATAACTGTGGTTAACTAGCAATCCCCCTGTGGTTAACCAGTTTCCATGTACTGTTAACTTTTGTTATTGTCCATGTAGTTAACTAGTTTACTGTCCAGTTAACTTGTTATTTCCCCTTTCTCCTTTTTTTACCCTTAATTTTACTAACATATTACATTTTCCCCCAGGTGATATACAGTGTGGCCTTTAAGAATTTAAAGGGACAGAGGGATGATAATTCTGGTTTGCATTTCTTCACCAACGAGTTAGTTAGAGATTACATGAATGAGGTTGTTGCCAAATACTTGTGAGATTAACGAAATATCTATTGATGAAGATGTTGTTGTGGAAGATACTGTTGATGAAGACGATGTTGATGCAGGCGTCAGTTTAAAAGGGTAAGAAGGTTGTGGATGTTGACGACGCATTTGTTCGCAAGGGAGACAAGAAAGTTGTTGTTAAATGCCAGAAGACTTTTATTTTGAGTAAAAAAGGCATATCTATCACTGATTTACCGAGAATAAGGAGCAAGAAGGCAGCGAATTCAGAGGCCACCACTAAAACTAGGAGAAGAAATGAAGATGAAATCGTGGTTGGTCATTCGAAAAAGCAGCGAACTGGTGTTGTTTTACCATCTGCTGAATTAATTTACCCCTATATCACGGACAAAGGTAACTAGTTAACAATAATCCATGTACCTAATTAACATTTTTCGTAAACTGTGTTAACTAGTTACCCTTTTTATTGATATATATATGGATTTTTGTTATTTATGGTATTTCATTGAGGGTTACTTTGGCTAGTGCTCGCGACTGATGTTTAGCTTTGATTTCTTACTACAAATTTTCAATTGATGCTCTAGTTGCTTTCACTGATTCGGCTATTGATCCCATTGTTCCTGGTGCGGGTGCTATGACTTATGATCTGGCTGCTGCTACTGATGATGTTGTTGCTGATGTTGTTACTGATCATGCTTCTGTTGCTGTAGCTGCCAAGAATGGCGAGGGTGATACCAGGGACGTGACAACGATACTGATGACAATTTTAACGAGGCCAAAGATGATAAGTTTAACAAGTTTAACAAGAATGATGACAAGGCCAAAGATGCCACTTCTGTTGTTGATGTCAATGCTGACTAGTTTGTTGAGGGAACTGCTGATGATGATGAGACTGATGAGAAGGCAAAAGATGCCACTGCTGATGATGATGTCAATGCTGACCAGTTTAATGGGGAAGCTAATGATGATGACGAGACTGATGGCATGGCCAAAGATGCCACTATTGATGATGATGTCAATGCTGACCAGGTTAACGAGAAAACTGATGATGATAACGAGACTGATGAAAAGTCCAAAGATGCCACTGCTGATGATGATGTCAACGTTGACCAAGTTAACGAGAAAAGTGATGATGATGACGAGACTGATGACAAGGCCAAAGGCCAAAGATGCCACTGCTGATGAGGATGATTAGGGAACTGATGATGATGATAAGAATGACGACAAAGAAGGAAATGATAAAGGAGGGAAAGGTGATATTCCTATTACAAATTCAACAACCGATCCTGCTATTCATGAAGGGATTCAGAAGATAAACATACCACCCAACTGACAGTGCCATACCTTGTGAATCTGGTAAAGAACCAACTGATGGTGTTGTGGCTCATTGTACGAGTTCTTTTGTGGATTTCTCTGCTCTATCCAAGGATGACCAATCAGCTTGATGATATTATTAATGTGATCACTTTTGATGATGGAATGAAAGGATGTCGTTTCAGGACATCCGTTCCTCTCCAATGTTCCTTCCCCATATTGACATTGTCCCTCCTCATGTGTCAAGCTCGTTGGACAAGCTTGTTCATGTTGTACATTGAAGGAAATGTAAGGTATTTTTCATTTTGAACTAGTTATCAGTTTGTGTTAACTAGTTACATGTAATCAAATAAAAAGTTCGCTAGTTATCTAATAAGTTAACTAGTTACCATATTGGTAAATTTCAATTTTTTAGGATTTCAGTTATCTGTTTTTGTTAACTAGTTAAATGTAATCAAATAACAAGTTAACTAATTATCTAATAAAGTAACTAGTTACCATATTGGTTAATTTCAATTTTTAGGGATTCAGTTATCTGTTTTTGTTAACTAATATTTGTTTGTGTTAACTAGTTACATGTAAACAAATAATAAGTTAACTAGTCACCATATTGGCTATTTTTTTATTTTTAGGGTTTCATATATTTGTTTTTGCTAACTAGTTATATGTTTGTGTTAACTAGTTACATTTAATCACTAATCAAATAATAAGTTAACTAGTTAAATGTAATCAAATAAAAGTTAACTAGTTACCATGTTGGTTAATTTTGATTTTTTAGCATTTCAGTTATCTGTTTTTGTTAACTAGTTATCTGTTTGTGTTAACTGCCAACATGCTATTTTTGGGTTTGATTTTTTTAGTAGATTCAAACGCTGAACTGCAGTATGTGGTGGTTCTTGATACTTACAGCCTGGGTAATAAGGGATCAAGCAACAGCTCCTTGGGATTAAAACGAACATCTGCTCCAATTAGGATAGCTTCGTTTGGAAGTGCTGCAAAGAGCATCCCTTTATTAACGAAAATTGCTGCTCCAATCGAGCCTATTCCTGTTGATGTTTTCAAATCTATGCTCTCACCTACTACTATTATAGAGTTCCTTGTTCTTCGGTCTACAACTACCATTCTCAATTATGAGCAATGGTTTTTGAACTCTGTTGTTGCTTACTGCCTCCACAAATCTCTTGATCCGTAAGCAAAGAGGATTATGATCTGTTAACTAGTGTTCTATTTTATATTTTTAACCTTTTTGTTTCTATTTTTATATTAATAGGGAGGAGGAAGTGTATAACATAAAAAATGGTCAGTTCTCAATGGCTAATATGTCACTGAATATAGCACAAATCATAACCTTTCGACCTGATTGTGACATATCAATGGCCATCTTCGATTCATACACTGATATGTTGAATAAGAGATTTTTCATCAATGACAAAGTTGTTAAAAGATGGATTTTTAAAGAACAATTCACGGGTTTTTTGCAATGCTTCGGTAGTTTATAAACTTTTTTGTTTCCCTTTTTGATAACTAGTTGACTTGACTGATAACTAGTTAACTTGTTTGTATATCCAGTTATACTAATTTCTTTATTGGGGAGGTTTGTTTATGTTTTTTTTATAGGGGTCAAAGTTACTTAATTTGCTGGAAACTCCTCCATCTCAAGCTAGCAAGTACGGTGAAATTGAGGACGTCATTGCGTGTACTTGGACAAGAGGTCTTGATTTAAGCCAAGTTGATTATGTAACTAGCTTTTATTTTTCATTTCTTGTCTTTAAGTTACTAATTATATTTGTGTGTAATTTTTTTTAGTGGTCATGCCAGTGAAACACGAAGCAAATTATGTTGTTTTCGTGATTGACAATGTGCATAAGAAGTACCACTTCTTGGACAACATGCAAATGGAAGATTTTGAGCTATTTTATAAGTTCCTTGGTGAGAAAGTAATCAGTTGCTGATAAACCTAAAGTTCGTTGTTCGGGTTCAAACAAATAACTACTAATGCTGAGAAAAAGCTATAGCAGATCGTATTCCAGGGGTTTCCTCTACTTCCTTACTCAAAGGTGTTGGCAGTTTTAATTCAAGGTCAAACACAAGTTGTGCGTGGTGTGAGTTCCACGACTTCTATACTATGACGCAAGAATAAGAAGAATTGAAAATTAAAACGAAGAAAGATTGAAGATTGATTAATTGACTAGAACGATGACATACAAGCTTAGACTTCGAATTCCCCTTAGATCACCAAGGTAACAGCAGTCACAGACCAGCGATTTTCGATTCTAGTTCATTCATTTCATAGACACCATCATAACTCCTGACCCTTAGGTTTAAGACCGGCGAACGTTCGCTCTATCCGATCTAGCTACCACGATTAATTAGCCGCCCGGGTACGATCGCCTCTCGCAACGACTTAACTTAACTGGTGCAAATTCTAGTGATTAATGAGTTACTCTAGCAATGGATCAACCCTAATCGGTTCCTACGAAAGGCACGCTCCAATTATAAGGTTGATTGTTCAATTTGGTGTTTTAAAGTAAGGCGAGCGTTCGCTTCTATCCTTAGCTTAACAAGAATCTAATCTAGGTGGCCAAACCAGACAAGAAACACAGAAAAACGAAGAACAAACCAAACATGAAAGATGAAACTGAATGAATTTTGAATCTAATCACCGCCGATCCGTGACCGCTTTAAGCCCTGGGTCACTTAGGGTTCATCTAATCTAAGCTACACGAGTTTATCTACTCATATTCAATACAGAAGAATCGAAGACAGACAAGAAATACATCTCAGATAGGAAGACAGAGAAGAACTGCAAAACCTAATTTCGATGCTTCCTGGCAGCTCAAATCTGCTGGATTTTCAACTCCTAGCACTGGCTCTCCGAGATGGATGGATGGCGTCACGATCCGTTCCTGCTCCTCGAACTCTATCTACTCGCCCTGTCTCTCTCTGTCGTCGTTTGTGTGTGCGTGTTCAATTGTAAAAGTCCTCTCCCTATTAGCCGCCGAGTTCTCTATTTATATCAACCCGAGATTTTTCTGATTTCAACTGGGATTTTCGCCAAAAATAGTAAAGGAATTTCGGCGAAAATTTCTTCATACTCGGGACAGTGGATTCTTCCTTTTGTTCTCGGCGAACTCTCAAGGGTATTTTCGCCGAAGACTTCCTCTCAATCGGCCAGTGATTTCTTCTTCCATTTTCGGCGAAAACCAAAGGGTAGTTTCGCCGAAAATATATGAATAAACCGGGCAGTAATTTGGTTTGAACTTAATTGGCTCCTTTGATCGATTTCGGTTTGATTCCTCGAGGTTCCTACGCCTTAGACACGTCCATGGCTACTTTATTTGACGGCAAAAACCTGTGCTAACACAAAAACACTAGAAAACCATCAAATAGACCCGAAACGGGCCAAGGTAACACAAATGGCACGAGATAGGGCAATCGATTGAATATTCGTTATTCTACCCTAAAAACCATGTCTTAAGCAAGGAAATGTCGCTTAAATGAGGCTGATAATCACGTCAAATCGAGTGTCATCAAATACCCCACACTTCAGCTTTTGCTTGTCCTCAAGCAAACTGAATAGAAACACGCTCAAATTCATAAATGACACGAGATTAAACTGAGATTCAATTCTAACAATTTGGTTTAGACTGCTCCACGTAGAAAGAGTGACCTACACATGCAAGAATATCAACCAGACAAGTTTCCGATCATACTGATTTCTGCACACTTCCAGTAGTGGTTTTAACAAAGATTGTTTCTCAGCAAAACAATTAATCATGATTAACCGACTACGATAACACCAATTCTAATCAAAACGACTTTAAGCTCTAGCCATGATGTGGATGCGGAGGCAGGAAAAATGACGTGGCTATCGACTCGACTTCATCCGCTTCTAGATCTGTACGTTACACGTTCTAGCTAGGGCCGATTTAAACAACAATTTCTTTCAAGATTCAAACTTTCTTAAATTTATTTACTGCATACTAGTGCTCGATACCAAACACTTCACTTAGGTGTTGGACCTGCCTAGCTCACAGTATTCATGCCTTTTGCTAGTGCTCAACCTGAACACTTCACTTAGGTGTCGGGCTTGCCTAGCTTTATTTTTTGCACTTAAAAGAACTTAACATTGATTTGCACCACTCGATTACTTGATTTAACAATTTATCCACTTAATCCTAGCTAGTTATAACTTTTTACACAAGATTTCGAATTGGATTTCCATCTAATCTCAAGCCACAATCACAGGTGATCAAATATGGAGTGGAAACATGGAAGAAGCTAGCATTTATCATCATAGAACGGTGTTATCGAGCTTTGTTGTTAACAAGTTAATTGATTCAATTAATTCCAGTTCCAACTACAGAAGTGATTTATGATCTGTTCTGACCTAGACTCATTTAATATCAGTTCTGACACGTTGGTTACAGGTTCTAAGTGGAACAGTCTAGACGTCATTGTTCAAAATTGAAGTCAATTTAACATCAAAAGTCAAGAATTGAGCAATTCTATGCTAGAGAACTGGACAGGAATCACGAGGCACATACAAAGATATAGGCAATCAAGATCATGCATGGTTCTCTAACACCCTACCCCACACTTAAACTGTTCTGTGTCCTCACAGGACCGAACTAGAGTAGAGAGATACGAAGAACCTGGAAGGGGATGGTCAGTGTAGTGGATGAACACGGAGAGCCCGGAGCGGAGCAGAGCTACTCAAAATCCTACAAAACACAAACAACAAAAAGATCAAAAGGACACCGGGACAAGTGTCCCGGATCCACACAGAACAAAATTGGGTGAAAACCCGAAAAGAAGAAAGAAAAGAAAAAGTAAAATGATCGAAACAACCTGATCACTGTTCCGCAGGAGGGGGTGGAGGTGGTGTGGTAATGGAGGTTGTGGCGAAACACTGCTCCATCTGCTGTCGCCAAGCGAGCTCGTCCTGGTGCCTGACTGACTGGTCAGCCATGAATTTCTGTAGAGTGGACCAACGCTCGTTCTGAGTCTCCTCATGTGCTAGTCGGTCCTTCTGCCATTGCAACGAACCAGCCGAGTAGTCTAGCTGCCACTTCTCAATACGCGCCAGCCTTTCATTCATCTCCGTGGTGATTCGCGCTCGCGACGGTGGGTGCTCAACTGACTGGGGAACTCGGTGAGGGAGCAATGTGCAATGCTCAATAGTCTCTGAAAGGTCGATGCGCCGTGCTATGGCAAGTTCAGCGCCTATACGCTCAATCGGGATACGAGGAATATCGGGGCCCCATTTGTCACCGAGCTGGAGGTTGTCGATCAGAATTGAAATGAAAGGGCCTCTTGGAAGCTCAGTAGGAAGCTTCTTGGCGGTAGTGCGCTTGTGAAAGAATCGTGCAAGCCACCAGCCGGGTGCAGGTAGGCATCCTCCTCTAAAGCACGGAACAATACGAGCTCCTCCAGAGAAACGTGGTGGCGGCTCGTCTTGCTGCAAAAACACAGAGATTGCACCCAAACATAATGCAAGAATTTAAGTATAGGGTGAAAGATGTCACCGACCGTGGGGTGGACGATAGGTGAGCTCTCATCCTCGCAGCAGGCCCATCTCCACACATCCGGGTAAGGAGCACTTGTGATGGAGTATGTGTCCTCAAAGCTAGCTAATGCGGTATTGAAGTTAACGTGCGGATCCAGCAAGCGGCCGAACTCGCGAAGGGACTTCTCATGAAGAACACCACCGAGGCGAAAGGAAACGAATTTCTGCTCACGAAAGGGCTTCGAGGTGAGGCGCCGAAATGAACTCCAGAACTCCTGGAGGGCAACAAGCGGGTACGGGGATCCATGAGTGGTCAGCACTCGCAATCCGGCTTTATTAAGAGCGTGCCAATTGTCGAGTGCCAAGCCGGATTGTGCGCTTTGAGACTGTCAAGAGACAGAACTGCCACCTTAGCCGGAGGGATGTCTTTGATCTTCTGAAAGACCTCGAGCTGGTGCGGCTCCAGGGCGGCGATGAAAGGATGCACGGCCCCATTGGCAGGTGTAGGAATAGAGGAAATGAGAGTCGCAAGGGTAGGCGCATCCTCGGAAATGATGGCCACAGCTGTCGATTTCTGCGCAGCTGGTGCGGGCCGTCGAGAAGGTGGTGTCCTGCTCTGGCGAGCTGAGGATCGCTGTGCTCTATCTGCACTGGTAGTCTTAAAATGCTTGGGAGCCCTGTAAAACACAACTCAGAGATGACCAACATTAGATGACAAGACTCTTACCCCACACTTAAGTTGACAAGTTGGGGCACTAAGTCACCGAGTGCTCATAGAATCAAGATATATCATTGAATAACTGTCAAGTCATTAGGCAAGCATGAATAACGGAATGATTCATTAATACGATTACACAGACAACAAGGCACGAGTCCTAAAAGGTTACAAAAACAATATCAGAACCTAACCAATTGATACCGACAAAGCAATCAAGAAGAATGAGGGAGAACCGAAAAGTCAACTATGGTCAACCATGCCGAAACCCAAAAGTCAAAAAGCCAAAATATGCACAATCAAAGGCTGAACAACTAACCGTGAAGACATGATTCGAGAAAACGATTGGAACTCCACGAAAATGATGAAAAACTTGAAAACTAGGTTGGCCGGAACCAGAGCTGAAAAGTTCTGATTCTAGGGTTTGAAACAGGGGCAAGGGACTAGGTCTGGGTGGGGGAATGGTCGGCGGTCGGCTGCTAAGGAATGAGGTGGTGGCGGTGACGAGGCAATCGACGCCTGGCGGATTGAGCGTTCTGGTGGCAGTGGATTGCAAAGCAGGGAGGGAGCTGAGCGTGTTTCAAATTTTCGGATGCTGGACCGAAAACAAGAGGGGTGGGGCCGCTTAAATAGGCGAAGGGGAAGCACAGGATTTTCGGCAAAATTATGGCTTGGTTTCGGCGAAATGTCAGACATGATAGACAGGGGAGTGTGAACCAGGATTTTCGGCGAAAAAGTATATGGATTCTCGGCGAAAATTTTAGTTTCAATTAAGGAATGTTTTCGGCGAGAAGCGTAGGGTTTTCGGTTCGAAAAGTATGGACAGGAGGATCAGGTGGAATTGAACACATGGTTTCGGCGAAAATTTGGACATGTTTTCGCCGAAAATTCATTTAAAAACTGGCGACGGGTTTTTTTTTTGAAAGGGGTTTTAAAATAAAACGACTCAAAACAAAAAATAACTGACTCCAGCCGTGGGTTGCCTCCCACGAAGCGCTCTTGTTTAACGTCCGTGAGCCAGACGATACCTGGATTCGTGTCAGGATTCCAAAACGAGGTAGCGCACGTCTATGGAGGATACGGCTAACCCTTGCAGGTACTTCTTAAGCCTATGCCTGTTAACCACAAACGGCTCTTGATCATGCAGTTTAATGTAGACGCTGCCTAAGGGTGTCTGTCGGACCACGGTATAAGGACCAGACCATCGAGATTTCAACTTACCCGGAAAACAGTTTCAAGCGAGAGTTATATAAGAGTACTTCTTCTCCGGGATAGAACTGCTTGATCGTCTTCAACTGAGAGTCATGAATTCTCTTCGTGCGCTCTTTGTATAGCTTTGTGCTTTCATAAGCATGTAGACGGTGCTCCTCAAGCTCAGCGATCTGGTCATGGCGGTTATTACCTGCTACTGCATAGCTCATATTCAACTCTTTGTTAGCCCAGAATGCCTTGTGCTCAAGCTGAACTGGTAATGACATGCCTTGCCATAGACCAGTTGATATGGTGAGGTTCCGATGGGAGTCTTGTAGGAAGTTCGATATGCCCATAAGGCATCATTAAGCTTAGATGACCAGTCTTTGCGAGACCGGCCAACTGTCCTATCAAGAATCCGCTTGAGCTCACGGTTCGTCACTTCCGCTTGACCATTCGCTTGAGGATGATAAGCCGTGGACATTCGGTGGGTGACGCCAAAGCGTTTGCACACCCGGTCGCATTGTCCGTGGAAGTGGGTGCTCCTATCGCTTATGATGAAGCGCGGTGAACCAAAACGCGTGAAAAGACGGGTAAGGAACCGACCCACCACTCTAGAATCATTAGTGGGTAAAGCTTCAGCCTCAGCCCACTTAGAAACGTAATCAACGGCTACAAGAATGTACTTGTTTCCGTTGGAGGGTGTGAACGGACCCATAAAATCAATCCCCCAAACATCAAAAATTTCAACGGTTAAAGAAACAATTTGGGGCATCTCATTACGGTTGGAGATGTTACCTGATCGCTGGCATGCATCACAACGTCTAGCAAAGACGTCGCAGTCAGTAAAAATTGAAGGCCAATAAAAACCTGTTTCGAGTACCTTTCTCGCCGTGCGGTTTCCTCCAAAGTGTCCTCCGAACTGTCCTTCACGGCACTTACGAATGATGTCAGCTCCTTCAGTGTAAGAGACACATCTCCGGATCATCCCGTCAAGACTGATGCGGTATAAGAAAGGCTCATCCCAGAAGTATGACTTGGCTTCTTTAAAGAGCTTTTTGCGTGCATTGAAATCCAATTCAGGAGGTACAATGCCGTGTGAGAGATAGTTAGCCAGAGTTGCATACCAAGGCTCATCTGAATCGGTGGCATTACTCAGATCTTGAGCGTGAGGAATTGCCCAGGGCTCAATAGCTATGCTGTTAACCTGTTCATATGTTTCAACACGCAACAGCTCGTCAGGGAAAGAATCATTAATAGGGGTAGTAGACTTACCTGTTTGCGATTCCTCGAGGCGAGAAAGATGATCTGCTGCTAAGTTTTCTGCTCCTTTCTTGTCTTTAATTTCTATGTCGAACTCTTGGAGGAGAAGGATCCATCGGATGAGACGCGGCTTTGAATCCTGCTTGGCTAATAAATGGCGCAGAGCAGCATGATCTGTGTAGACAATGGTATGTGAAAGAACTAGATACTGTCTAAACTTATCAAAGGAGAAAACGATAGCTAGAAGCTCTTTCTCCGTAGTAGTGTAGTTCCTCTGAGCATCATTTAGTGTCTTGCTCGCAAAGTAGATAGGATGAAATCTCTTCTCCTTCCTCTGACCCAGAACCGCGCCAACGGCGAAATCACTAGCATCGACATGATCTCGAATGGAAGATTCCAATCTGGTGCTGTAAGAATCGGTGCGGTGGTCAATTGAGTCTTCAAGGTCTCGAAAGCTTCAAGACAAGCTTTATCAAAGACGAAGGGAACATCTTTCTCAAGCAGCTTCGTCATCGGAAGAGTGATTTTGGAGAAATCTCTAATGAATCTTCGATAAAAACCAGCATGGCCAAGGAAACTTCGCACTGTCTTAACTGAGGTCGGCGGTGGTATGCTGGCAATGGTCTCAAGCTTAGCACGATCGACTTCTATACCTGTCTTAGATATTCTATGGCCAAGAACAATACCTTCTGTAACCATGAAGTGACACTTCTCCCAACTAAGAGCTAGATTGGTCTCCTCACAACGAGCTAACACCTTATCCAGATTAGCCAAACACTTTGAAAATGAATCTCCATAGACGGAGAAGTCATCCATGAACACATCTACCACATTCTCGACCAGATCTCCAAATATTGCAAGCATGCATCTCTGAAAAGTAGCGGGAGCATTACATAGACCAAAAGGAATACGACGATAAGCAAATGTACCGAACGGGCATGTGAAAGTCGTCTTCTCTTGATCAGCAAGCTCGATGGGGATCTGAAAGTAACCGGACATCCCGTCTAAGAAGCAGTAGTATTCATGACCAGCCAATCGTTCAAGCATCTGATCGATGAACGGCAGTGGAAAGTGATCCTTCTTGGTGGCATCATTTAGTCATCGATAATCGATGCAGACTCTCCATCCTGTAACTGTTCGGGTGGGAATGAGTTCACCCTTTGGATTAGGGATGACTGTGATTCCTCCTTTCTTTGGAACGACTTGAGTCGGGCTGACCCAAGGACTGTCGGCAATAGGATAGATGATACAGGCATCTAGAAGCTTGAGCACTTCTTTCTTTACAACTTCCTGCATCAGAGGGTTAAGTCGGCGTTGGGGTTGTCTAACTGGTTTGAATTCTTCATCAACAACTATCTGATGTTTGCAGAAGGTTTCAGAGATGCCTCTGATGTCCGCCAATGCCAGGCAATAGCTCGGACATGCTTCTTGAGTAGTCTGATCAGTTGCTCTTTCTGCTCGGGAGATAGATTCGCATTGATGATGACAGGTAACTGGCAGTCCTTTCCCAGAAATGCGTACTCTAAGTGGTCAGGCAGCTCCTTCAGAGTGAGTTCTGGCAGATTCTCATATGAAGTAGTAATCCGACTCGATGCTGGCTCGATATGGGTAGGCGCAGTGATGGGTGTGAATGTCGCCTTTTGTTCATCTAGCTCATCTTGCCATAAGCACTGCTCTGGGTCGTCTAACGCATTATCAATCCCTGAAATCAAACACAACTATAGCGGATCACTAGATAAAGCATTAGTAAAGGAGTCGGCCGAGGCCGACTCTAAGGGATCAACAGCATAGCATTTATCATCTTGAGCAATAGAATATCTCATGCTATCTTTAATGCAGAATGCAACACTCTCATGACCAACACTTAAAGTTAATAAGCCTTGTTTGCAATTTATATTCACACCAGCAGTTGCTAAGAAAGGTCGACCTAGGATAAGTGTTCCGTCTAGCTCACGAGTATCTAAAACAACAAAATCTGCCAGTATAGTAAACGGACCACAGCAAACAGTTACATCTTCTATTATACCTCTAGGCCGTTTGACAGACCTATCGACTAAAACGAGATGCAGAGTAATCGGTTTTAATTGCCCTAGATTCAGCTTTTCATAAAGATAGACAGGCATAACATTAATAGAAGCACCAGAATCAACCAGGCTGCGATCAATTTGAATGCCATTAATAATGCACGGTAATGTAAAAGAACCGGGATCAGGACACTTAGCTGGGGTGGTGGCGGCTGTCGAATGGGAGATGGCGCACCTAGAATAGACGCGCATTCATTAGTGAGCGTGATAGAGTACACCTCGCCACTCTTCACTTTCTTCACGAGGTCTTTAAAGAACTTCTCAAGTGGTGGTATAATCTCTACAGCGTCTGTCACTGGTATCTTGATTTCTGCAGTCTTAAGAACATTGTACCATTTCTTATACTGAGTGTCGTGATCCTTGGCTTTGCTCCTTGCAGCTTTTGGAAAAGGAATCCTAGGTACATATGGCGCCAAGACAGGTTCAGGGGCTGTCTTGGGCGGCGGAGGAGGAGCAGGTGCTTCTTCTTCCTCTTCTGTGATATCTTCTATTTCTGGCATATCCATGGCAGCACTAGTATCTGGTATCGTGTCAGGTTCCGGAGCTTTTGGATCAGTTGTTTGCTTGCCGCTCCTAGTGGTAATAGCTTGAGCGTGTTCGCTCCTTGTATCGGAATCTGCTTGAAATGCTTCTGGATTAAGGAGAGGATTGCTAGTAAAAAGTTTCGCCATATTGAGTACTGCATCTTCTATCCTCTGGGTTTGAGCCCTTGTTCCTTGATTAAGTGCGGCTTGAGCTTTTAACTGTATGTCATGGTTGTCAAGTCGGCTCATGATCTGATCAAACTTCCTCTCATAGTCCATGTCTCTATTGTAGTACGGCTTCGCCTGAAACTGGTGTTGTCCTCCAATGAATCCCGGAGGTCTATAATAAGGATCTACCAACCGGTTGCTCTGCTTCCGTGGCACGTAATTTCGGTAACCGGCGTAGCCTTTCTGATTGTTGGCAAAACCTTGATCAATGAAGTTTACCTCCTCAGTAGACCAGACTTCTGCTGCACCGAAATTGAGGCAACTTCCACCGTTATGAGCACATGATCCACACCATCCACAGTCAACCGAAAAGACGGTAGCTGACGGAGAGTCGAGAGGGATACCAGCTGCTTGCAGATGCTTCTGAACTTCTGCCTTGATCTGCTCTGCAACATTTATCTGACTCTGGCTCTGACTCTTGGTTCATTCTATGTGCCTCTCCCAGTTTCTAGATTTCGAAGCACAGTCAGCAAAATGCAGAAGAGCATCCTGAGGAGTGAGAGCGGTGCAATCTCCGCCAGCTAGGGTGTTGACCTAGTTTGCAGATTCTTTGCGCATACCTTGAGTAAAGAATTCAGCCAGCTGTCTCTGTTCATACCCATGGTGAGGGCAGTCGAAGAGAAGAGACTGAAATTCGTTCCAAGTGTCATACAGGCTTGCATCCTCTCTCTGAGTGAACCTGGAGATGCGGTCTTTATAAGCAGTTGTTCTTGCAGGAGGAAAGTATTCCTCAAAAAATCTTGAGCTAATACCTCCCATTCAGTGTAATGACCTGGCGGTTTGTGCTAAGCCATTGTTTAGTTGCACCCCTGAGAGAAAATGGGAAAGCTCGGAGATATAACACATTCTTATTGAGATTCCCAGACATGGAGGTGTCGCAGACAGCCAGAAAGGTGGTTATGTGTGTGTAAGGGTTATCTTCTGGTCTTCCCTCGAATTGTATGTCCCTAGAAATTAGCTCCAGGAGAGGAATCTGAATCTCATAGTCAGGATCATTGTCATTAGAGGGCACGGTGATGGGTGATCGAAGATTAGATGCACGCGGCTTACTATAGTCCGTAACACTTTTAAGAGTAACCATTGTGGTGAAGGAAGATGGAACGGAAGTGATCTGCTTCTGTACCTGCTATGATCTGCACGAGACAAAAACAAACACAACCGGTGTAAAATCGAAGTGTGATGGAAAATGAAAGATGGAAAGGTAGAAGAATAAAAATGCCAACTCTTCTTTCAATGAAGTAGAAGAGTCCCCGGCAACGGCGCCAATTTGATAAACCTAAAGTTCGTTGTTCGGGTTCAAACAAATAACTACTAATGCTGAGAAAAAGCTATAGCAGATCGTATTCCAGGGGTTTCCTCTACTTCCTTACTCAAAGGTGTTGGCAGTTTTAATTCAAGGTCAAACACAAGTTGTGCGTGGTGTGAGTTCCACGACTTCTATACTACGACGCAAGAATAAGAAGAATTGAAAATTAAAACGAAGAAAGATTGAAGATTGATTAATTGACTAGAAAGATGACAGACAAGCTTAGACTTCGAATTCCCCTTAGATCACCAAGGTAACAGCAGTCACAGACCAGCGATTTTCGATTCTAGTTCATTCATTTCATAGACACCATCATAACTCCTACCCTTAGGTTTAAGACTGGCGAACGTTCGCTCTATCCGATCTAACTACCACGATTAATTAGCCGCCTGGGTATGGTCGCCTCTCGCAACGACTTAACTTAACTGGTGCAAATTCTAGTGATTAATGAGTTACTCTAGCAATGGATCAACCCTAATTGGTTCCTACGAAAGGCACGCTCCAATTATAAGGTTGATTGTTCGATTTGGTGTTTTAAAGTAAGGCGAGCGTTCGCTTCTATCCTTAGCTTAACAAGAATCTAATCTAGGTGGCCAAACCAGACAAGAAACACAGAAAAATGAAGAACAAACCAAACATGAAAGATGAAACTGAATGAATTTCGAATCTAATCACCGCCGATCCGTGACCGCTTTAAGCCCTAGGTCACTTAGGGTTCATCTAATCTAAGCTACACGAGTTTATCTACTCATATTCAATACAGAAGAATCGAAGACAGACAAGAAATACATCTCAGATAGGAAGATAGAGAAGAACTGCAAAACCTAATTTCGATGCTTCCTGGCAGCTCAAATCTGCTGGATTTTCAACTCCTAGCACTGGCTCTCCGAGATGGATGGATGGCGTCACGATCCGTTCCTGCTCCTCGAACTCTATCTACTCGCCCTGTCTCTATCTGTCGTCGTTTATGTGTGCGTGTTCAATTGTAAAAGTCCTCTCCCTATTAGCCGCCGAGTTCTCTATTTATATCAACCCGAGATTTTTCTGATTTCAAATGGGATTTTTGCCGAAAATAGTAAAGGAATTTCGGCGAAAACTTCTTCATACTCGGGACAGTGGATTCTTCCTTTTGTTCTCGGCGAACTCTCAAGGGTATTTTCGCCGAAGACTTCCTGTCAATCGGCCAGTGATTTCTTCTTCCATTTTCGGCGAAAACCAAAGGGTAGTTTCGCCGAAAATATATGAATAAACTGGGCAGTAATTTGGTTTGAACTTAATTGGCTCCTTTGATCGATTCCGGTTTGATTCCTCGAGGTTCCTACGCCTTAGACACGTCCATGGCTACTTTATTTGACGGCAAAAACCTGTGCTAACACAAAAACACTAGAAAACCATCAAATAGACCCGAAACGGGCCAAGGTAACACAAATGGCACGAGATAGGGCAAACGATTGAATATTCGTTATTCTACCCTAAAAACCATGTCTTAAGCAAGGAAATGTCGCTTAAATGAGGCTGATAATCACGTCAAATCGAGTGTCATCAGTTGCGTTGAGGCATTTAACTCGCAGTTTGATTCGAAGAGCAAAAAGAGTGCTGCTAATTACAAATGGAATGTCTTGAAGAGGATAAAGTAGTCGAACACCAAGCTTGCTGGATTATATTCTATTAACTGGTGTGAGAAATAGCATGGGAAATATGAGGGAAAGATGTCATCATTGTGGAAGAACGAAGATTATGTTGAGAAGAGTAGGATGGATATATTGTCTGTGTAACACCCCATCCTAGAAGACCCGGCTGAACCACTAGTTCAACCCATGCATTACTCAACCCGAGGGTTACTGACTTAAACCAGCATATAAATTCATGAAATCAACCAAGAGGATAGATAAGTAACGTCAAACTGAACTTAAGATATGGCAATCAATTAATAGTTACAAAGGCCAAACCGGCAACAACCAAACCATACAAATGTCATTACAATATGCTAGTACAAGGTTATGTTAAATCATAAGGGAAACTAGTAAAGAAACCCAACAACCCCTGCCAATTCACTCTCCAGCTCCAACAACTTAGACCTGTAAACCCATCCGAAAACCACAAAATAGAAAGTAGAAAGAAGAGGGTTAGTGCTAATCATTGAGTGTCTAACCAGCAAGCTCATAAACACGCTCCCGGAAATACCTGTCATAAAGACGAACCTGGGAATCATTACCATGATCATGTAAGAGATCACGTCCCTAAAGTTATCTGTTAGAAGTGTCAGTAGTCCCTAGCGTATCTTTCCAGCAAGTCTCGGCCTCCAAGGACCTCTCGGCCACTAAAGACCTCCCTGAATGGTCACTAATTAAGGACCACCAGAACCTTTACCATTTCCGTTACCTAGGGAATTGCACAATCTAAGGGTGGGCGACCAGGACTGAAATCATGTATTAGCCTATTAATGGCAGGGTAGTAATCCCCTAGTATCTCATATCCTAGCCTCTAGCCTTAGCTAGAACCGATACCTATAATTATTTGTTAGTTTCCCTTATCTATATCCATCTAGACATCTAGTGACTAGACTCGATTAACCATCAAATGAATAAACAAACAACCAATAACCAACCCAAATCATTGAAGCTTAACTGATAATCCTTGAGCTGGAGGTAATCGTAACCTATAAACCCTCACCTTAGACCGACGACACCCTTAGCACGAACCCAGATCCCGATCTGCCATTCCCATAATTCCACAACCCCGAGCGACCTTGTTCAACCAGAAGAAAAGGAGGTCAAAACCTTAGAGTAGACTGAAAAGAGGAAACCGGGACTAGATTCGCTTACCGATCCATGGTAGCCTGTGCTCCTGAAATCTCGATTTGATATTCCTTAGCTGACCAACGAGCCTTCGTTGCTCCTTGGAAACCCCTTTCCCTAGCTTACTTAAAATCTCGACTAAGATTTAAATAGGATTTATGCCTATTATCACATATAACGGTTGTTGGTTCTTGTGTAATGACCGTTATGATCCTTATGTAACGTCCGTTGCAAAGGTAGTAGCGCCTGTTATACTCCTTACCACAACGGCCGTTGTTCACTACTGTAAAGGTCGTTGTGCTCCATGTTTGGCCCAACTCGAAGACTGTCCCCAATTCATGGGTTGGGCCAAACATGGGGTGCTACAATATGATTTGGTCTTCAGTGAAGAAAATATATTGTTGCCCCGAAATCCAATATAAGGCTATCAACAAATAGGGGGTGTTTTGTCGTGTGTTTCTGTTTTATATGTTTAAGGTGGTACTAGACAATGTGTTTCTTTTTGTTTGTCAGACAGTATGTTAACTAGACAGTGTGAATGTACATTGATAAAATGTTAACACTTTTTTTATCCTACTGTAACGTCCCATGTTCAGCTCAATCCTTGATTTTGGATCAGTCTGCAAGTTGGGCCAAACACGGGGAAATCGGTCTTTACAATTGGTGTGATGGCTGTTGTGAATAGAAAGATAACATGCGTTACATGAGCTGTAATGGCCGTTATCTATTACAGACAATGGGCGTTACAGGGGCTGTAACGACCGTTATGCCGGCTCAGTATAAAACAGTTCAGTCAGGCAGTTAGTCGGCAATTTCTCATTTCTAAACTCTCTCAAACCTTTTAACGAACGAAAAGAGTTAGGGAAAAGGATTCTGAGCTCGGGCCCCTGGATCTTTGAGGGAACACAAGGGAAGGTTATGGGACTCATCTAGGTCGATTGTCCAGGCTCGATTTTAGGTAAATCCTCTCCGTTTTCGTAGATTAAGCTCTGTCAGTTTGGGATTCTACAGTTTAGAATTTTTTGTGTTCTTCACTAATTAGTTTGGTTTTGGTGGTTGTTTTCTTGAGAATCTATTGGGGGAGAATGGTAGAAAAGTTGTATGAGCTTAGGACGCTGTCTCGGCCAGATTTAGCAAGGAATCAAGTGAGGGGTTTAATTCAGATTTGTTATGATCCATACCTTAGGATGTAATTTATTAATGATTGTCGGTATGAGCTGCATATTGATGATTTCAAGGCTAGGCTAATGGTTGTCGGGAATGGCTGTTGGGGTTGATGCATGACGGGTTTCTAGTTTTGAGGTTGACAAGGACTTTCGTACTAGTTGTTTGTTTTTGTTAATGATATTGCCTGCTGCTCATGATTCCTGGATTTGGTTTATTGTTTTGTGTTACTATTACTGGCTTACAGTCTTGTTTTATCGGAACTGTCACAGACAGTCTTACGGGTTATTGTACGGTAATGAGGATGTTCATTACGAACTCCATTGTTAATGGCTAACTAGCTAAGTAGCGATAGATGTAACCTAATGGTTGGAACTTGGTGAAAGTACGGGTGACCCACCTCTGAATTGTGAAATCCCCTAGGTAACGATAAAGGTAATTGTTCTTGTCTTCCTTAACGACCATACCAGGGGGCCGTTGTGGCAGGGAATTACTAGATCATATAGGGGTTTCTTGTACTCCCAACTTGACTTTACGAAATGTTATTGGCAATAGTTACTGGCTATTTCCTTCGGGTGTTCCAGTCATTGTTACTAGGGATTAAGGGATAGAACTATTAGGTTGTAATATGGGTTATGGGTTCTTACCATTGGCTTTGATCTAAGGCTCTTCTCTTACAGTTTCTTACTAGTTCTTACATTGTGGTTTAGAGTACTTCACTCAGTGTTTAGCACTAACTCTCCTTTTGTTATTATTTCTTGTCTTGTTTCTAGTTATGGTGAGCAGTCCGTCTTGCCGATGAGAAGACTAAGAGGATGAAGAGCACTGACGAGTGCTGTAGCACGGGTTCAAAATGACATTGGTTCATTTTGGTTTCAATCATGTATTTTGTTTTGGGAACTATTGTACGGAATTTTCCCTTGTTTGGAATTGCTGGTTTCCCAATTTGTTGGTTTATTCTTATCCCCTATTGGTTAATGGTTAATGGTTTTCAAGTATTGGTTTATGTAATGAAATTACACTGGTTATAAACCAAGTCTTGGTTTATGTAATAGAATTACATCGGTTATTCTTTATGCATTTATGAATGTTTTGCCTTTCATGTGTATGAACGTTTGCTTGGTTTGAGTTAGTAACAACTGATTTAGCATTGCATGTGTTAAACCAGTGGTTTAACCGAGGTCTTCCTGGGTAGGGTGTTACAAACGGTATCAGAGCCTAGTTAGTCTTCTGCTGCATAGGAGTGCTACTTACTTTCTTGAGTTGTCATGAACCTCGTAGAGGGAGTTAGTATTCCACTTGCGTGTTAGCATTAGACCTTCCAAGGTATGGTTCTGCTTTTGTTGCTGATGTGAAAAAGGGGATCTGGGGGGGGGGTTTCAAAGGATTTTAACATGAAATGGTTTAAATTTTTCAAGGTATCAGATCACTGAAATGATTTCTCTAAATTCTCGGTGGCAAGTTTGACGGTACTGCTAGAATGAGAAGGCCT
This sequence comes from Linum lewisii, assembly GCA_034768395.1. NCBI lineage: Eukaryota > Viridiplantae > Streptophyta > Magnoliopsida > Malpighiales > Linaceae > Linum > Linum lewisii. The sequence continues at coordinate 37,648,008 of CM068301.1, read as the reverse complement.
CAGGATGGGGTCAAGAGTAGTGGTAGACAGAGTCGTTAGCAAGAGAATTACATGTAGTATGTAGCAGGCGAGGGATTGTGGTTCCATCAGTGGGAGGAAACACAATCTGTTTAGTGAAGTAGAAATCTAAGATTGTTTTGGATTAAGGTGAACAAAAGGAAGTTCGGGGTTTCTGACTACTAGAGTTGATCAGATTGGGAAATGTGTCACAATAAAATCTCGTTTGACATGAGGGATGAAGTAGTAAGTAAAGTCAGGGATCGTGAGGTCACGATCGAGATGGCAACGGGAAATAGTGAATTAAATTCACAATCAAGTATCATTATGGACTCAAGTAAGTCACACGGTGGAAGGTAGCTAATCGATGTTTTAGGAATCCCTTAATGAGATTTCAGAGGTAAACTGAGGGAAATGGTTGGCCTTTTGATAAAGGCCTAATCGAGCAAAGGATGGAACGGGAGTTGGGTGTGTTAGTCTGGGTTGGAAGTGGTGAGCGAGACATGGAGTTTTTTGCATCATTCTTGAGTTATGGGGGGTTAAACTCTTTTACAAGGTTTCCAAGGTTCATGTTAGAATGAAAAAGAATTTATTGGGGTACGTATTTCCAAGTAAAACCTTTCAGAACAGTTTTAAAGGTGAAAAAGTGGTAACTTGACTTAATGTTTTGTCTTGGTTAGTGGAAGGTACGGCTGTCTTAAGGATTTAAAGGGATGTGAACGAGGTCTATTAAATTCAATCATTTTAACTCAACTTTATTGGTAACATGAAAGCGGATTTACAAAGAAATGGAAATTCTGTTTTACTAGCGGGTTATCCTTAAAGGAAAGTTTTTAACCTCAAGGTTTTATAGAAGGAGAAATGTTTAAGATTTAAAGGATCTCAAAGAGGTTTAAAGTTTCAAGAGCACTTTTAATGGTTAAAAGTAGACTTATGGGTTTAGAGGTGATGTTCAATAAGTTGCACTGGAATCATTGCACGGTAGAAGGCGAGGGTCGTGGAGTAAGCAATGGTCCAACAGTGGTTTGGTATTGATAAGCTGCAAAACAGTGGTCAAATAACTAACCTACAAAAGTAGGATAGCTCGTATTCCACGGGGCTCTTCTCAACGTTTACTCAAAGGAATTGAAAGCTATTTGGATTTTAAACAAGTGTGGTGTGAGTTCCACGAGATTTTTAATTATAGCACGCAAGGAAAGTAAACTAATTAAAGAGAACAAATTGATTGGTAGATTTGGATTCAATTAATGACAAAAGCTTAGACTCGAACCCCCTAAGATCACCAAGGTATTGGAAATCATAAGACCAGCAGGTTTCAGACTTAATTCATTCAATTCTTAATCACCGCCATAGCTCCTTACCCTTAGGTCTAATTCCACGAACATTCGCTACTATTGAACTAGCTACCAAGATCAATTATCTGTCCGTGCGTTCACTTCTGTGATGGATAACTGACTAGTGCACCTGAATTTATTTTAATGAGCTACTCTTGAAATGGAATAACCCTAAATGGCCGATATTGTTCAAGTGAATCCGTTGAAAATGTTAACTGTTTAATTCGACATTCTAGAACAAGGCCCCTATTGGTCAAGTGTTTCCTTATTCTAACAAGAATCTAATCTAGGTGATCAGGCCAGTGAAGAAACATATTTTAAGAATGAATTAAACATGAATAAGAAAAGTCTGAATTAAAGTCTTACTTCCCGCCGATCCGTGACCACTTTAAAGCCCGGGCCACTTAGGGTTCATCTAATCTAAGCTAGAAGAGTTTAGCTACTCATATCCGACAAACAAGATTAAAAAACTAATGAAGAATCCATCATAAGAAGGAAGAAGAGAGAGAAACTTGAAAACCTAATTATGATGATTCCAAGCAACTTCGATCTTGGTGTAAGCTCCAAAATTCAGCATTTTGAGTTTTCTTAAAAACCGGTCCTTTCCTTGTGGGTGGGCCTTCTTCCCTCGACCTGGATCACTCCAAGGGGCCTAGAATCCCATGTCACTCAATGGTCCACTCCCGGTTTGATTCCCCAACGTCGGTTATTACCTGAAATCCATAAAAAATGTACAAAATGACGTAAAACGGCCCTAAGGCCGAAAGGCGAATAAACTCACTTAAAAATCATTCAAACGAGATAAAATCATCACAAAAATCATACGAGGGAATAAATATGTCAATAATTGGGCGCATCAAATCACCCCACACTTAGAATTTTGCTTGTGCTCAAGCAAATCAAATTCAAAAACACACTCAAATTCACATATGACGAGACTAGTTAAATCGAAGTTCAAATAACCTAGACATCAACCAAACAAATCCAAGTCTCACTATTCTCTGCACAAAACAAGTAGCAAACACCTATCATGCAAACTGCCAACCGAGCCGACTAGACTTCCTCACACATAAATATTTAGTACATGGGGGACTCTCACACTCTGTGTTTAGGGACGTGTTTATGCTCTCATTCACTTTCTCAAACTAAATTTTGTCATAGGTTTGCAATTTGACCACAATCTCCACCAGGAGTGACAACACTAGAACTAGTCCAAAGGACTTGCAAGGGACTGTAACAATCCTACATTACAAGGGTTTATGATGAATGGATGATGGGATAAATGATGATGAAGAGTATGGTGCGGCGTAGAAATCGACTAACCTCCCTCGAATCAAGACCTATAAATTTCTACCGTTTAACCAGACCCGAGATGGAATGATGAATGCTCGTCCTATTACACCCTCTAGCAACTAGCACTTTCTTTAATTTTTTTAAATTTTTTTCTTTCTTTGAAACAACTTGACTTTGGACTTTGGATTTTCTTTTTTTTTTTTCAGATTTTTCTTCTAGTTTTTCCTATTTTTTCTCATATATTTTTTGTGCTTATTTTTTCTGTTGCTAGAGGGGTTTATATGTACAGACTTATGAGCTAAGACCACCAGATTCTAGCTATCGAGTAGGTCACCACAGATTTTGACTCTTGTTTGGCTAATCTCTGGCTACTACCACAAGGGTTCAACAGGGTGAAAAAGAACATGGAGAAGGCTTTAATGTATTATCGAACCGAAAGAACATGCCAAGCACAAGGGTTTACACCTAGGGGGATTGATGTCGGCATGACTTATAGCTTATAATAGTGAATCTAGGTGCCTCTATCATCCTAGTCATAGTGCTGTCATGTGGTCTCAAATCGGTCTCAAAGAAAATTATAACTCATTCAAATAAGAGAAAGCCACTAACAAAGAAGATAAGTTGCTAGTTATGTGCAACGGATCAAAAGATCACGAATGGATGCTAGTTAGACTCAAATCATGATGTGCAATTCAAGATGAAGCTAAAAGAGTGATCTTATATCCTATTTTGACCGGATTCATTTAGCATCAGCGCAAACATGTTGGTTGGTTACATCTTCTTAATCAAACAGTATAATCGTCATTGTGAAAAATTAAAGTCAAATTAATATGGCAAGTCAAGAATTCAGTGCATTTCATTAAGAGGAATCACACATATAAAGAAATAGAAACCCTCAGAAATATCATAGAAACCCTCAGAAATATCATCCCATATCCCACACTTAAATCAGACATTGTCCTCAATGGACCACATCAAAAAGGAAGAAAAGTGTATAGGGGTACTGAAAAGTAACCTTGAGAGCGCCATAGAAGTCGTGGGTGAGACACCGAAGACATAATTGTGAATAGAATCATGGAGAATTCTAAGTTCATAACCTGAAAGCATAAGAGGATATGATTCATCACACGATTAGAACATCTGAAATACAAAAGATTCGACCGACTCAATCAACAACAAAATTTTGCACTTTCTCAAAACATAACAAACCAACACAATTAATGAAATAAAAACTACAGAGTTCTGGATGATAAGAAAAATAAAGAAAAATCCTAAAAGCACTAGGATCACTGAAAAATCCTTAATTTCCTCTCAATCAATGCGACTAATCGATGCGACAGCCTTCCTCTGGATAAGAATCCACTATGCTTGATCCTCCACTCGTAATCTAGGTAGCTCCCTTGCCCTTGCGGAGGTGTAGAGTTTATCCTCTCGCGATTGATCTTCAGTTCTTCCCATCCTGAAAAAGAAGAGCACACAAAATACCAAGTTAAGCGTTCTAACAGGTGGAAGTAGCGCATATAAACACACCAAACAATCGAACATAACCCTGCGAATCAATTGAGCAAAAGGGGATTAACGAGCAATGACAACAACAGAAAACACCATAGAAACAAAGTGCAACCTAGTAAGTTGAATGCCAACAATTTAAGTCAAAATCCCCTAAATACATATCAAGGCACAAAACAACACTTAGAAAGACGAACATAATCGAGCGTTAGCCAACGGAACAAGGAAATGGCATTACTCAATCAACAACTAGTCATAAATCGAGTAACAAACACACCCAAGTCGGCGAGTCCATTAACGTATGCTAAGGCGCAAAACTCAAGAAATCGAGATAATCAAAAGTGTGCTCGCTTCATCATTTAAGCATAGTAAAGCCAAAGGAAATCTAGAACAAGCATTCAAACATATTCATAATCATCACAAAAACAGTCTCGAAGCAACAATTTACCCAAATTCGTCCATATGCAAAAATCCCCAAATTTGAGCAATATTAATAGAAAAAGTCTATGAAAATGCACAATTGGAGGGGTAAACGATATCGAAATGATTCTCGATTCAAAATGTAAGCTCAATATTCCACAATTGTAATAATATTAAATCAATTTCTGAAAATCAGAAACTTGAAAAGTTAGGGTTTTGGTTCAAGAACACTAAACCGGAATCTGTACCTGCAAATCGAAGATTCAAGGGCAACTCAATTGAGACAAAAGTCATAGAGATTAGGGGAATCGATGTAAATACCTGGGGTGTCAAAAATCGAAAAGAAACCAAAGAAAGGGGTTGAAATCGGGTTTGAAGTTAAAAATCTAGTTGCTGTTGGGGTAAGGTCACTGTGAGTTTTGCTATCTTGATGGCCAAAATCCAGATTTTGTCTAAGTTATGACAATTTGGTCACTCTTTTTCTTGCAAAAATTATTTGTAACCCAAATAACAACCAACATATATATTTTTTCCAACTATTTTTTTTCAACCAAACTCAACCGACACAACACAAAACTCATAAAATGACTCAAAATAAATAAAAACTGACTCCAGCCTCGGGTTGCCTCTCGATATGCACTCTCGTTTGACGTCCTTGAGATGAACGATCCATGGATATAGATCAAGGGGGTGGCGTGATGTCATGTACAACAAGGAGACCTCAGAGATACTTCTTGAGGCGATGAACGTGTACTATGAATGGCTCTTTGTCAACGCCATTGATCTCTACAACTCCGTACGTTGTTTGTTTGGACACCGTGAACGAACCAGACCATTAGTGTAACATCCCGTTTCCGAGTCTCCAGTTAGAACATAAAACTGTGGGTTAAACTCGTTCGTTAAAAGCTTGGAAGTTTCAATTCAAAATTTTAACAATTAATTTGCGAATGTAATTTGTTATGTTGGCGAAATAAATCATTTTCGGGTTAATTGTTGGGTTCAAGTTCTAAATCGGTACGCTGAATCAATTGGTCAGACCAATTGATCTGACCCATGAGTTGGCCTAAGGTTTGGGTTGAGATGAAAGTAGGAGGGCGAGCTGGGCTGAATGCCAACTTCTGGCTGCTGTAAGTTGGCCCGAGAAAGAGAGGAGGTGGGGATGGGGCTTGAAGCCCTTCAATAGCTCATGGAAAGGGGAGAGAGCTGATGTGCAGATTGGGCCAAAGGCCCATTATTTGTGATGGGCCCGGCCCGCCAGCATCCTGAGAGCCTAGATGGCGGCCCACACGCAGCAGCCGACGCTGATAGATTTGGACCTAGGCGACAGTAGAAGGAGGCCTAAAGCGACGGCTCAGCCCGGCGGCTCTTAGGGTTCCAAGACAAAGCGAACGCGTGTCAACATCCTATGGAGTCTACAAACGAGTGGCCGGGATTCAACCTTGGCGACCAAGACAGGGGTACTATAAATACTCCCCGTACACCCCATAAACCAGAGGACAACACTTTGACCCAGCGGACAAACGCTCCGCGGTACGTAACTCGCCTCCCTTCCCATTCCTTAAACTGATCGCCTCACTCTCCCTTGAACTAACTACCCCCATTATCGCTTACGAGGTACAAATTCCCTGAAGACCAACAGACTTGGGCTTCCACTATTGGGCCAGGCGACAAGGCTGGAACAATTGGCGTGCCAGATAGGGGACGATCACGCTACTTCTCACACAAACTTAGGGCGAATGGCTTCATCTGCAGTTCCCACACTAGCTAACGAGAGTGGCGAAGGAGGCGATGGAATAACACCTGTCAAGCACATCAACCCAAATTCCCGAGCGAATCCAGATCTCACAAGAAATATGGAGCGCGAATTCGAGGACGACTCCGAGTCTCGAAGTACTATCCCTGCCGGCGATTCCTATGAGCTACTGGAGCAACGATTCCGGTCCCTCGAGCAACAGAACGCTGAGCTTACCCAGATGCTAAAAATGGTGATCGCTCACCAAGCTCAACCTCTCGGGGCCAACGCTCAGTTCAGGCCGTCGCCGCAGGACTCTCATTTTGAGGTATTACAGCAATTCCTCCCGGCTACTAAATCTCCCCCGCACAGTTGGCAGTACGCCAACCTTTGTCCGGGGCGATCCTGGCCGAGCCACTGCCCAAAGGTCTAGTACCACCTAACCTGGACAGGTACGTGGGAATGAGCGACCCGGATGAGCATCTACAAGCCTTCCAGATCACCATGCAAATGCAGCAGGCAGGCGACGTCGCATATTGCAGAGCCTTCCCAGCGACACTTGGGGGACGAGCTAGGGAGTGGTACATGAATCTACCAGAAGGCATCATAACCTCGTGGGAAGGTTTCGCCAGGATCTTCTCGCAGAAGTATGAGTGCAAGAAAACAAGGACGATCCCGCTGCAAGCACTGGTGAGCTTAAGGCAAAAGCCGAACCAATCGCTGAAGGAGTTCTTCGATGAGTGGACCGGGGTCGTCCAATCCATCAGAAGGGTAGATCATGAAATCGCTGCGGCAAGTTTATTCCAGTCGACCCATAATGGCAGATTACGAGAGTCGCTGCTACAGGTGGCTCCAAAGTCACTGTCTGACTTGGAAACCAGAGTACACAAAATTATTTTAATTGAGGAGTAATTAGCAGAGCCTTTACAAGGAGCGGCGATGAGGGAAGAAAAGCCCGTTGCAGGGAACAAGCAGGCCAATTGGCAGCACTCCAAGACACGGCCATACGGAAGAGGTCGCCCTGAAGTAAAAAGGGGATATCAAGAGGAAAGAGCAGACTACACGCCTCTCTCGGAGTCGCAAAGGAAAATCCTGTTGTATATGCAGCATAAAGGACACACCATAAATTGGCCCGACCCGATGTATGCTCCGACGGATTAGCGAAACCGCCAAAAGTTTTGTGATTTCCACGACTCCCATGGGCATACCACTGAAGATTGTAAGGAACTTAAGAATGAAATTGAAAGGTGGATAAGCGAAGGACTAAGAGATTTTATCGTGAATACCAAGTGAAAAAATAAACCTCAAGAAGAAGATAGCCGTGACAAAGGAGAATCACAAGACAAGAAGGGTGATGTCTTCGCCCGGCTAAAGGAACCACTGGGCGGTGAAGATAACAAAAAGAAGCCCCGTCCTAAGGTGAATCATGTCTATCAAACCATCTTTGGCGGGGAGAGCTGCCCAACAAGGAAAGTCAAGAAGGAAGAACCACAAGAGGTAATGATGATAGATCGAGTCAGTCGCCCTGTGTTGGGTTTCTCAAAAGAAGACATGGCTCGTGTAGGAGGTCCGAGCTTGGAGGCGATGGTAATTCAGGTGATAACGCGCAATAGCCGAGTGGATCGGGTAATGGTCAACGAGGGAAGATCAGTAGATATCATTTTTTGGGAGCTGTACAAGAAAATGAACCTGCCGACCAGTTTACTCAGGCAGACGAAGACGACCATTTCAGGATTTTTGGGACACACGGTCCCAATCAAGGGAATCGCCACAATGGAGATAACTATCGGAGATGGCGACTTGCAGGTGACGCAATCCATCGACTTCCACGTAATGGATTGCCAGTCTACGTATAACATGATTTTAGGACGCCCGGCGCTCGTCGCTTTCCAAGCGATCTCATCCCCAGTACATCAAGTGCTGAAATTTGATGCTAAGGAGGGAATAGGCTTCGCTTGGGGACACCCAGAAGTCGCCAGAAGATGTTACAAAGCGGCAACTAAAAGCACCTGCCTCACCATAAGCTCGGAGGTGGAGAATGAAGAAGAAAGAGTGGTACCAGAGGGGTCAAACATCCCGATACCGCTCGACAAAGGCAAGACAGTTAGAGAGCCCTCTCACCTAGGCAATAGGGAGAAGCAAGAGTCGGTGCAGCCGCTTCGCCTGTTTGCATGGTCACCTAGTGACTTGCCGAGAACCGCTCCGATCATCATCAATCACTCCCTAACGGACTACTACTATCGGATAATGTTATCGGGACTCAAGATTGCTGGAGCCGCCTATCAAAGAGCGATCGGCATGGGTTTTCCCAAGAAAATTAGACAGAACTTGAAAATATCCGTGGATGATTTCGAGGTCGGAAGAAAGAAGCCCAGCGGCTACCTAGGCGATTCGCGTGAAACTTGCAACATATTGCAGGGGCATTCGCTCAGGTTAAATCTTTGGGAATATGTGTCCAGAGCAAAGGCGGGAAGATTTCTTGGATATCTCATAACCAAGCGAGGGTTGGAAGCTAATCCCGCACAGATCGCAACGGTCACAGCCCAACACCATGAAGGAAGTACAAATTTTGTACTGAAGATTACAGGCGGTCAGCTGATTCATCCCCAGGATCACCGATCATTGCACCACGTTTTTTCTCTTCCAAACTTAAAAGCTCGCATCGAAGAATCGAGGCAGTTTTTTTATTTACCCCGTATGTACTTGCATCTTTAAAGTAATGAAGCCTCTATGTCTCTATTTCTCTCAGGTAGAACTCTAATCACCACCGAAACAAGGTGGCTGACGGAAAGCAAAGCCATCATATAAGACCTAAGGGCATTGAAATCGCTATGTAAGACCTACGGGCATTAAAAAATCGTCGTGTAAGACCTACGGGCAGAAAAGCCATCATGTAAGACCTAAGGGCATTAAAATCGCTATGTAAGACCTACGGGCATTAAAAAATCTATGTGTAAGACCTACGGCAGCAAAGCCATCATGTAAGACCTAAGAGCATTGAAATCGCTATGTAAGACCTACGGGCATTAAAAAATTGCTTGTAAGACTTACGGGCAGCAAAGCCATCATGTAAGACCTAAGGGCATTGAAATCGCTATGTAAGACCTACGGGCATTAAAAATTGTTGTGTAAGACCTACGGGCAACAAAGCCATCATGTAAGACCTAAGGGCATTGAAATCACTATGTAAGACCTACGGGCATTAAAAAATCGCTGTGTAAGACCTACGGGCAGCAAAGCCATCATGTAAGACCTAAGTGCATTGAAATCGCTATGTAAGACCTACGAGCATTAAAAAAATTGCTGTGTAAGACCTATGGGCAGCAAAGCCATCATGTAAGACCTAAGGGCATTGAAATCGCTACGAGAGACCTATGAGCATTAAGCAACCGCCGTGAATGGTCCACGAGCATCGAAACTATTAATGAAATATCTATGGACATCGCAGATCGCTTCGCAAGTCATGGAGGTACCAAAACCGTAAAATGAAGGCTGAATGCATAAGCAGAAGTTTAAGTGGCAGGGATAGAGGAAACAGAGATTATATCCAGGTACAGAGAGCGACAGACATATGGCGGATTGTCTAACAGCTGCGATAAAACAAAAATAACGGAAAATCAGGGGCGGGTTCTTGGCCCTTGTTGCCAGAGTCTTTGCCACCGAATTTGAAAGGATCGGAGGAGGAGTCGAGTACTTTTTCGCTGGAGGAGGGAAAGGATTCGGGGGCTGGCGGGTGGACCTCCGAACCATCAAAATTAAGGTCGGGTAAACCGCGGCTTTGGCGGGTAGCCACCACGTACTCAGCATCCACTGCCACCACCTCACGCTCCAGGCGATCAGCGTCTCGGAAGGCAGCTTCTTCCTCAGAGTCGACTGGGTTAGGGACCCCAAGACTGTGGCGATTAAGACCTCGGAGGACGGCCCGAACCATATCCCGCCCCGACCAACTTTTGCCGGGAAAGAGGTGATAAAACTCATTACGACAGCTGCGCATTACCACACGCATGCTCTCGCCAAGAGACTGAGTGTAGTAGGCCACATCCGCGTCATGTTGGGCCTTGGCCTCCAGGAGGTCATGATTTGCCGCCGACTGTGCCGCCAGGGAATCAAGGAGCAGCTCTTTAGCGCTATCCCTCTCAGCGGTTATCTCCTCCACTTTAGCAACCTTATCGCGAGCCTCCCCCAGCTCGGCCTCAAGAGCGGTAATACGCTCATTCGCGGCCTGTAAGTCCTCCTGGATACCCTCCATTTGGGCAACCCGCTCAGTCGCCTCAGCCAGATTCTCCTTCAAGGTTTCAGCGGTAGTGGTTGTCGCATCCGCTCGGCGCTATAAACAAAACAACAACAACTGTGATTATTTTCAACAGTGAGGGCAAGGCGGCAAACACAGGCAAGGATGAAAAGGCAAAGGCATACCTTCTCCTCGTTATGGTAACAAGTGAGATCCCTGCGCAAGGATCGGAGGTTCTCCGCCTCTTCCTTCAGCTTCAAATTCTCCTCTTACATGTGCTTGCATGCAAAGGACAGATCACCAAGTTCGGCAATAGCCTGAGTTGCGGAGAAAATGCATGAAAGGAAGGAAAGAGCACACAAGTTGTAATAATGTGACGAAAAGGCAATCAGGAGGGAGGGAGCAATTAAAGGTACCTGAAGGAGTCGACAGGAGGTCGTCCCGTGAAGATCAGGGATCTCTGAGCCTTCCCGAGGAGCGGTCACCCCCTCATAGATACCACAGGAAAACTCTTCCGTGATATCGCTTGCCATACGGGGCGATATTGAGACGCCATCGGATGGACAACAGCAAAATAGGGCAGGCGAAAGCGCCCCTCACCCTCCCGACCGGCAGGAGCCTGGCGATCAAATACAGCGCTGGCCCGCTTCGTCCATGCCGCTCGACAAGCGCGGTCAATGTTGATCGCTGGCGGCCGAGAATGGTCGTGCAGAGGCTCAATAGGGCGAGGGTCAAGCTCCGTGGCAGGTTCGTACTCAGGGTAAGCCGGGTCTAGGGGAGAAGGAATAGGCTCCGATGGAAGATAAGAATCATCGTACGTAAGAGGATTTTCAGCTAGATTCTCATCCTCCTGAGCGGGTTGAGCAACGGGCTCCCTTGAAGGTGGATCATCATCGGCCTTGGGCGATTGGCATCGTGAAATACGGAGTGGAGGCTCGCTGTCCTCGTCTTCAATTTCCACTACAGGTGGAATAGAAGGCAGCGGGTGGCTGGAAGACTCGCCTATCTTCTTTTTGGGCTTGGAGGCCCCAACTTTCTTCTTCCTCTTTGAGGCAAGGCTCACTTCCGCTTCCGCCGCCTTCCTCTTCCCTTTTGCTTTCTCGACAGAGGGTTGGGCGACGGTGATGGGAGTACGAGAAGGCTCAGGGCGAGTTTCGCCAGCAAGTCCTCGTGCAGTAGTAGTGAGGAGGCACCCAGAGAGACTTACATATCCTGAAAAGAGGCAAGCAAAGAGTTAACAAAAAGTGTATAATAAAATAAAAAAGGGGGGAGGGAGAAAGAGAAAGGAAAGAAGAAGTGGTCGGCGATAAAAGAGTTCGCGTATTCCTTGATACGTTACTCCGGCGATTCAGCCATATGAGCAAGACAACATAAACTAAAGAATGGGGAGGCAACCAACGCTGAAATACCTCGTTGAATTCCGCCTGGGCGGTTCTTAAACCAGAGGTTGTGGATAGATGATGACACTCAAGGAGGACTTGGCGACGCAGGAGTATTTCCTCAGGGGAAGGTTCAAGCTCGGTGTTAAAATGGCTCACATCGCCTGAGGACCATGTGGGCAGAAGTAGAGAGGCCCAGTGGCGATCTGAGTCGCTAGGGTGGAAGTAGAAAAAAGAATGATACCAGGTGGGGCGAGGCTTTGGAGATGAATAAGTACCATTTGGGGAGAGGTCAGGCCGGCGAACAAAACTTATGCCATTCGACGTATTTTTAGCATAATGGATCAGCTAAAATAACCGAAGGGTAGGGGCGATTTTCTTGGCCACACAACTGCATTCAAAAGCAGAGGCCGAGGCCCAACATCCGACGTTAAAGGCACCAAGGGAGGCGCCAAAGCATTGGAGCAGGTCGACTATGAATGAAGATGGTGGGAGGCGAAGTCCGTTAGTGAAGGCCTCGGTCCAAATACCGTGCCACCCAGGCGGACAATTACCGATGGTAAAAAGTCGGGAGGCTACGGCGAATCTCCAAGACGATGGCAGAATGGCGAGCGGTAGAACACGGGCGACCCTCTCGGCTGTCCCTGAAGGAAAATAGCCTGGGCCAACGACCGTGCGCTCATCACAGGCAGCTCCCTGCCACATCGACCGCCAGTTGCCAATGGTGAAAGACCCGGTGACCTTGCTCATCCCAGGATTAATTTCAACGCCATGATGAGCTTGTTCAAACCCTACTTGGTAGGGTCCCCAAAAAGGTAGGACGGGGGAGTTGTCAGGATTCTCCTCCACCACGTCGAAAACTTGAGCGGAGGAGGTCTCAACTAAATATGGGGGATTCAAGAGCACTCGCTCGGGGGATGAATGGGTAGTCGAAGAGGAAGAAGAGGGATCGGTGCCCATTGAATAAGAATGAATTTGGTTCTGACTATCGTCACTGGAGCTCATGTTTTTAAATAAGGAAAACAAGGAACTGGGGAATGGACTACAATGAGAGTAAGGAGGAGAGAAGGAGTCACGTACCAGGCGGGCGGCGGGGAGCTCCGGACATCTGAAAAGGAGTAAGAAAAAGAGAAGTTTGGCTTTCTGTCGTCGAAAAAAGGAAGGAAGCGATCGAGATGAAGAGGCAGTAAAACGAAGACGGGAAGCAGCAGAGAGAGCGTAAAAGTAAAAGGGGGGAAGAAGACGGTGAATGGAGGGTTTTATAAAGGCTGGGGTTTAAGGGAGGAACAGCAACCGTCGCGACAGATGATTGGCGGAGCGCGTGGTTGAGAAGATGCATCGGCAAGTATGGGGGAATGAACCGTCGCGACGGCTGATTGGAGGCACGCGCGGCTGAAGAGACGTTTGGAAGAATAGGGTAATGATGACTCCTAGGCAATTACCAAAATACTCCGATTTCCCCAGCTTCTCCAGCAAGCTAGAGAGTAAAAGACCGTGATACCCCGGGAGATAGAGGGACGCACGGGCAATGAAAAGTAGGCACGGGCAGCAGCGGCGATAAAGGCTCGAGGCGACACAGAACACGAAAACAAAGGCGACTTGATTAAAATAGAAAAAGCTTAAAGGGTCAGAAGACGGACTAAGAGGCCGAGGCGATGAAGAAGAGCAGAGGCGACAAAGCGGCATGACACAGGCGGTCAGAAGTCCTCACCCAAGCAAAGCTTGGCTAAAGACTTGGGGGCAACTGATGGACCTTCCCGCGGTGATCACAAGACAAGCGATCCGAACTATGAGTAAGCCCTCACCCAAGCAAAGCTCGGCTAAGGGCTTGGGGGCAATTGATGGGCCCGGCCCGCCAGCATCCTGAGAACCCAGACGGCGGCCCACACGTAGCAGCCGACGCTAATAGATTTGGACCTAGGCGACAGTCCGGGCGGATCAAGCAAACAAGCCCAAGAAGTAGAAGGAGGCCCAAAGCGACGGCCTAGCCCGACGGCTCTTAGGGTTCCAAGACAAAGCGAACGCGTGTCAACATCCTATGGAGTCTACAAACGAGTGGCCGGGATTCAACCTTGGCGACCAAGACAGGGGTACTATAAATACTCCCCGTACACCCCATAAACCAGAGGACAACACTTTGACCCAGTGGACAAACGCTCCGCGGTACGTAACTCGCCTCCCTTCCCATTCCTTAAACTGATCGTCTCACTCTCCCTTGAACTAACTACCCCCATTATCGCTTACGAGGTACAACTTCCCTAAAGACCAACAGACTTGGGCTTCCACTATTGGGCTAGGCGACAAAACTGGAACAATTTGTTTGTTTGGGTTAAAGGCGAGGGCCTGCATAGCTTTTGGAACAGAGGGTGTGAGCAAAAGGGTTATGGGAGGAGTCGGCCCCACTTTTCGGGAGTTTCTACACGAGAATCAAGGAAACAGTTAACGGCGTGGATTGAGGGTTGAACAAAGGGTCACGGAGAGGGAAAATTCTAGAATGCTGAAGTTTCAACACCAATTTGGTGTTGAAGCTTCAATCCGACAGTCCATGTCTGTTTTCATTCAGACGCATGGATCCGACGACTCAGATGATTCAGACGTGGGGTCCTTGGGAAAGGGAGAGGAAGGAGGGGTATTTTCATCTTTGCGCGTGGGGTTTGAAAACGTGGCAGAAATATATTAATTTATGTCAACTCACAATCTTTCTCTTACTTTGCACGCACATAATTTTGGTTTAATGATTAAACTTAACATAATTACTTCATCCTTAATATGTTTATAATAATTTAAACGTCAAAAGTTTCATTATTTAATAATGAATCTAACGATATCACTCTTGTTACATTCTTAGAAGAATAGATAATATAGACGTGCGTATAAATAAACACATACTTACGTCTATGTTAGTTGTAATTCAGACATATGTGTGTCACCTGTCTTAAGTTCATACATGATGCAATCAATTAGAGCATTTTAACTCAAACCTTGTGTGTATGTTAGTATAATTCATATATATATATATTATATATTATATATATATATATATATATATATATAAGTGTGTTTATTAATACATACGAACGTCTACGTAACTTTGATGCATTGCGCGTATATTTATGTATAACTCATACATATGTGTCTATTAATACATATGTTTATGTTAGTTGTAACTTAGACGTATGTGTGTCACTTGTCCTAAGTTCATACATGATGCAATCAATTAGAGCATTTTAACTCAAACTTTGTGCGTATGTCTATGTATAATTCATATATATGTGTTTATTAATACATACATACGTCTACATAACTTTGACGCATTGCGCGCATGTTTATGTATAATTCATACATATGTGTCTATTAATACATACGTCTATGTTAGTTGTAATTCATACGTATGTGTGTCAGCTGTCCTAAGTTCATACATGATCGATGCAATCAATTAGAGCATTTAAATTCAAACCTTCACATATGTATGTGTATAATTTATACATATGTTCCGGTTAATACATACTTACGTCTATGTTAGTTGTAATTCAGTCGTATGTGTGTCACCTGTCATAAGTTCATACATGATGAAATCAATTAGAGTATTTTAACCCAAACCTTGTTCGTATGTCTATGTATAATCTTAAGATATACTATGGGAGATCATGAAGCTTTTTTTGCCACATAGGACAAAGTTCTTCTCTCAAATTTCCACCTCATCTATTATTTTCAAATAAAAACTAAAATTTATATAAACTCTTAATAAATGTTTTCACATTAAAAGCTAATTAATAGTTGAGTTAATAACATTTTTGCCAACCAAGTTAGGGTTTGATAACATATTGGTCACTTGACTATTATTTTTAACACATCAATGACTCAAGTTTGACTTTAGGAAATGATATATATTCCGTCCATTTCTATTCATTTTTCATTACAAAATATTGCGTCGGCAAACCACGTAAACTAAAATTATAATTTTAAAATTTCATGTCGTCAATTGCTCAATCATTAGATCCAACTAAACCCCTTTCAATATGAGTGAAGATTCATTTTCCTCTATTTTCTTCATCTGTAATTTTCATCTTTAGTAGACTCCATCTCCTTCTCAAGCTTAATATGTGAAAGAATATGTTTATCATTCTCCTATCTTCAATTATCACAATCTGTGACAAGTCAAAATTTGGCAACTCAAATCTCCACAACGAGAATGACCGAGTTGTTGTGTTCAATCACTCGATGGTAATATTTGAGGTTGTTTCGGTCATGGCATTCAAGGAAACAACAATTTCTTTATTGGGTTTGCAATAATTGGTGGATGGGTTTGTTTCGGTCGTGGTGTCCAAGGCAACAACAAATTTTCCATTGGGTTTGCATTAATTGGTGGATGGGTTCACTCTCCTTGAACAATTGCTTAAATCGGGAGTACTAATTCCAGGAGCCACAGTCAAATTTAGCAACTTCATGACAAAAAAATTCACCTTTTTCGCCATCGTTATTACAATTGGAATTGTATGTGATAGTCTTCCAATCTAAGTCATGGACTTTGTAAGGAAGATATTTTGTATAGATATGTGATGTAGAGGTGATGATACTGAGGGTGGAGATGACATTGTTGTGTTGGATGCATTGATGGCATTATGCATTGTTATTTGTTAATTCATTAGATTCATTGTGCTAATATGATTGAGGTATTGCTAACTATCATTATTATTTAAAGTTACATTCTTAATATATATATATTTATATTAAGATTATATTATATATATATATTATATATATATATATATATATATAATTTATGATATATATTATTTATCACTTAAGTTTTTTTTTTTTAAATCTCATCGTCTAAACTTTAAATAATACAATATTTTTATAAATAATTTTGTCAATATTTAATAATGCATATCAATTGGCAATATAATTTTGGTGACACGCTATATAAGTATGCAACGAAAGTACGATCAAAGTTATCTGTTGTTGGAGCATTCTACGAACTATATTTGAGCTTTCTACAATAAAAAATTCATGCTCAAAGATTACATTTTCTATAGTTGAATGACATATTTTTAAATAAGTTATCATTTTGAACTTAGGGTGTTAGGATTCTTTTCAACAATTTACCTCTAAGCAATCCTTAGGGTATGAATGAAGTTTATGAATATTGATTTTGATAATTTGATAACAAAATAAATGAATAAATTAAGTTTAGATAAGATTAAATTGATTTTAAAATAACTTTATTGTATTTTACTTAAATAAAATATATGATTAATAACATTTACGATTGTTTAAAATTTGTAACCGTTAATATATTATATATATATATATTATATATATATATATATATATATTATATTCAAAGTCTAAGCCAAAATATTGATAAATAACTATTGATTGGAAAAAAATTCCAAAATTTGTAACCCTTGATTGAAAATTTGGGACTATGAACTTACTCCTTCAATGTAAAATAACATAATAAAATAATCATAATCAAACTAATATCTAAATTAATACATGAATAAACATAAAAATAATTTATTTAAACTACGGGTCCAAAACATACTCCTTGGAATAGTACCTAATTGTTTTCTTTATAATTATTAAAACAAGCAAGTAAAACAACACCGCCCATAGGGCGGATAGGTACAAAAGCTAGTTCATATATATGTTTTTATGGTGAACACTCCGGTGCACCCAGCTAGTTGGGTGTACCCGGTACCCCCGCTTGCGTGTCACAATTCCAACCACCCGTTCAATCAATAGATCTTAAGGCTTTAAATTAAATATGATTTAAATAATTTATTTTATTAGTATTATATTCTCCAAGACATAAATACAGATTACTACCTATTATTATATAGAATTGAAAAATAACTCATAATTTTCTAGACTAAATTAAATAAACCCCACGTTAACTTTTTGGTCATCTTCATCATGTCATCTTCAACCTTCAGTTTCCTCTTTCCTCTACTGGATAATTGAAGAAATAAACATTCAGGTCACATGGTCTTCTCCGCACACTAATAAGTAACACCAAGACGGGGGCGCGACGACGGAAACTCATCCCCTTTGTTGCCCTTCAACTCCTCCCACTATAACTTACTCAACGACCGAGATCCATTTTCGTATGAAAAGATTGCTTCCCCTGTTATCAAGCTCAGTTCCCCTACGATACTATTTTAGCCGAATCAGATGTGTCAGATGAAATCGCCGGAAATGGCGGCTCCGGTGGCCTTAAGCAACCGATTCCCAATCACTAGAAGAAGACGATGACCATGGTGGAAGATACTGATGGATATGGCGGCGTCGGCAGCCTTAATTGGTTAAAAGTTATAACTTAAAATGGTAATAGAAAAGAAAGCAATTTACTTTATTGGGTTTTCAGGGAATTCAATGAATTCTCAATTCTTGATTACAGTAGTTTTGGTAGCAGCTTCAAAATGTGCTTTCCCTGCAGCTGAAATGGCTTATTGAGCTTGAAGAGAAATGTGGCTAATCATAATAATAGGTATCCAAATATGCTGGTCTCCGAACCAATCATTACCAACATGGAGCACCAACCTAGAGCCTCGACCACCTGAGAATGAAAAGTTCCATAATTTCAGGTATATTAACTAATGCAACAATGCAGAGGTTACTCTATTCTGTACATTTTTGCTATTTTTACAAAGTAACTACCACTCAACCTGCCCACTAACACAAACAGTGTTTGGATTCCTTATAAGATTTCTTAACACATCCCCTCAAAACGAAACCTATGAATAGGAATAGAAGTTAGCAAAGGCCGTCCAAACACCTTCCGACCGAAAGCTTCAATACCATGTAGAAGATCATCTCCTCCAAATAACTCAAGGTATTAGATGGAGATGGTTCACTACAGCCTTTAATCCCATTATTGATATGTCGACTTGCAATGAAAATGATGGTTTATACTCCCATGTTCTTGATCATCTTCAGCTATTATATGGTGGATTGGTCTGGCACCAGACCATATGAACTGAACTTGGTTTGCATCATTTGATAGCAGATTGATTATGGAATATGGTGGCTAAAGCATATTAATTCAGGTGGGGTTTTGCAGTTGAGCCTAATGGCAATTCTATAGCAAGTAGATTAGAGAGCCAAGTATTCTGAATCACTGACAATCCCAATGTAAGCCATATCTGCTGAGAAAGGAAAGCAATTTACTTTATGTGTTCATTTGGCCTCTGGGAAATTAGCAACTAATATGAGATTTAACCATCAATTACAACAATCTAGATCTTGAAGATAATTTTGGGTTTTCCAAATAGCATATTAAGGTTGTTTAAGGAGATACCACATGCATGAAGCTAATGATGACAGTAATTTAGATACACAGAAGCCCACTTCCCTCCAAGCTAATGATTGGATGATTGGCGGTAATGATTGGCAAGACACAATGACTGACCCCTTAGGGTATGAATGAAGTTTATGAATATTGATTTTGATAATTTGATAACAAAATAAATGAATAAATTAAGTTTAGATAAGATTAAATTGATTTTAAAATAACTTTATTGTACTTAAATAAAATATATGATTAATAACATTTACGATTGTTTAAAATTTGTAACCGTTAAAATATATAATATTCAAAGTCTAAGCCAAAATATTGATAAATAACCATTGATTGAAAAAAAATTCCAAAATTTGTAACCCTTGATTGAAAATTTGGGACTATGAACTTACTCCTTCAATGTAAAATAACATAATAAAATAATCATAATCAAACTAATATCTAAATTAATACATGAATAAACATAAAAATAATTTATTTAAACTACGGGTCCAAAACATACTCCTTGGAATAGTACCTAATTGTTTTCTTTATAATTATTAAAACAAGCAAGTAAAACAACACCGCCCATAGGGCGGATAGGTACAAAAGCTAGTTCATATATATGTTTTTATGGTGAACACTCTGGTGCACCCAGCTAGTTGGGTGTACCCGGTACCCCCGCTTGCGTGTCACAATCCCAACCATCCGTTCAATCAATAGATCTTAAGGCTTTAAATTAAATATGATTTAAATAATTTATTTTATTAGTATTATATTCTCCAGGACATAAATACAGATTACTACCTATTATTATATAGAATTGAAAAATAACTCATAATTTTCTAGACTAAATTAAATAAACCCCACGTTAACTTTTTGGTCATCTTCATCATGTCATCTTCAACCTTCATTTTCCTCTTTCCTCTACTGGATAATTGAAGAAATAAACATTCAGGTCACATGGTCTTCTCCGCACACTAATAAGTAACACCAAGACGGGGGCGCCGATGACGGAAACTCATCCCCTTTGTTGCCCTTCAACTCCTCCCACTATAACTTACTCAACGACCGAGATCCATTTTCGTATGAAAAGATTGCTTCCCCTGTTATCAAGCTCAGTTCCCCTACGATACTATTTTAGCCGAATCGGATGTGTCAGATGAAATCGCCGGAAATGGCGGCTCCGGTGGCCTTAAGCAACCGATTCCCAATCGCTAGAAGAAGACGATGACCATGGTGGAAGATACTGATGGATATGGCGGCGTCGGCAGCCTTAATTGGCAATCATCGCTCACACGGCGGTGCCAAAGTCCTTCCACGACTGAATTCCAATTTTTGACTCGGGTTGGTTCGGGTCAGACGATTAACCATACCAATCCGAGTCACAAATTATTTGGTCTGACCTGCTTGGTTCGGATAATTATATAGTCAGTTTGTGGTTTCGGTTTGGTTAACCACAAACTGACTATATAATTATCCAAATTCAAGAAAATAAAATACTAATTTTCACTTTCCCAACTGTGCACGTTAACTCCCGAAGCAGATCTGCGTCCAAGATTTTCCAGGTTTGGAAAGTTTCAAACCGACCTTCAACCATTAGATCTAGTTTGAACTTTTGACCAATCTAATGGTCCAAATTTGTTAGGGGTATTTAGGACTTTACACAAATAATTTAATTATAATATTTAATTTAAATATTTTATTTTAAATATTTATGTTTTTCTGTTGCAACAGTCAGCAACCTTCGTCGCCGACCACCGTCACCGGCGAATTTTCCAACGACTTTTCTGATGATTTTTTCAGACGACTTTTTCCGACGAGGACAAGTTAACTTGTTAATCAGATTTTTACTAATAACTTGTTCACATGATTATTTTATTGATAAGTAGTTAACTAGTTAACTTGGGTTTTTATAGTTAACTAGTCAGTTAACATGTTTTCTGGCGACTTTTTCGGCGAGGCTTCGGCGACCGACCAAACTCCGGTGATTTTTCCGTCAAGGACAAGTTAACTAGTTAACAAGATTTTTTTATTTGTAACTAGTTAACTAGTTAACCTGAGTTCTTACAGTTAACTAGTTATCAACAGATAACTAGTTAACATTTTATTTTGTTGATAACTAGTTAACGAATTACCATGATTAGTTAATTGAATTGTTTGTTAACTAGTTATGTTGATTAGTTAATTGAATTGTTTGTTAACTAGTTATGTTGTTTTAATTAGTTAACATCATTATTAGGTAACGAGTTAACTAGTTAACCAATCGAGTTAACTAGTTATCTAATCGAGTTAACTAGTTAACCAATTGAGTTAACTATTTATCAAGTTGTTAACTAGTTAACAAGATTTTTAGTTGATACCTAGTTATCAAAATTAGTTAACTAGTTAACTCGATAAGTTATTTAGTTAACATCATGATTTAGATAACGAGTTAACTAGTTAACCAATCGAGTTAACTAGTTATCTAATCGAGTTAACTACTTAACATCATGATTGGGTAACTAGTTAACGAGATTATTTGATAACTAGATAACATCATGATTAGATAACTAATTAGCGGGTGAATTAGTTGATAACTAGTTAATATCATGATTTAGATAATTAGTTAACGAGATTTTTAGTTGATAACTAGTTAATTTATCGAGTTAACTAGTTAACATTATAATCGGATAACTAATTAACAAGGATTATCCAACTAGTTATATTGTTATTACTTATGCGAACTAGTTAATACATTATTCGATAACCAATTTATATAGTTGAAAGGTTATAGTTCAAATGTTATTCTAATAATATCACAATCTAAAAAACAGTGATTGCAACTTTAAATACTAAAGAATCAAATTATCTATAATTTAAAATACAAGGACTAAAATTGTAATTTTAATAATTAGTAAAATAATCCCAGCCCCAATTGCTTCGTTTTCACTTTTCAACGATCGGAACTCCGCCGTTGATGCTGTGTTGCTACTTCGTCGATTGCCAGTTGCCACTACTATGCGTGCTTTGTGAAGAGAGGAATCGAAATAGATTTGAAAATGGAAGCCGTCGTCAGTAAGGAAAAGGAGGTGGCGGTAGTGAGTGTCGGCAGCTGTTTGGCTTGTCCGGCTGCGGCGGCAGAAAGTCGCGAGGAGTTTATGGCGGTTGTTGCTTAGAAGAGCTCGGAGGGAGAACACGATGCGATTAGTGACCACCTGGCAATGGATGAAGATTTGAGAAGGTTCGAGGCGGAGGCTTCAAATCTGGAAATTAAGGAGGCGGAGAGGGAGAGAATAGCGGTTGAACTAGGAATCGATCATCGATTTGACTATGTTAATCAAAGCGGCGGAGCTCTCTGCTAACGCCTCTCGGCCGTCGTATTTCGGGACGACGAACAGATTCCGGTGAAGAAGAAGGGGAAGGAGAAAGAAAGTGATGACGGCTTCATATCTTATTTGTGCGGCTGTTAAGTCCGAAAGGAGAAAGAGCAAGAGGTAGGGTTTTTACTTTTTTCAAAAAGACGAAATTAACCCTACGAATTTGGGTTTGGAATTGTTTCAAACTTAAAATCCTGGATGCTGATCCGATGCCCGTTAACTCCTATTATTTCTTTAATTTATTATTGTTAGTGTTTGTTTTCAAGATTGGTAGTGTTTGTGTTTGTTTGTTTTTCACGTTATTACGGAGGAGTATTAAAAGACAAATCTTCGTTAAGGGATTCTCATGAAGCATCGTATTAAATTATTAAATCAATATTTTTTTCAGCGTATTAAATTATTAATATATTATTTGGTTATCTTTCTCACGCTACACGTTCAACGTTATCTCTGTTTGTCACGGGTACCGGGATCTACTACCATTAGGACACCCCTTAGTGTCCTCATATCAGGACACACCTTAGAACCGTAGGATTAGAAGGTAGATCTAATGGCCTAAATTAATCTGGATAAAATAGTAATTTGAAACTCATATATATACTAAATCATATTAGGGTTTTACAAACCCTAATTCTATTTTACATCTCTCCTTCAAAGCTCCCGTCGGTATGCTCTATCCTCGCTGCCGCCCGCCTAGCAACCACCATCCTCGCCGCGGCGCACCAAAAAACCACCGCATCGGATCTGCCCCTACATCAGATCTTTCCCCACGCTGCTGCATCAGCTCCGCTGCCACGCCGCGACATCAGATCCGCCGCTGCATCAGATCCACCGTCACGTCGCTGCATCAGATCCGCCGCCACGTTGCTGGATCAGATCCGCCGCCACGCCGTTGATTAATGGAATCAGAGGCGAGGAAACTGTCGAGTTCGACATCGAGGATAGTGGGCTTGTAGACGACGGCGGCCACACAACATCGGGGATAGCCCCTGCTTCCAAGCGACTGCCGATTTTCTCTTTTCTTTTTCTTTTTTTTTTCTTTTTTTAAGGGGAAAGATGATAAATACGACATAGGGAATAGCCCCTGCTTCCAAGCGGCTGCCAGATTTCTTTTTTCTTTTTATTTTTTTCTTTTCTTTTAAGGGGAAAGATGATAGATGGATTTTAATTTCTAGGTTTTCTTTGGAGTTCTTGTTTGAATTGAAATGAAATCGGTATGGTTGTTATTTGATATTATGGAACAGATATTGTTCCGTATAGTTACTTGTGGAACAAAGATTGTTCCGTATAGTTACTTATGGAACAGATATTTTGATGAATCGGTTCTTGGGATAGAAGAACCCGAAAATTAGATAAACCATCGTCTATTGTTCCATATAGCTACTTATGGAACTGATATTGTTCCGTATAGTTACTTATGGAACATATATTGTCCCATATAGTTCCACAATCGATTTTCAACACGTTCCATTACTTTTGAAATGGATCACTGTTCCGAAACAAATGAAAGAGGAACTGTTCCGAAACAAATGAAAGAGGAACTGATCCGAAATGATAAAAGTGGAACTGATTCGAAACAATTTCCACAAAAAAGTGTTAGAAAACTAATCTCAAATAAAAACCACCGGAGATGCACAACAAAAACCGCCGAGCATAGAGAAGAAGATGAAGAAGTAATTAGAAAAAAAGGACAATTAATTTAATCATAAATTAAATAGAGTAAATAAAGGAGCAGAAAAGGAATAAAAAATCAGCAATGTAACTGCAAATCTGAAAATTAATAAACAATAATTAAAAATTTGCAATAAATAAAAAATTGAAATTACCCTTATGTCCAATTAATATTGGCCTTCAGATCTGTAAGATTAAATCCTACGGCTCTAAGAGGTGTCCTCATATGAGGACACTTTGGGGTGTCCTAATGGTAGGATTTGCCACGAGTACCGTGCCGCTGAGTACAATTCCCATGACAATGCTCATGTTTTGTTGCATCCAATGCAACAATCAATCTCCACCCTTAGATCTTAATTCTTTCATCTTGTGGTTTCAATTCATTGTTTATAATTTCAAGTTATTTTAGTTTGTTGAAGTTTCCTCTCATTTTCTATCACCGAAAGGTTTCCTGACGAATTTCCCGATAACACGAGCCTCCGCTGATGAAATTTTTTTTCACCCACGTGATCATCGTAATTAGATCTATGTATTTGGAAAAAAAATTATTTTTCTAAAAAAAAATATTTTCTCTGGCAATTTTTACGACGGCCAGTCGTACAGTTTGTATGTGGCTTGTACAAACCGTATACAATTCGTATTGATGTTTGTACAAGTTGTATACAAGCTGTATACACTTTGTATGAGTTGTACACTCTATGTTTATTTTTGTATAGTATGTACTGGAGCTGTATACAAATTGTATACACTTTGTATGGAATTTTTACACTCTATATTTATTTTTGTACAATCTGTACGGAACTTGTATGCACTATGTATGGGAGTTGTACTCTCTGTATTTTATTTTTGTATATTTTGTTTTTTTTCGTATGGTAGGGTCGTAAATAATTCATACAAATTGTATATACTCTATGTGAACTCTGTACACTATGTATGAGAATCGTACAACTTGTATATAACGTACACTCAGTATGGAGTTCGTACAGACTGTATTAATGAAATAATTAAGCATGTCATCATCGACAGAGTCTCTATGTAGAAACGACGTCCCACAAATTTAAATCTCAATCCAACCAACTTTTTCATTCGATCGAAAAAATAATTGGTCAAAAAAAGATCTCATTCATACAAGTTAAAGAAAAAGGAAGGAACAAGTGAGAGATGAGGACCGTATATTAGATGGATGGCTGAGATTGTTGCTGCTTTGGAGACAGCATTTGAGTTGCTGTCTCCGGAATCGGACTCCCGTGTCGCTGCTTTCTGTCTCCGCAAGCCGCTAATTGTTCTTTCCATTCCACCAACCCACACCTGTTTACCGCTAATTGTTGTAATTATTCTTTCATTAGTAACTCTAAAATATAGGCTGAATTTGGATCATATTTAAGAGGTTGTTACATAATAATCCTGGGTTTTAATTTTTTGTTTGAAGTCTACAGGGTTTACTTGTTGCAGTAGGTATCATCGGTCAAGTTGATAATTTTACATTTTAATGTTGACTTCTTGCTTGTTGGTGATTGTTGATATAGCGTGCTGAGTGTAGGAAAAGGTTCTATAACTGATTCTTATTCTTTCTTTGTTCATTGACATCGGAATTTTTTACTGTGACAAAGGAGAAACTTTGTCTCCTACACAGTTTAATCCCACCCTTCATTTCATCTCATCCCCTATTAAATAAATGAATTTAATTTAATAATGTTAATTACACCCTCACCAAATTATAGCAGAGAAGGCTTAATTATTATAATGATTTTTTTAAAAGATTTCATCCTTAAAGTATGTAACCATATATTTTCTTAACAAATTTTACTAATCCTTTCTTCTTCCTCCTCTTACAAATACGTCATCTCCTCTTACAAATACGTCATCTCTTCTATTTTATAAATTTCGGCAGTCACCATTACAATTAGAGTTGGCGTTTTTCCAAACCCCCATTGTTTGATTTAATTCTCGAGTTTTGTAATGGATGAACCCGGCTCAAGCTCCCAAGTCAACAAACCTTCTTCAGCTCCTCTTTTTGATCTAAATAATTCACCGAGTGATCAATCCCCCAATGTTGATGCTATATCTTAACCAGATGAGGATGCAATCCCGACGTCAGATGAAAGATGAAAACAGGGTTACCGAGACACCCCAACAAAACCCCACCCAAAAAACCAGCACATTAAAACTAACAACAACCCAAAAAATGTCCCCGAAATCCCATAAATGTATTCTAGTACTATGAGCCTACAAGTATTCTACGCATACAAGTATTTCAAGACCCAATCAAGTATTTTGAATTGAAAAGGAACCTACAAGTAACTGCTAACTGCCATTTAAACTATAAACAAGTATTTCAGTCCAACAAGAACCTGCAACTGCAATTGCTAACCACAATGACAAAAAACAGAACAGAGACATGAACACTAATCGATAACATGGAACTAACAAAGAGGACAAAATGTATGGAGATAAAGGACAAGTTGCACAATCTGCCACTAAAGAGCCGCACAATTTGAACCCAAAAAATATGACAAAAAGACATAATACACATTAAACTACTGCCCATTAACCTACTTCTCCATCGAAATTCGATGTCAAACTGAAAATCAAGAAAGATTTGCCCAAAACCATCTGTGTCGAAAACGTAAACAAACATACTAGTTCTACGAGCATACAAGTATTATATATCTACATGTATTGATTCATGATATTCATTCATCACAATCCATGAACGAACTAAAAACCACCACAATCATTGATAAAAAGCGATAACTGACCTGGATTGCAGAACCGAAAGCAAGAGAAGAGCTATGTATTCAGAATTTCCTGTATATTTCTTCTTCGGTAATTGAATCACAGCTTAGCCGTGGCTGTTATTCAATCGGAGAAATCAGAGATAGAGACTGTAATCCGGCTTCACTGTCATGCAAGGGAGAAGACAAAACTAGTATTCATCACATACTTGTACATGACAGTTACTAGTATTCAACAAAAAAGGCAGATGATCTTACCTTCTACCCTCGGTGACGAAAACTCACCGTTTTTTGGCTCGCGGTCGACTGCACAAAGAGCAGAGGAATGAAATTAATTTCAATTAGGGAAAGGGAATGAGGCACAATACAAACTAAAGTTAAAACTGTCGGCGCAAGGAATAGAGTTGCTTACCGCCGGTGACGCCCGATGTTTCGAGGAAAGGAGAGGACGACAAAGGTGAAATCTGAGATTTGGCTGAGGCTGCTTGATGGAGTTGAGCTGTGCTTCCCGAACGACGGTGAAATAAAGAATGGAGACCGGCGGCGATTGCTTTGTGGAGGACGATGGTGGTTGCGGATGGAGCCTCCTGAACGACACGAAGGAAGCGTCGGCGCCGTCTGGAAGGTAGATTTTCAGTGGTAATAGAGATAGTGGGTGGCAGCAATTTATCCTAGGTTAGTGGTAAAAAAAAATTAATTTACCTCTCTTTTAAACTAGTACTATCCACCGTTAGATTAATGTGGGAGATCTGACGGCTAAGATTGAACTTTGTCACCCAATTCACATCTACCTCTTTGCTTATCATAAATTTCAAAACACTAAATTTAAATCCAACAACCAAAAATCCTGTAATCCCACTTCTGCGTCTCGCTTTGGCAATGAATTTTTTAACGACCATAAAATACAGGTTATCTAGGTGTTGCTCAAGTGTTGTCTGAATAACTTCTAAATAACAATCTTGTAATACCTAGGTAACATGTTATTTGAGTGTTAAGATCAACTCTCTAGTAACACCCAACAAGTTCGTGATTCTAGTATTATCAGGATGTTATTTGACTGTTATACAGGTAACATTCGAGTAACACCCAAGTAATTTGTCTGCTATTTGAATCGAAGTTGGATTGGTAAACACGTACGGTAGATCTGTTGAAATTATATTAAGTAATTGAACCTCTTAAATGGATTTTGACGAGTGGTGTCCAGGAAAAATATAATAAAATAATTGAATTGCAACAATAACATAACTAGAACACCGTATAGGGACAAAAGATTAATAAAAATATGAATCCCCACCACACCACATCTAAATAAGTTGTTAAACCGAAATCAGTGAAAAGAAAGGAAGAGACCACACTAGAACATCGTATGGAGTTGTTAAACCGGAATAATGAAAGAAATATGAAAATATAAGTCAAGACAAACTAGTTGGGGCAACATAAATTCGAAATTTACGATAATATAAAGGTAAATGAGAACGAAATAACAACCCTACTAATAATTTGTCCATACTCCCTACAAACTAGATATTAAGAAAATGTAACAATAAATCCAATAATTGAATATCTTGAACTATATTTTGGTGTTGGATCTTGTTTTATTTTGAGAACAAGTGATTCTTCGAGTAGTCAACATTTCCCGTGATAACAATTTATCAAGTTATAATATAATAAAAGACATAAAAATAGGGTGGGGGGATGAATTAGAGGAATACGAAAGCATTGAAAGGAGTAGAAGTAAGGAAGAATGTAAGCAGAACCCAAATCTCACATTTGATAGTAAGTTTTAGATGCAAACGCGAATTTGACGGTGGAGGCGGATCCAGCGAGAGACGATGGAAGGGGACCCAATGAGAGGGACGACGAAGGCTGGAGGCGACATGCATGGCTGCGATGGTGGATCGTCGGACTGCTGCTCGCAGCAGCTTTAATATAAATGGCAGCCGCGACCAAAATCATACAAAAGAAAAAGTTTATCTTGAAGTTGTTCGATCATTGAATTTTAACTAGTATGGAACTGCTCATTCAAAACTCTTATTTAGTCCATTCTATGGCTCATGTATGAACATCAAAACTCATGCGGATTTCCCTAGATGAGGAATAGAGAATAATTTTCCCACCAGAAGCATAAAATATTATAATGGTTAATTGAACGTAACTAAGACAAAGACCAAGTCAAGACATAATGTAGATCCACTTGAAAATGAGGCAGTACTATCGTCGTATTCTTCCGCCTTGAATAAGTTGGATCCGACTTTGATCTACTTTCTTGTACTTCTTTTTTGTCGAGCTAGGCTTGGTGGTTACGAGTTATGATTTATGATGACTTAAGGTTTCCTATATCTAACTTTAGCTTTACGACAAGCGATTTGGTAGAGTTTCAAACTAGCACTTTGATTATGATAACAAATGAGAAAAAGATAACGTAATCATGAGTTAGAGAATTTCGAGCAAGTGATTGAATGTCAAAATCAATTTTGTGATAGGTGACATTTATTCTTGTGGATTTACACCCCCATGAAGTTTAAGTGTCTTTACAATGTTAGTAAACTCATTTAATGCTAATGATTTTTTACTCATTGAAGTGTAGTTTTTACAATGTTCTCAGAACCGCACCGGACAGCGAACCGATCAAGCGAGAGGTTCTAGGTTCAATTGCCCGACCATATTTGATTATAGCAATATTATACAAATTATTTATTCTTTTTTTACTATCGCTTCAAAACTTTGTACCAAAATATACAATAACTTGCCCCAATCAAGGGAGAGCTTTCCCTGAATTTAGACGATTTTGTATGGTTTCGTTGGTTTTTCCACAAAGATCACATGGGTTCGAACATAGACACAATCAAAATTAAAATGAGTGAGTCATAGTCTCATGAGACTAGATCTATTTAATGATTTAGGGTTTAGGTCGTAAACCATAATTTGAATTATTTTTATTGATTTTTTTCGATAGATTCCCAATTTCATATGCTATGGTTTGTTGGCCATAAATCGCCCATTTCACTTCGATATGGGGCATGGTGCACCATTCTTATCCATTTATTCACATTGACTCTATAGCCTTAATTCTTAATGCCTAAATCTTAAATAGTAGATTCCAAAATATTCGATAATAATTGGATTTAAAACATAAATTCATACGAACAATGTTTGTTTTCGGGCCAACACTATTTCTTCAATAATAATAACAAGGTTTAAAACTTAAATTGTGGGGTCGTTTGTGCCCAAGAATTGGTTCGGAGAGAATTCAAATAGTTAAAGAATTGAATTCTCAATAATCTGGGACTTCTAGGCTATTTCGAGAATCAATCATTTGGATGAGTGAATGTGTGAGATTCTTGGGGTGAAAAAAATGAATATAAATAAAACAGACAAAATAAAAGAATATGACAAAGACTAAAATGTCTGGGGTTGTTTTAAATACTAGCAAATAACAAGGGTATTTTTACCATCTCACCTTGAATTCACTCTAGAATGTCACATTCTCTACTTCTCATCAGAGCATTTGGAGGGGGTCCGAATTCTAGGATGGGTCCACTACTAGAATTCAATTCTAGGCAATTCTCACCATTTTTTTTTCGCAACACAAACAGTGCATTTAGATAAATTCTCTACCAATTCTTTAGTTTAAACGACCAGTAAATAATATATTAATTATTGAGAGTTTAGTTATGGACAATTTAGATTAATATACGATAATTGCAAAAAAAAAAAAATGGAAGACATTATAGCTAAACAGGGGATGGATTATTTATTGAACATTCAGACAAACTTACCATACTAAATAAGGTTTTATAAAAAAAAGTGTATAAATGGGCAACAAAATAGTCGAGCTATTTGATTTTACATTAAATCAAATCTTGAAGAATCCTAATATTACTCCATGCTAATAGTGATTATGGAAAATAATATACTATTTACTTTAAATAGAGACCACAAATAAATTAATTAAGATCAAAGCATACCCACAAATAGGAAGTTGTATCCCCGATTTCTGCCCCAAAACCAAACTTCACCATCATCTTCAACCTTCCGTTGCCGGGACATGTACAACGAGAGGAAGTTGCGATTCGGCCGAGTTAGGCCGCCGGCACATCCATGATCAGCATCTTTTTCTGCCACCGAACATGTATGATTCAGATCCACTTATTCATTTGGTCGTGTAAAGTGCCGAACACCGCCATGGCCAACATCTTCTTCCACCGGTTACAACGCCACTATGAATGTGTAAGGACGATTCAGCCATATAAGGGCGTCGGTGGCAGCGAAACCCCCCTGTCTCAATCAAAGGAAACTGATCTTTAATGTTTATAAAAGGGGACAATCAAGTTTCAAAACACAACCTGATTCGGCTGAAAATGGATCGTCGGGACGCCGATAATGGATAGTAGAGGGTTCTTCTAAAACAGAGAAGCAACCCAACGAAGAACCCATATAGCTCTCATAGTAGGGGAATCGGTTGAAGTCGATAGCATAAAAATAAATTTAATTATATCAAAATGGATCTTGGTCGTTGAGTAAGTTATAATGGGAGGAGTTGAAGGGCGATAAAGGGGATGAGTTTCCGTCGTCGACGCCGCCGTCTTGGTGTTACTTATTACTGGGCGGAGAAGACCATGTGACTTGGATGTTTATTTCTTCAATTATCCAGCAGAGGAAAGAGGAAGATGAAAGTTGAAGATGACCAAAAAGTTAACGTGGGGTTTATTTAATTTAGTCTAGAAAATTATGAGTTATTTTTCAATTCTATATATATTTATGTCCTGGAGAATATAATATTAATAAAATAAATTATTTAAATCATATTTAATTTAAAGCCTTAAGATCCGTTGATTGAACGTATGGTTGGGATTGCGACACACAAGTGGGGGCACAGGGTACACCCACTTAGTTGGGTGCACCGAAGTGTTCACCATGTTTTTATTAATACATACATACGTCTACGTAACTTTGACGCATTGTGCGTATGTTTACGTATAATTCATACATACGTGTCTATTAATACATATGTCTATGTTAGTTGTAATTCAGACGCATATGTGTCAGCTGTCCTAAGTTCATACATGATCGATGCAATCAATTATAGCATTTTAATTCAAGCCTTGCAAATATGTCTAAGTATAATTCATACATATGTTTTGGTTAATACATACTTAGGTCTATGTTAGTTGTAATTCAGACGTATGTGTGTCACCTGTCTTAAGTTCATACATGATGCAATCAATTAGAGCATTTTAACTCAAACCTTGTGTGTATGTCTATGTATAATTCATATATATGTGTTTATTAATACATACGTACGTCTAGGTCACTTTGACGCATTGTTAGCATTCAGACGTATATATGTAACTTTGACTGATTTATTCCAAACATTTTGAGACAGATGTTTGTAACTTCGACGCATTGTTATCATTCAGACATATGTATACCATATGTTTGCTAGTCCATACGTTTGGTGTAATTAATACACGTGTTTGTGCAATGAACTCGTTGTTAAGATGCATTGCTGGTATTCATAATCTAATGAACCATATGTTTTTTATTTATTGCAACTCTGTTTCCCTGATCTGGCTGGTGTGACAAAGCGTGATAAATTGTTGTTTCTCCGGTCGATCTCACATTTATCATATTTGACGTGTGTCTGAATTAACTTAGACGCATGTATCATATTAATTACACGTAGACATACAAGTACACGTACATGTTTATGATATAAAGTAGACGCAAATATCATGTTGGAATAAGACATACAATGCTACGTGTGTATACATATTTTGCACACGTTAGTATTTATCAATATATACGCACGTCTTGATAAGTTTGGTGTTTAGAATTTAGCAAATAATTTCACACGCACGTATGTTCAACCATTTTATACGTGATAACACGATTTACATGCTAAAGACTGGATCTGCGGGTGTCTGCCATGCGTCTCCTACGGGTGTTGATGCATGCCCTGTAAATTATTTGACGCACGTATGAAATAAGTCATATATATGTCAGAATAAAGAAGACGCAAGTATTACGCACTCGCATATACGTGTACATAACTTAGACGTGTGTCTGGATTATATTAGACGCATGTATCATATTACAGTTATATTAGACGTGTGTCTGGATAATTCATTATGCATATACATATTTTGCACACGTTAGTATTTATCAATACATACATCTTGATGAGTTTCGACCTTTCGGGCATACCTACAATAAGGGAAGAACACGAATAACTCATTAGAAGATGAATAATTCGTTAGAAAATGAAAAAACAAAAACGTAGAGAGGGGATCTGGGGCCTTGGTCAGCATCTATGCTGGGCATGGCCTGAATCTTATCCTGGCTTGCCTAGCTGCTAGGGAAGGCTTGTACTTGAATTGGGTCACATAGCTAGGCCTGATGAATCTTTGTAGG
Source organism: Linum lewisii (assembly GCA_034768395.1). Taxonomy (NCBI): domain Eukaryota; kingdom Viridiplantae; phylum Streptophyta; class Magnoliopsida; order Malpighiales; family Linaceae; genus Linum; species Linum lewisii. Next base: position 37,614,649 of record CM068301.1, on the reverse strand, counting down.
GCCCGGTTGTGCACGTCTAGACCCAAAGTGCTTCCTATAAGGCCCTAGGCTTCTACCCGTAGTTGGTCACCCTAGTGGGGTGTAGGAATATGCATTGGCATTGGGCAGGTGGTCAGGATCACATCATCTCCCTCTTCTTGCCTTGGATTTGTCCTCGAATCCAGCTCATGCCTTCGTTGTGCACCCAACATTTCTCTCCAAATTTTTGTCACTTGTGTGGTCATGTCTGGGGGAGACTCGGCGTGGTCTCCTGGACTTGGGATGTCATTAGAGTCGGTGTAGGACCAAGGCCCAGGGCCTTCTGAGCTCTGACTATTGGTGTTCATGATCATCACTACACTAGCTGTCCAGAATGATATCTAGACTTGGGGAGGACATATCTGAGAAGGTATCCTCATTCCCTAAGTCAGTCTCTCCTTATTCTTCTCCTTTGGCACCTCCTCCTTCATTCAGAGCAATGTGCTCTTCTCATTCGATCAGTTCATCCCTCATACGGTGGGAGACAGCCTCCCATTGTAACCGGCTTGTATGCGGCATTCCAGTGTGGACTGGGGCTGCTCCATGCTCCGAGGCTGGCTTGGTGCTGGCCCGGTGCTGGCATGGTGTTGACCTAGTGCTGTCCTGGTGCTAGTACGGTGTTGGCCTAGTGTTGGCCTAGTGCTGGCATGGTGCAGGCCTAGTGTTGGCCCGGTGCTAGCACGGCGCTGGCCTGTTGTTGGCACGATGCTGACCTGGTGCTGGCACAGTGAAGTGATCCGAGCCGCCATCCCTGGACAAAATGCCAATTCCTACACCCCACCACGGTCACTAACGATGGGCAGAAGTCTAGGGCTATATAAGAAGCGCTTGGAGCTAAGACACACTCACAACTGGGCATTACAGAGGTTATTCAAGTCTAGGTATGTGACTAAGTTCAAATACAGGCCACCCCCAACAGGTAGGCAAAGGATAAGCATCAGGCCTCACCAAGCACTAGCACTGACCAAGGCCCCAAATTCAAGCACCGAGCCGAGCCTAGGGCCGGACCTATGGCCAGAACTAGGCCTTGGAGCAAACGTCGAAAGCCCTAAGGACACAGACCAGCCCTGGGACCCCTTGAAGCCTTTCTGGAAGAGCCAACAAATGGCTCGAGCCTTTGGAAACCTTGTGGCCCATAGGTAAACCTCCAACAAGTCCCATCCAAATCGAAGCTGAAATGAGGAAGGGCATGAAGACCTTGTTTGTGGCGGACAAGGAATTCAACCCCGGCGCGGACATGGACGCGACATCAGCCTCTGGAGCGGACACAGACGCGACATCAGCATCCGAAGCGGACACAGAATCCGGGCCTGGCACGGATTCACTCCCGATCACCTAATCGGGCACGGGCACAAATTATGGTTTTTTTCCTGGTTTTGCCGAATTAGGGTTTCCAAGACTCTTTTTAGTATTTTCTTCCCTTTTAAGTATTTGTTTCGGAATTTTCTCCTAAGTGTCGATTCATTAGGAGTTTTTAAGTCTTTGTAGTTTTCTAAATAGGACTCTAGTTTATTCATTTAATATTTCCAAGTTGGAGTCTAAAGAGGATTCGTTGAGCCTATTCACGGATCCTCTCCTATAGATTAAAGGCTTCGACCTTCATTGTAAGACAGATTCCCTTTGATTAAAATAAATTCAGAACTTTGTTCTTTCCCTTCAAGTCTTTGCTAGTTGTTGCATAGCTTAAGGTTTGGCTTATCGTCAGAAGCAACCATCTTCTGGAGTGGCGCCATCGACCGGAACTAAGGTTCCTAGACTATGTGTGCTAGTAGTTCTTAGTATGTCTCCGCCAGGTTTCATAGGTTCAGCTAGATTGTCTGACTTCAAATAGAAGGTGTGATCGGGTCGTGGAACATTTTAGTCGTGGTTCCCATCAAGAGGTAATGTTTTATATAGTACAGAAATACACATAATATTTAAATGTAATATTTTGATTAAGTTTAGAATATTTTAAGATTAATGAAGTTAAATTACATACTAAAATGAAGTACGTCCATTTATGATCATTGCAAAGGAGAAAAAAATATAAAAACTTATAACAAACTTTTCAAATGAATGATGTCTTCTAAACCAATAGTACTTCAAAATATTTGTAATAAAATATCTGATTTACCAACAAAAGTAAGTTCGAGACAAATAGAAAATGTAACTACATCTCCGTCGAAGCATTTGCAAACAAATAAAGTAGAGACTAAAAAACCCAATACTATAAATAAAAAAATTATTTTGAGAAATGGAACCTCAATTGGCCCGTTAGAACTTAGAATAATATGAAAATAAGTATCATTTTTAATATATTTAGGTTTGATGAAATATGCCTAATTAAATTGACTCAATTCGATCAATACTCTAAATTATTAAATAGTGAATGATTGGTAACTCACACTTACGATCACACACTCATGACCTCACTGGCCTGCTCTTACTAAAGTACAATCTTAGTTCTCCAATTTTCTCTAGCTCAATAATTCATAAAAAAATCTCTAGCTCAATAGATATATCATATATTAATTGGCAAATACCTTCTCTTAAATATTCATAATTTTTTAAATTTATGCAACTAATTTTTTTTAATTTATACTTTTTTTATACAAACTTTTCAAATTAATGATGTCTTCAAAACGAATATAACTTAAAAAATTAACAAAATATTTGATTTACCAACAAAAGTAAGTTCGATACAAATAGAAAATGAAATTGCAACTCTCTTAAAACATTTGCAAACAAAAAAAGTAGAGAAGACTAAATACCTAACATTGTATAAACAAATTATTTCGAGTAATGAAACATCAACTGACCCGTTAAAACTGAAAAGAATATGAAAATAAGAACCATGTTACATGGATATATTTAGGTTTGATGAAATATGCTCAATTCAACCTTACTCAACCCGATCAATACTATGAATTTGTTAATAGTAATTGACTTGTAACCCACTTTCCCATGACTAATACTATTACACACTCGTGACCTCACGGGTCATTGCTCTTATTAACGTATATTCTTATTTCTCCAATTTTCTCTAGCTCAATAGATATATTAATTGACAAATACAAATACTTCTCCAATTTTTTAAATTTATGCAACTCAATTTTTTTAGTCCATACTTCTTTTAAACAAACTTTTTAAATTAATGATGTCTTCTTAAACAATATAACTTCAAAAAACTATAACAAAATATTTGATTTGCCAACAAAAGTAACATCGAGACAAAAAGAAAACGAAATTGCAACTCTCTCAAAACATTTGCAAACATATAAAGTGGAGACTAAAAACCCAAAACTGTATATAAAAATCATTTTGAGAAATGAAACCTCAATTGACCCGTTAAAACTTAAAATAAGTACTTTCCATAACTAATACTATTACACACTCGTGACCTCATTGGTCATTGCTCTTATTAAGATACAATCTTATTTTTCCAATTTTCTCTGGCTCAATAGATATATTAATTGACAAATACTTCTTTTAAATATTCATAATTTAAGGAAAATATAAAACGAAAATTGTAATTCTCTTGAAATATTTGCAAACAAGTAAAGTCGAAACTACAAAAAACCAACACTATCCAAAAATAATAATTTTGAGAAATGAAACAATAAAATTGGTTTGTTAAAACTTAGTTGACTATGGTAAAGATCATTTTATGAATATATTTAGGTTTGACAAATATGCTCAATTCAAATCGACTCAACTCGTTTAACACTCTGAATTTGTTAATAGTAAATGACTTATAACCTCCTTTAGTTAAGATCTCATGACTCGGATTATTACACACTCTTGACCTTAGTTACCATTACCCTTATTAAGGTACAACCTTATTTCTCCAATTTTCTCTAGCTCAATAGATATATTTATCTGAAAAATATTTCTCCAACTTGATGTTTGACCAAATTAATCAATAACTTAGTTAGCTTGAATGTCTTTAACACATATATATGATGTGCTTTAATTTTTTAAGTAATCTACGACTCGCAGTTACCTTCAATGTCTTTCAAGAATTCATGTGAGCAAAGACATCTACAAACATGTATGAATGTTTCGATCAATATCAAGTTTATATGTCTCATTCTCACAATTATCGTCACGTGTGTAAACATGTTAGTGCTATATATGCATACATAGGGTGGTAAGTAAAGTGTTTGAGTATATAATGTAAGATATTATATGTGGCAGAAAAATAAATTATTTCATTTTAGTCTCAACTTAATTAAATATCAACACAAAGCCCGATTTAAACAAAAACATCGTCATCTGTCAACAAACTATATGAATTATTACCAATTTTTTCACTATACTCTTTATTTAACTTGTTAGTGTATTTCTACAATAAACTGTTGGTTATCATAAAATCAATGAATTTGTAAATCATTAAGGGTGAAATGTGCTTCAATTTGTACAACAAAATGTCGAGGAGCAATATGCTTTAATGTTTCAATATAATTATAAATTAGTTTGTGTAGCTTAGCTGGTAAATCACGGTACTTTGAACCTTGAGGTTGTGGGTTCAAGTCTCATAGTTGCTTAAGATTTATCACTTTTATAATAAATAAAAAATTTTATTCAAAATAAATTAAATTAAAATTCATTGATTGGCTACCTTCCTACAATTATGGAGAAGCATGGAGAATCCTAGGTGGCAATTAGAAAAAGTCTAAAATGCTTATATATGTTTGTAGAGATGTGGTGGCTAGTAATGTTACGATTTCCTCATATGGTCCAGGATGCATTTGGTTGAGCTTGCAGGAGAGACATTTTTTCAAAGATGACTTCATGCTGACTTCCCCTCTAGCTCCGACGAGTTTCTCTCCTTCTCCGGTAATTTTCCGGCAAGTTTGGCTGATGTAGCAGTTGGAAAAGGGTGTGGGTGGCTGCTGCTATCATTTTAGGGGTTTGGGGGTCGTTTTCCGCGTGGAAATGAATTGTAATGGAATTAAAATCCGGAAGGGATTCGATTGCTGGGGTTCCTTTCGGATTTTAATTCCTTGTTTTCCACAATACCATAACCATATGGATTTCAAATAAAGGACCACCTAGCATTACTGAACTAACCTTCTTATCAATCCGAACAACCTCTACATTCTTTCTACACCTCATTTATGTCATTATCTACACAAAATACTAAAAAAATTCGAGCTCACCATTATTATAAAAATATTCAAAGTTTGTTATTCGACCAAACTCAATATTCAAAATAATAAACATTATTCGATCAAACATCAATATTCAAACGATCAACAATATTCTACCAATATTCAAATAAGGTCTGTTTGTGAAACTCTATTCTATCAACGGGAAAAAAAATCAAACACACAAAACAATTATTCGTTATCCTCCTCAAACAAATTTTCGTACATACTTTGCGATTCTGGGACAATGAAGAAGAAGGAGAAGCTTCAGATTCGAGGTATTAGACGGATTCGAAGAAAATAGAACAAAAAAATTTGGGGTAAGTTTGGCAAGATGGGAAAAAAATTGGTTTGGGACCTTCAAATCCACCCAACTCCTTCCAGTTTCAAAGGGAATTAAAAACCTGCCCAGGGGTGATTTGAAAGCCTGCCAGAAATTGAACTCCTCCGAATTTGGGTTATTTAAATAGACCGGAAAACATGGAATTTGGGGGGAAATGGATTTCAGCCAAATCCAGGTCTCAAAACCTGTACGGAAAACGACCCCTTGATGTATTAGGATTTGTAAATATCATTAGACTTAATGTGTTTTAAGTCCTGATGGACTTTATTAACTCTATATGTTTATATCTTTTCTTGGACCTGTGTCTATCTTTATAAACAAGCCTTTGTAAAAAAAAAAAAATGACGAACTCTTAAGTATCCGAGGTTGTTTGTTGGCTAAGGCAAGTGTATTTCTCCTCATAATTACCTTTGGCAAAAGAGCTCAAAAGATTTAATCTGAGAAGGTGTTTTTTTTTTGGGTGGCAATACGCATTATAAGTGTTGTTTGGGTGGGTACACATCTTAGATGATAATTGATCCGCCCAGTTGGACCGGTGGACCAATACTGTGGTTCTTTGGAGGCTTAGGTAATGTATCCGTCCTCGGAGTGTCTCGGCGGATGGTACCTTGCAGGGTGGACGTGCAAGGGGTTAATATATGTAGGGTGGTAAGTATGTAGATAATGTAGGGAGAATGGGTCACAGAGAAGTACCGGGCGAGTGCCCTTTGGTGTGGGCGGAACCGATAGCCTTTAGCGTACAGCGCGGAAGCTTGTAGTATCAGGCGTATGGTCCCGGGTTTTGTCGTGTCCTCTTCTGAATGGGGGACCCTGTTATTTATAGGTCCCATTGGTATGGCAGGGTCCACGTGTCTTGCTCTGAGTGGGCCGCAAGGAGTCACCGTCAACAGTAATGGGCGGTGGTCTCCTGTAGATGTGTCAGGTGACCCTTTAGTTAAGGCGGTCAGAGGACCGCCCCGGGAGTGAAGATCCGCCCTGGCCAGGTGGGAGGGCGGATTTACCTTAGGGGCCTATCAATTGCCCCCAGTATGGCCTTGAGGCCGCGAGAGGCTCGAGGCGATACTATGGAGCTGTTTGAACGCCCTGGAGTGAAGATCCGCCCTGGTCAGGTGGGAGGGCGGATTTACCTTAGGGGCCCATCAATTGCCCCCAGTATGGCCTTGAGGCCGCGAGAGGCTCAAGGGGATACTATGGAGCTGTTTGAACGCCCTGGAGAGGCCGCGAGAGGCTCGAGGCGTTACTATGGAACTGAGCGAACGCCCCGAGACGAGAGATCCGCCCTTCCAGATTGAACCTGTTGCCGGTGATCTAAATGGGCGGGGCCCTTCTCTTAGTAGCCTACTCGAAGCGTACCAGCCCACTGCTTGGGGGACACGTGGCAACTTTATACTCGGCGATGGTTCGCTTACCCACGTCACTAGTATAAATATGGGGTCTCCCCCCCTCCGATTTGGCACCTCAGCCTGAAAATTAATTTTTTTGAGAGCTTCCGCCCTTTCCTCTTGCCAACTTCTTTGAGCGTGTCCGCCTTGTAAGCCGAGTCCGCCTTTCCCTTATTAAACTTTGCCTCTGTTCGCCATCTTCCAAAACATTCACCGAAGATGCCTTCTGATGTTGAGTCGTCTTCTTCCGCCGAAGCAAGTAGGTTCCTTTGAAAATTCTTGCATTCAAATTTTTTTATCCGCCCATTAGTTTTTTCTTTCGCATTTGTCTGTATTGCGTGCCCCGCCCTTTCTATTTCCTTCTTGGGCGTGTGAGATGTCGTCTAGTGGGTCGTCCTCGTCCTTAGATTATAACCACTTAGAGAGTGTGTTGAGGGGCATGCGGGGACGACGGCGGTCTACCGCCCGCCCTTCTCGAGAGGCGGGAACGAAAACTACTCCTGTATTTGCCCGCCCTTTGGCGTTCATTCCTCCTCCTCTTCTGATTTGCGCCCCTTATCCTTCTGTTGTAGGAGGTTATGATGAAGGGAGGAGAGGATCAGGGGTGGATACGTCCGCCGAAGCGTCTACGTCGTCAGCCCCGTCCTTGCAACCGAGTCCTCCTCTGACTCCTGAGCCTTCTAAGGAAGAAGAAGTCGATGACGAGGGATCAGATGCCGCAGATCCCAAACAGAAAGGGCAGATGCCCTATCTGGAGGACACCGACATCGTCTTTAATCCGTACGCGGACTTCACCGCCGAGTACGTGTTTTTTGAGGATAACGAAACGCTGCCTACTCCGTCGGTCGAGCAGCTCCGCCAGCAGGCAGAGGCCAGGTTCTAGGGACCCAACTCAAATATCTGTCGGCGGTTCGCCTCGTGGCAGGTCGGGTTCACTAAGGAGGCTTGGGGTTTTGAGCTGCAGACCGAAGCTGTGGATAAGTATGGATACAAGGTCTTATCCTGGAGCAGATGTGGGATGGCGCGCCCGCGGACTGCCTAGAGGTGTATGGGCCGGGGTACTTCCCCTATGTCAAGACGAACACCCTAGCGAGGATGTTGAATGAGTGCGACATGCCTCAGCGTTGTTTATACGCCGCCCCCGCTCAAATCTGCTCAATCGGAAACTGTCCACCTGGATGGGTGGGCGTGTGGGTTGAGGCGCTTAGGTACGACCTCCGCTTCCCCTTGGACTCCTGGGAGGTGGATGTTCTGGATCTTTTGGGAGCGTCCCTGGGAGCGCTCCAACCTCATGCTTGGGCGGTCATGACTGCATTCAAGGTGTCATGCATCAAAAAGCGTGTTGCTCCAAGCGCCAGAGTATTCCGCCAGCTTTACTCCGCCAAAATTGGGCAGAATGGCATTACGTTCTCAAAGAGGAGAGCGTACTCTGGGAGCGGAATCTATGGCGTCATCAAGGCGTCCTCTGTGTGGTTTCACAGCTTCTTCTTTATGAGAGCTGAATCGCCGGAGGATGCCTCCTGGGCGGAGCGCCTTCGACCTACTTGGTCGTATGGTGCAATCGAGGAGTTCAACCGACCCCGCCGTCTTCAGGGGAATGACGCTAGCATTGTAGACTGGGTGAATACCTGGAACTACAACCTTAAAAAGCGGGGCCTAAACGCTCTGAAGCACTGGCTAGATGGCGGTGGTGAGCGGACAACAACTGAGGGCGATGCGTCTATTGTCGTGCGCCGTTATTATACATGTTTATTGTGGTGCTGGTGCTTAACCTGGTTCCTTGTCTTGCTATTACTGTTTTTGCAGAGAGTTCCATCTTCGCTGCGTTGTTGAACGCCAAGACCCGGAGAGCGGTTGGCCACACTCAGCCTCAACCCGAAGGTTTGAGAGCTGAGCAACATCAGCAACGGAAAGACGTGGACCAGACGCGCCCTGACCAAGAAAAGGCGGATAAGGAACGCCTTGAGAAGAAACGGTCTCAGCAGAGTCCTCCAGCGCAGAACTTGGAGCGTACAAAACGCCGAAAGACGATCATGAGGAAGGACACTGGGAAGCAGAAAACCGGTGGCAGAACCAGGCCAGAGACCCCGTCAGGGGAGTTCAGCACCGCCCGTCTCCCTATCATGCAGCCAACGCTTAGTGGCAGCGAGGTTCTCACCCAGGCCGCCCTTCAACTGGCGGCCGACTGGGATATCGACCACCCTTGTACCGAGGACGGGGTCCGCCGCTTGGTGATGGAGCAAATGGCGATTGGGGCCAGGGTAAGATTAAATTTCAGTCAGAAGACTGGCGCTGCGTGCTCGTCGACCACGTTCCGTTTCACAATCTGATTCGCCTGGATTTTACTCCTGTTGCAGCTCTTAGGTACCGCTGGAGCCCTGCTGTCAGCCGATCAGGCGCACAGGGCCGAGCGGCCGCAAGGCATTGAGGAGATGGAGGCTGAGTTGAGGGAGGCTCGGGCCGCCTCTCAACAATGGAAGGCCAAATACTCCAAGGCCAAAAAGGAAATGGAAGAGGAGGCGGCCCAGCTTCTGGTAACTACCTCTTATCAATTGGACTTGCTCCATGTTGCACACGCTAACCAAGCTACTGAACACATGTTGGACTTACAGGCGGAGCAGGAGAAACGATACAAGGTGGAGAACGCCTTGACGCAGGCGGAAGCTGATAGGGACGCCTTGAAAGAGAAAGTGGTCCTCTTGGAGACCGACAAGGCAGTCATGGCCGAGGACCTGGGGGCCAAAACAAAGGACTTGGAAAGCCGCGACCTTGCCTTGAAAGAAACGGAGGAGACCCTTCAGGCGCTGAAGGCGGATGTGAAAAAGGCCGTCGCCGAGAAGACTGCGGAGGAGCTGGGCGACCGGGTGCAGGGCGCTTTGGACAACACCCTTGCTGCTGTCCGCCACGAACTCCAACGGGTGAACGTGGACTGCTCCTGGAATCAGGAGCAGATATTCCGTTCTGCGTCTCGGCGGTTGATGGCGCAGGAGTTTAAAGAAGAATCTGCTGACTCCCAAGTGATTCCTTCGGACCACCGCAAGGAGCTATTGTCCGAGGCCTTCTCTGAGGTGAGCCTTCGCCACAAGGAGCTGAGGAAGAAAGCTCGTGCTGAGAAGTCGCGGGCGGACAAAGCGGGGTCGTCGGGCGGGCAGTCGTAGTGGTCGCTACCTTGTACTTTCCATCGTGTTTCTGCTGTTGTTTTTTTTTATCCAGACTCAGTAAACCGGAATGATTGACGGATTGTAATGATGATGCCAACACTTTCTTATGTCGACTGCCTTGTTTCTTTGTCCAGTTAGATTCCACCCTGAGGAATCTGCCCTGGGTATCAGGGATGGATTCCGCCCTGGGGAATCCGAACTCGGAGGAATGTTGGGTTCCGCCTTGGGAAACCCGAACGAAGATGCGTTCGGATTCCGCCCTGGGTAATCCGAACTTGGGGGGAATGTTGGGTTCCGCCTTGGGGAACCCGAACGAAGATGCGTTCGGATTCCGCCCTGGGGAATCCTAACTCGGAGGAATGTTGGGTTCCGCCTTGGGGAACCCAAATGATGACGAATTGGTTTCCGCCCTGGGGAATCCGAATTCGAAGAGGAATGTTGGGTTCCGCCTTGGGGAACCCGAACTTGGCACAGGGGTTAAGTTCCTCCCAGGGGAACTCGAACCCGGCCGTGCTTTTAGTAGGACTTGTCCATTGATATACATAATATCATATATATACATCTTTAGTGAACCTGTCTTCCTTTCCTTACATACACGCCCTTAGTAGACCTTTTCAAAAACAATAGAAAATCCAAAAGTTAAGAAACGAACGGAAAGTGGCGGAGTAAGCTAGACCTCGTCTTCATTGGCACTGTACTTCCGCAAGTGCATGGCGTTCCATGTCTTGTGTATGGGTTCGCCGGTAGGGTGTTCGAGTTTAAAGGTGCTTGGACCGATCACTTCACGGACCTTGTATGGCCCTTCCCAATTGGCGTTTAGTTTGCCCTGTTGGGGATCGGCCGAAAAACCTTTCGAACTACCCAGTCACCTTCTTCCAGGTGATGAGGGCGAAGATGAGCGTTGTATCGCCTAGCCAGTTATTCCTTTTCAGCTACCAGGCGGATAGCTGCATCCTCCCTTAGTTCTTCTAACATGTCCAGATTATGATGTAAGCCTGCATCATTGCTGGCGTGGTTGAAATGCTGAATCCTAAGGCTAGGCAGATTAACCTCCACGGGTAGGACTGCTTCGGTTCCATATACCAGAGTGTAAGGGGTTTCATCTGTGGCTGTTTTGTACGAAGTCCTATGCGCCCATAGGATGTTGGGCAACTCATCGACCCATTTTCCCTTCGCCGCATCCACTCTCTTCTTCAATCCTTGCAAGATGAGCTTATTGATGGCTTCCGCCTGCCCGTTCGCCTGGGGATATGCTACAGACGCCAAGCGAACCATGATTTTGAATTCTTCACAAAAGTCAAGGAACGCCGTGCAATCAAACTGAGTGCCGTGATCGCAGACAAATCCCAGAGGAAGGCTGAAGCGAGTGATGATGTTTTTCAACACGAACTTCTGCACCTAATATGCCGTGATGGAGGCGAGAGCTTCGGCTTCAACCCACTTGGTGAAGTAATCCACCGCCACGATGATATACTTTCTCTTGCCCACCGCTTCTGGGAACGGTCCTAGCAAATCCATCCCCCAGAAGGCGAACGGCCATGGTGAAACTATCGGATGGAGAGCGGTGGAGGGCAGGTGGTGCGTGTTAGCGAATAGCTGACACTTGTGGCATCGTTTGACCAGCTCTTCCGAGTCTCGGCGGATTGTTGGCCAATAGTACCCCTGCAATAATACATTCTTTTCCAGGCTTTTGGCGCCTATATGCATCCCGCATACGCCTTGGTGGATTTCTCTCAAAGTGAAAGAAGCCTCCTCATCACTTAAGCATCGCAAGTATGGCCCTGCCGAGGACTTACGATACATTTCGCCATCCAGCAAAATGCACCTTGCCGCTCGTCTACGAATCTTGGTGGCCAGTGCTCGGTCCGCCGGGGGGGCGTCCGTTTCAATAAAAGTCCGTATTGGCGCACGCCAATCTGTGAGTGGCGCTGTGGGCGGTGTTACACTTGTCTGGGCATCGACGACCATACACTCACCCTCTTCTCTTTCTTTCTCCACGGTGATCATCCTGTCCTCTTCGAAGCTGAAAGCGGTAGCAAGCTTGGAGAGAGCGTCGGCGTGGGCGTTGTCTTCCCTCGCCACCTGATGGATCTCCGTTGTTTCAAAACCCTTGAGGGCGATCTTGGCTTGATCGTTGTACGGGGCCAGAGTTTCCTCCCGGACCTCGTACACCCCGCTGAGCTGGTTGACCACAATGGCGGAGTCAGAGAAAACCTTGAGATGGGATACTCCCATGGTTTTGGCCATTCTGAGCCCCGCAATGAGCGCCCCGTACTCCGCCGCATTGTTGGTTCGTGACTTGTTGAAACGGAGGGCGGTTTCGTGTAGGACACCCTGGGGGCTTTTTAACACTATGCCCGCTCCCGCTCCGTTCTTGCTCGATGCCCCATCCACGTAGAGCTCCCAGTAATCATCCGGGCGTCCTTCCGCCCGGACACATCCTTCGACCACAAAATCAGCCAGAGCCTGTGCTTTGATGGCTGTCCGTGGTTGGAAGTGTACGTCATATTCGCTGAGCTCTACCGCCCATTTGGACATGCGCCCTGCCACTCCCATGGTCCTGAGAGCTGCCTTGAGTGGTAAGTTCGTCACAACGTGAATTGTGTGAGCATGGAAGTACGGGCGCAGCTTCCTGGAGGCGATAATCACCGCGTAGGCTGACTTCTCCAACGGAGAATACCTAGTTTTGGCATCTACTAACGACTTGCTCGTGTAGAAGACCGGGCGTTCTTCCTTGTCCATCCGCTTCACGAGAACTGAGCTGACAGCTGTAGCCGCGATGGCGACGTACAGTATAGCTCATCTCCGGGAATCGGGGCTGCTAGCGTCGGCGGAGTGGTGAGGAATGCTTTGAGTTCCTCAAAAGCCTTAGAACACTCTTCCGTCCATGAGAACTTGGCCGCCGCCTTCAGAATGGCGAAGAATGGCGCCTGCCTCTCGGCGGACTTCGGGATGAATCTGTTCATTGCCGCTAACCGCCCCGTCAACGTTTTGACATCTCTGACCGTCTTGGGGGGTGGTGTCTGCATGATAGCTTCTATCTTTTTGGGGTTCGCCTCGATTCCCCGCCTGGTGATTATGAATCCCAAAAACTTCCCTGAGGAGGCGCCGAAGACGCACTTCTTCAGATTCAAGCGAAGTTGGAACACCTTCAAGGTGTCGAAGGTTTTCCGGAGGTCTCCCAGGTGGTCATCACCCGCCTTGGTCTTAACCAGCAGGTCATCTACGTATGCTTCCATGTGATGACCCAGCTGATCTTGAAAAACTCTGTCAATCATCCTCTGGTACATCGCTCCGGCGTTTTTTAGGCCAAACGGCATCACATTGTAGCAGTAATTGCCGAAGGGCGTCGAGAATGACGTTTTTTCTTGGTCCGCCTTTGCCAGAGGGATCTGATGGTATCCCGAGAACATGTCTAAGAAAGACAACGTCTCATGGTTTGCTGTGGCGTCCACCAGTTGGTCGATATTGGGCAGCGGATATGGGTCCTTGGGACAGGCGTCGTTGAGGTTGGTAAAATCTATGCACATCCGCCAGCTTCCATCCGCCTTGCCCACCATTACCACATTCGACAGCCACGTCGGGTACTGGACTTCCCTGATGAAACCTGCCTCCAGCAGTTTCGTGATTTCCTCTTGGACCGCTTGTTTTCTTGTCCAATTTACCGTCCGCTTCTTTTGTGACACAGGGCGGGCGTCTGCTCTCACAGCTAGGTGGTGCTGCATGATCGCGGGGTCCAGCCCAGGCATATCCTGGGGTTTCCACGCGAACAAGTCAGCATACTCTCTCAGTAGTGCCACTGTGCGATCTCGGTCTGGGACCGGCATATGAGCGGACAACCGTATCACTCTCTCAGGATCGCCAGGATACAGTGGGACTTCCGTATCCACCTCCGCGGATTCTGGGCGGACATACGCGTCGTCTCTAGTATCTACTGAGAAACATGCCTCTTCTTTCTTGAGAGCCACCCTATAGCATTTTCGTGCCAATGGAGTGTCTCCCCATGCTACTCCGATCCCTCTTGCAGTAGGGAACTTCATGACTTGATGGACTGTGGAGGAAACTGCCTCGAAAGCGGCCAGACTGGGCCGCCCCATTATCATGTTATACGCCGAATTGCAATTGGTGACGTAAAATTTTATGTGCTTTGTTTCCTGGTGATCGTCGTCCCCCAATGTGATGGGTAAGGTGATCACGCCCAGTACAGGCACGTCATTTCCCGTGAAGCCAGTCAGCATGATCTTAGAACGCTTGAGTAGGGCGGGGTCTAATCCCATCCTGCTGAAAGCGTCGGCTGAGAGTATATCCGCCGAACTGCCCTCGTCCACTAGCACCCGCTCTACCAGAGTGTCTTCAACGATGACATGGATCACCATCGCTTGGGTGCTGGGACTTCCCCCGCGCAAATCTGCCGATGTGAAAGTCAATGGCGGCTCTCCATCCCACTGTCTGACCATGGAACATTCACCAACGACCCTTCTTTTCTGGGGCGTATCCTCCTCTCCTCCCAAAATCATGCTGCATGTTTTCTTGTATCTGGGCTTTCCGCCCTCCTTTTGGGTATCCGGACTTTCCTCCTTCTTATCCGTTATTCTGTCAAAGACACTCGCCTTTCTGGGGGGCGTGTGTCTATCCGCCTTTGGAGGGGGTGTCTCTGACCTTTCCTTTTCTCTTCGCCTTGGCGATTCTGAGCGTTCCCGCTCTTTTTTCCTTCGGTTACTTATGATGAATTCCTTGAGGTCACCATTCCTTATGGCTTGCTCAATCTCACTGCGGAGTTCCCGGCAGTCCTCCGTGTCGTGCCCCTTCTGCCCATGAAACTCGCAATACTCATTTGGGTTCCCTCTTTTCACTGCCGCTTTGGGTAACGGGGCCGGCCACCGCAATCCTCCTTTCTTTTCTTGGAGGACGTACATGAGCCTTCGCCTTGATTCCGACAGGGGGGTGTACCCTTCTTCCAATCTTCCCTCTCTGTGAGGGCGGTTGTCTCTTCTGTCGTCAGGGCGTTTCTCTTTTCGCCCTTGGTATCCTTTGTCCCTGTTCTGATCGCTTGAGCGCCCGTACCCGCCCTGTATCATGGCGACATTCTCTTCCACTTCAGCACACTGGAGGATACATGTCTCCAACTCGGTGTGGGTTTTTGGCTTTCTCCGGACCAAGTCCTTCACCAGCTCGGTGCTAAGCGTGGTGGTTTGGATGTGGTGGAGCACAATGTCCAGTGCGAGGTTGGGCACCGCCGCGACCGCCTTGGCCCACTTCTCGTAGTACTGCCGAAGAGTCTCTGACCGATTCTGTTTCAAGTTCCAGAAAGCGGACATGTTGCGCCCCGCCTCCTTTTGGTTTGAGAACTTGTGGAGAAAGAGTTGGCAGAAATCTTCCCAATTCTTTATGATTCGTTCTGCTAAACCTCCATACCAGGTTAGTGCAGCTCCAGTTAACGTTCCAGGGAACGTACGGCAGTAGGTGGCGTCCGAGGCCGTGAACATCTGCATGGCAATGGTGAATGTTAACAGATGTTGGTCGGGATCCCCAGTTCCATCGTACGCTTTGATTGCTGGTGGCACGAATCCTTGTGGGGAGGAATGCTGAGGAGACTCTCGTCCAGAGGCTGCCTCATGGCGAGTTGCCTTGGGCCTGACTGGTGGCGAGGGAGGAACAGTCGGTACATTTCGTCCGAGTCCGCCATGCCGGTTTCCAGTCCGCCGGATGAGTCCTCGGTGTGATTTCCGGGGGTCGCCTTGGCCACCAGGAACTTCATCATCACTGCCATTTCAGCGTTCTGTTTTTGTAGATCGGCTACCTGCGCCGCTAGGTCCCCCGCAGCGAGTGCCCTTTGGTGTGGGCGGAACCGATAGCCATTAGCGTACAGCGCGGAAGCTTGTAGTATCAGGCGTATGGTCCCGGGTTTTGTCGTGTCCTCTTCTGAATGGGGGACCCTGTTATTTATAGGTCCCATTGGTATGGCAGGGTCCACGTGTCTTGCTCTGAGTGGGCCGCAAGGAGTCACCGTCAACAGTAATGGGCGGTGGTCTCCTGTAGATGTGTCAGGTGACCCTTTAGTTAAGGCGGTCAGAGGACCGCCCCGGGAGTGAAGATCCGCCCTGGCCAGGTGGGAGGGCGGATTTACCTTAGGGGCCCATCAGGAATGAAGTTTGCAAAGGTCTTGAAGGATTTATGTCCATCGGTCCAAATCCGCATAGGAACTAGTTAAGTGTTGGACCTGATTAATAGAATTAATTCGGGCCGGTTAGGGATTAATATGTCTTGCTAGAGACCAATATTAATTTGTGGTTTGGGCCACGGCTAATCGGACCGGGTCCTACAAGGTCACACGCCTATAGTATGGACCGGATCATTAATAGGCCCAATCCATGGTGGATTGGGACTACTGGGCTGGCAGCCCATTAGGGTTAGGAAGGGATTAGGGTTTCTGCCCTAATCCTATAAATAAGCCTGCTAGGGCAGCAGTAAATCCTAAGCCGAATACACTTTCTCTCCGGAGAAAACCCTAGCCGCCAAAACTCTAAAGACCGTTCTTCGACCAGAAGTTCTAGCAAGCTTTGGCGAGGAAGATTCGGATCCCAGCTAGCGTGGACTAAGTAGAGGAGCTACATTTGAAGCTCTCTGGATCGATCTAAAGGCTACGGGAGCTACGGAGGTATTAGTTTGAGCTAATATCACGCTTCAAGAGGTTTGTCGTGATAACTCTCTTTTTTATTGATTTATATGCAATCGGGCTGATCTAGGTTGTTAGATGTTATTGTTTTTCCGCTGCGATTCTTGTTTAAGCATCTAACGATTTCCTTCAGTGGTATCAGAGCCCCTCGTTTTGCATATTTTTCGTGACAAAACGAATTGCGTTCTTAATAAAATTATTCAATTAAAGAAGGAATTATCTCACGTTGATATTTTTTGTTGAAAATTTTATTTTCCAAAGTGTTCATGGATTAAAACTTTAAATAAGAGTTTATAAGTTGTTCTTTTTCGGTACGACCGAATGATCGGAAGTTGGAATTGAGCAATAGAGGGGGCAATATTTTGACTGACCAATTCGGACGAGTAAGACTCAAAATCCGAAGCGGCAGTGCAATCAAGCCCGCCGTCATTGCTGTCAATCAAACAGATTGGATATTCGGTTACCGTTGTTCATCTCTCGTCGTTACACGATCTTTCGTGCTCGTCGTGGAGTCTGTTTCGAACGACGATTGCCGGGCCGCTTGGAGCGTTGCCGGTTTTCCTCTTCCGATCACCCCAACCCCCTTTGCTACTGAAACTGAGCGTCGGACGCTCATCTCGGATAGTCGGGAATGGAATCGCCGGATGGAGCTGGGTCGAATTGAAGCTCAGACCGGAGTCGATAGGGAGGGAACGAGGCAGCACCCGCTGCCGTCGGACCTTCTCTGTGTGGCTTTTTGCCGCCGACTGTTCTCCTTGGTTGGGGAAGATGGGCAATGACGGCGCCGTGGTTGATTGGGAATCAACATCCCACGTGAGCGGCCGGAGCAAGGGTTGTTTGTAACCCTTAAGCAGGCCCAAATTTCAGGCCAGCCCAAAGCCCCTGGTCGGCCCGGACCGGGTTTGAACCATCTGGTTCACCCAGTTCGGCCCGACCGGTTTTGATTCGGAATTATAAAAAAAAAAAATTTCTGTTTGGGACAGATTTAATTCGAATCGATTTATGGGCAGTTTTTCGATTTTAATCATAGGTTTGATTAAGTATTGAAAAGTTTTAAATTCATAATTAATTTCCTATCTAATTTTAATAATGAGTTATGATCCGCCTAGTTGGACCGGTGGATCAATACTGTGGTTCTTTGGAGGTTTAGGCAATGGATCCGTCCTCTGATTGTCTCGGCGGATGGTACCTTGCAGGGCGGACGTGCAAGGGGTTAGTATATGAAGGGTCAAGTATGTGGATAATGTAGGGAGAATGGGTTGCAGAGAAGTACCGGGCGAGAGCCCTTTGGTGTGGGCGGAACTGATAGCCTTTAGCGTACAGCGTGGAAGCTTGTAGTATCAGGCGTATGGTCCCGGGTCTGTTGTGTCGTCTTCTGAATGGGGGACCCTATTATTTATAGGTCCCATTGGACTGGCAGGGTCCACGTGTCCTGCTCTGAGTGGGCCGCAGCGAGTCACTGTCAACAGTAATGGGCGATGGCCGCTTTCCTGTCCCGTCGATGTGACAGGTGACCCTTTGTTTGGGGCGGATGATGGACCGCCCTGTAGTGAAGGACCGCCCTGGCCATGAGGGAGGGCGGATTCACACTAGGGGCCCATCAATTGCCCCCAGTATGGTCTTGAGGCCGTGAGAGGCTCGAGGTGATACTATAGAACTGCTTCGAACGCTTTGAAGTGAAGGACCGCCCTGGCCATGAGGGAGGGCGGATTCACACTAGGGGCCCATCAATTGCCCCCAGTATGGTCTTGAGGCCGTGAGAGGCTCGACGCGATACTACGGAACTGCTTCGAACGCCTTGAAGTGAAGGACCGCCCCAGCCATGGGAGGCGAGGGCGGATTCATGCAAGGGCCCATCAATTGCCCCCCAGTATGGTCTTGAGGCCGCGAGAGGCTCGAGGCGATACTATGGAAACGTCCTGGAGTGAAGGACCGCCCTAGTAAAAAGTGGTGGGCGGGTTTAACTTGTTGTCGATGCTGTTACCGGTGACCAAAACGGGTGGAGCTCTTCTTTTGAGGTGAACTCGCACGCGTCCCACCCCTTTTTGCACGCTTTCTTTCCTTTTTGCAGGCTACTAGCCTATTCGCCCACTGCCTGGGGGACACGTGGCTCGATTATATTTGGCGACGTTTCGCTTACCCACGTCACCAGTATAAATAGAGGTTCTCCCCCCGTCCTTTCGGCACCTCAGCTTGTCAACTAAATTCTTGAGAGCTTCCGCCCTTTCCTATTACCAAGTTTCTTTGAGTTCATCCGCCTTTTGCTTCTTGCTCCACTTTTAGTTTTGTTTGCCACCTTCCAAAAACACTGTCGAGGATGACTTCTGACGCTGAATCGTCTTCGTCCGCCGAAGCAAGTAGGTGTTCTTGAAACTTTCCTGTGTTTTAACTTTCTTTCTTTTGCATGCCTTGCGTGCCTCGTACTTTCCATTTCCTTCTCTTGTTAGTGTGAGATGTCTTCTAGTGGGTCGTCCTCGTCCTTAGATTATGACCATTTAGAGAGTGTGTTGAGGGGCATGCGAGGACGACGGCGGTCTACCGCCCGCCCTTCTCAAGAGGTAGGGACGAAAACTGCCCCTGTGTCTGCCCGCCCTCTGGCGTTCATTCCTCCTCCTCTTCTGATTTGCGCCCCTTATCCTTCTGTTGTAGGAGGTTATGATGAAGGGAGGAGAGGATCGGGGGCGGATACGTCTTCCGAAGCATCTACGTCGTCAACCCCGTCCCTACAACTGAGTCCCCCTGACTCCCGAGCCTTTTAAGGAAGAAGAAATTGATGACGAGGGATCGGATGCAGCAGATCCCAAACAGAAAGGGCAGATGCCCTATCCGGAGGATACCGACATTGACTTCAATCCGTACGCGGACTTCGACGCGGAGTACGTGCTTTCTGAGGATGCCAAACCGCTGCCTACTCCTTCGGCGGAGCAGCTCCACCAGCAGGCAGAGACCAGGTTCAAGGGCGGACCCAGTTCAAACAGCTGTCGGCGGTTCGCGTCGTGGCAAGTCGGGTTCACCAAGGAATCTTGGGGCTTTGAGATGCAGACCGAGGCTGTGGAGAAGTATGGGTATAAAGTCTTATCCTGGGAGCAGATGTGGGAGGGCGCGCCTGCGGACTGCCGAGAGGTGTATGGTCCGGGGTACTTCCCCTATGTCAAGACGAACGCCCTAGCGAGGATGTTGAATGAGTGCGACATGCCTCAGCATTTCTCATACGCCGCCCCCGCTCGACTCTGCTCAATCGGAAACAGTCCCCCTAGTTGGGTAGGCGTGTGGGTTGAGGCGCTCAGGTACGGCCTCCGCTTCCCTTTGGACCCCTGGGAGGTGGATGTTCTGGATCTGCTGGGAGCGTCCTTGGGAGCGCTCCAACCTCATGCTTGGGCCATCATGACCGCATTCAAAGTGTCATGTGTCAAAAGGCACGTTGCTCCAAGCGCCAGAGTATTCTGCCAGCTTTACTACGCCAAAATTGGGCAGAACGGCATTACGTTCTCAAAGAGGAGAACGTACTCTAGGAGCGGAGTCTACGGCGCCATTAAGGCGGACTCCGTGTGGTTTCACAGCTTCTTCTTCATAAGAGCTGAATCGCCGGAGGATGCATTCTGGGGGAGCGCCTTCGACCTACATGGTCGTATGGTGCAATCGAGGAGTTCAACCGACCCCGCCGCCTTCAGGGGAATGACGCTGACATTGTAGACTAGGTGAATACCTGGAACTACAACCTTAAGAAGCGGGGCCTAAACGCTCTGAAGGCCTGGCTAAAAGGCGGTGGTGAGCGGACAACCACTGAGGGCGATGCGTCTATTGTTGTGCGCCGTTTATTATATATATATATATTGTCGTGCTGATGCTTAACCTGTCCGCTTGTCTTGCTATTGCTTTGTCGCAGAGAGTTCCATCTTCGCGGTGTTGCTGAACGCCAAGACCCGGGGAGCGTCTGGTGACACTCAGCCTCAACACGAAGGTTCAAGA
This sequence comes from Linum lewisii, assembly GCA_034768395.1. NCBI lineage: Eukaryota > Viridiplantae > Streptophyta > Magnoliopsida > Malpighiales > Linaceae > Linum > Linum lewisii. The sequence goes on along the minus strand of CM068301.1, from coordinate 37,593,971 downwards.
GGTGAGCAACATCAGCAATAGAAAGATGCGGACTAGACGCGCCCAGATAAAGGAAAGGCGGATAAGGAATGCGCTGAGAACAAACGGTCTCACCAGACGAGCCCGCCAGCACAGAACTTGGAGCGTCCAAAACGCCGAAAGACGACCATGAGGAAAGACTCTGGCAAGAAGAAATCCGGGGGCGGATCTAGGTGAGAGACCTCGTCAGGAGAGTTCAGCACCACCCGTCTCCCCATCATGCAGCCAACGCTCAGTGGCAGCGAGATTCTCACACAGGCCGCCCTCCAACTGGCGGCCGACTGGGATATCGACCACCCTCGCACCGAGGACGGGGTCCGCCGCTTGGCGATGGAGCAAATGGCGATCGGGGCCAGGGTAAGATTTTTTTTTGTACGGAAGACTGGCGTTGCGTACTCGTCGACCACGTTCCGTTTCACAATCTGATCCGCCCGTCGGTTTGATTATTACTTTTGTTGCAGCTCCTTGGTACCGCCGGGGCACTGCTGTCAGCAGATCAGGCGCACAGGGCAGAGCAGCCTCAAGGCGTTGAGGAGATGGAGGTCGAGTTGAGGGAGGCCCGGGCCGCCTCTCAACAATGGAAGGACAAATACTCCAAGGCCAAAAAGGAAATGGACGAGGAGGCGGCCCGGCTTCTGGTAACTACCTCTTATCAATTGGATTTGCTCCATGTTGCGCATGCTAACCAAGCCACTGAACACATGTTGGACTTACAGGCGGAGCAGGAGAAACGTTACAAGATGGAGACAGCCTTGTCCCAGGCGGAGGCGGATATGAAAACCCTGAAGGAGCAAGTGGTCCTCCTAGAGACCGACAAGGCGGACATGGCCAAGGACCTGGGGGCCAAGATAAAAGACTTGGAAAGCCGCAACCTTGTTTTGAAGGAAACGGAGGAGGCCCTTCAGGCGCTGAGGGCGGACGTTGAGAAGTCGGTCGCCGAGAAGACTGAGGCGGAGCTAGGCGACCGGGTGCAGGGTGCTCTTGACAACACCCTCACTGTCGTCCGCCATGAACTCCGACGGGGGAACATCGACTGCTCCCGGAACCAGGAGCAGATGTTTTGCTCTGCGTCTCGGAGGCTAATGGCGCAGGAGTTCAGGGAGGAGTCCGCCGACTCTCAAGTGCTCCCTTCGGACCGTCGCAAGGAGCTGTTGTCCGAGGCGTACGCCGAGGTGAGTCTCCGTCACAAGGAGTTGAAAAAGAAGGCCCGGGCTGAGAGGTCCCGAGCGGACAAAACGGGATCATCAGGCGGGCGCCAGTAATTCCATCTTGTATTTTTTTTTTCTTCCTTTCGCTTCCTGTCCTTTGTATCAAACGCAGCAATCCGCCAAGTCGGAACGAAAAGGAAATGCCATGGCTATCAAGTTGTTATTCCCTCTATTTTTTTTGTGAACTTCCCATGATCACTGAGGTAGATTTCGCCTTGGGGAAATTTGAACGCAATCAGTGTAAGTTCTGTTTTTGGGGTTGGGTTCCGCCTTGGGGAATTTGAATGATGACGAACTGGTTTCCATCACGAGGAATCCGAGCTCATAAGCACGTTGAGTTCCGCCTTGGGGAACTCGAATGATATCGGGTTCCGCCTTGGGGAACCCGAATGATGATGAGTTGATTTCCATCTCGAGGAATCCGAACTCATAGGCACGTTGGGTTCCGCCTTGGGGAACCCAAACGATGATGAACTGGTTTCCATCACGAGGAATCCGAATTCAAGGGGAATGTTGAGTTCCGCCTTGGGGAACTCGAACTTGCTTGGCTTTTAGGGGTACTTCGCCTATTAATATATAATATCAAATATATATATATATATAGGAGCGACAGTGTCTTCCCTTCCATACATATACACCCTTAGTAGGTCGCTTTTCAAAAAAACAAAACAAAGAAGACACGGGGAATGGCGCGGTAAGCTAGACCTCTTCTCCGTTGGCACTGTACTTCCGTAAGTGCATGGCGTTCCATGTCTTGTGTATGGGTTCGCCAGTAGGGTGTTCGAGTTTAAAGGTGCTTGGACCAATCACTTCACGGACCTTGTACGGTCCCTCCCAATTGGCGTTTAGCTTGCCCTGTTGGGGATCGGCCGAAAAACCTTTCGAACTACCCAGTCCCCTTCTTCAGTTGATAGCTGCATCCTCCCGTCGTTCCTCTATCATGTCCAGATTATGATGTAGAGCTGCCTCATTACCGTCGTGATTAAAATGCTGAATCCTTAGGCTAGGCTGATTAACCTCCACGGGTAAGACTGCCTCAGTTCCATACACCAGAGTGTAGGGGGTTTCATCTGTGGCCGTTTTATATGACGTCCTATGTGCCCATAGGATGTTGGGCAACTCATCGACCCATTTGCCTTTCGCCGCATCCACTCTTTTCTTCAATCCTTGCAAAATGAGTTTGTTAATGGCTTCTGCCTGTCCGTTCGCCTGAGGGTATGCCACGGACGCCAAGCGAACCAGTATCTTGAATTCCTCACAAAAGTCAAGGAACGCCGTACAATCAAACTGAGTGCCATGATCGCAGACGAAACCCATAGGAAGGCTGAAACGAGTGATGATATTCTTCAAAACAAACTTCTGTACTTGGTACGCCGTGATAGAGGCGAGAGCTTCGGCTTCAACCCACTTGGTGAAGTAATCCACCGCCACGATGATGTACTTTCTCTTGCCCACCGCCTCTTTGAATGGTCCCAGCAAATCCATTCCCAGAAGGCGAACGGCCAGGGTGAAACTATTGGCTGGAGGGCGGTGGAGGGCAGGTGATGTGTGTTAGCAAACAGCTGACACTTGTGGCACCGTTTGACCAGCTCTTCAGAATCCCGGCGGATTGTGGGCCAATAGTAGCCTTGCAATAGCACATTCTTTTCAAGACTTTTGGCGCCTATATGCATCCCACATACGCCTTGATGGATTTCTCTCAATGTGAAAGACGCCTCCTCATTACTTAAGCATCGCAAGTATGGGCCTGCCGAGGACTTCGATACATTTCTCCGTCCAGCAAAACACACCTTGCGGCTCGCCTACGGACCTTGGTGGCTAGCGCTTTATCCGCCGGGAGAGCGTCTGTTTCAATGAAAGTTCATATAGGTATGCGCCAGTCTGTGAGTGGCACAGTCGGTGGTGTTACCCTTGTTTGGTCACTGACAACCATACACTCGCCCTCTTCTCTTTCTTTCTCCAGGTGATCATTCTATCATCTTCCAAACTGAGAGCAGTTGCGAGCTTGGAGAGGGCGTCGGCGTGGGCGTTATCTTCCCTTGCCACCTGGTGGATCTCCGTTATTTCAAAACCTTTAAGGGCGATCTTGGCTTGGTCATTGTACGGGGCCAGAGTTTCCTCCCAGACCTCGTACACCCCGCTGAGTTGATTGACCACAATGGGGAGTTGGAGAAAACCTTGAGATGTGATACTCCCATGGCTTTAGCCATTCTGAGCCCCGCAATGAGCGCCCCGTACTCCGTGGCATTGTTAGTCCGTGACTTGTTGAAGCGGAGGGCGGTTTCGTGTAGGACACCCTGGGGGCTTTTTAGCACTATGCCCGCTCCTGTGCCGTTCTTGCTCGATGCCCCGTCTACGTAAAGCTCCCAGTAATCGTCTGTGCGTCCTTCTGCCCGAATGCATCCTTCGACCATGAAATCAGCCAGAGCCTGCGCTTTGATGGCTGTCCGTGGTTGAAAGTGTACGTCGTAGTCGCTGAGCTCTACTGCCCATTTGGACATGCGCCCTCACTACTCCCATGGATCTGAGTGCTGCCTTGAGCGGCAAGTTCGTCACAACATGAATTGTGTGAGCATGGAAGTATGGGCGCAACTTTCTGGAAGCGATGATTACTGCGTAGGCTGACTTCTCCAATGGGGAATACCTGGTTTCGGCGTCTACCAATGACTTGCTTGTGTAGAAAACCGGGCACGCTTCCTTGTCTGTCCGCTTCACGAGAACTGAGCTGACAGCTGTAGCCGCGATGGCGACGTACAGGTATAGCTCATCTCCCGAAATCGAGGCCGCCAGCGTCGACGGAGTGGTGAGGAATGCCTTGAGTTCCTCAAAAGCCTTGGAACATTCTTCCGTCCACGAGAACTTGGCTGCCACCTTCAGAATGGCAAAGAATGGCGCCTGCCTCTCGGCGGACTTCAGAATGAACCTGTTCATTGCCGCTAGCCGCCCTGTCAATGTTTTGACATCCCTGACAGACTTGGGAGGTGGCGTCTTCATGATAGCTTCTATCTTTTTTGGGTTCGCCTTGATCCCCCGTCTGGTGATTATGAATCCCAAAAACTTTCCTGAAGAGGCGCCAAAGACGCACTTCTTTGGATTCAAGCGAAGTTGGAACGCCTTCAAGGTGTCGAAAGTTTTCCGGAGGTCTACCAGGTGGTCATCACCCGCCTTGGTTTTAACCAGCAGGTCATCTACATATGCTTCCATGTGATGACCTAGCTGATCTTGAAAAACTCTGTCAATCATCCTCTGGTACGTCACTCCGGCGTTCTTCAAGCCAAATGGCATCACATTGTAGCAGTAATTGCCAAAGGGCGTCGAGAATGATGTTTTTTCTTGATCCGCCTTTGCCAAAGGGATCTGGTCATATCCCGAGAACATGTCTAGGAAAGACAACGTCTCATGGTTGGCCGTGGCGTCCACCAGCTGATCAATGTTAGGCAGCAGATACGGGTCCTTGGGACATGCGTCGTTGAGGTTGGTAAAATCTATGCACATCCGCCAGCTTCCATCCGCCTTGCCCACCATCACTACATTGGACAACCATGTGGGGTATTGGACTTCCCTGATGAAGCCTGCCTCTAGTAGTTTCGTGATCTCCTCTTGGACCGCTTGTTTCCTTGTCCAGTTTACCATCCGTTTCTTTTGTGACACAGGGCGAGCGATCTGCTCTGACCGCTAGGTGGTGCTGCATGATTGCGGGGTCCAGCCCAGGCATATCCTAGGGTTTCCACTTGAACAAGTCAGCATATTCTCTTAGGAGCGTCACCGTACGCTCTCTGTCTGGGACCGGCATATGAGCGGACAGTCTCACTACTCTCTCAGGATCACCAGGGAATAATGGGACTTCCAAGTCCGCCTCTGCTGATTCCGGGCGGACAAACGCGTCGCCTCTAGTATCTACTGAGAAGCACGCCTCCTCTTTCTTGAGAGCCACTTTATAGCACTTTCGTGCCAACGGAGTGTCTCCCCATGCTACCTCAACCCTTTTGTGGTAGGGAACTTCATTACTTGATGGACTGTGGAGGAAACTGCCTCAAACTGGGTCGCCCCATTATCATATTATACGCCGCATTGCAATTTGTGATGTAAAATTTGATGTGCTTTGTCTCCTGGTGATCGTCGTCCCCCAATGTGATGGGTAAGGTGATTACGCCCAGTACAGGCACGTCATTTCCTGCGAAACCCGTCAGCATAATTTTAGAGCGTTTGAGTTGGGCGGGGTCTAATCCCATCCTGCTGAAAGCATCAGCTGAAAGTATATCCGCCGAACTGCCTTCGTCCACTAGCACCCGTTCTACCAAAGTGTCTTCAACAATGACACGGATCACCATTGCTTGGGTGCTGGGACTTCCCCCACGCAAATCGGCCGATGTGAACGTCAATGGCGGTTCTTCATCCGACCGCCTGACCATGGAACATTCTCCAACGACTCTCATTTTGTTCTTGGGCGTATCCTCCTCTCCCCGATCATACTGCATGTTTTCTTGTATCTGGGCCTCCCGTCCTCCTTCTCCTGGAGATCCATTCTTAATTTTATAACACTTGACAGCCAAAACCCTTTTCTCTCATTCTTCTTCCATCACCAACCCATCATCAATGCTAGCTACTTCTGATGCAAATTGGAGTGAGGAGCTTGGATTGAAGCCCACAACCTTGGGGAGAGGAGCTTGCAAGAAGAGGATTGCCATGGAGCTATTGGTGACCATCTCTCTTTCTTTCTCTTTTGTACCCTTGGCCATGTGTGGTTGATTTCCTAGGTTTCCTTGGATTGGTAGATAGTTGTGCTAGGATAGAGGTTGATTGTACAAATATGCCATGATTGATCTTGGATTGTAAGAAGATGATCTCTAGACTTGTTGTTAATTCCAAATTATGTTATGTGCTTGATTTGGTCTATCATTTGTGATGTAATGCATGAGAGTGCTTAGATTACATGGTTTGTAGGTCTAGGGATTGAAGGGAGTGTGTTCTAAGAGATTATATCATCTCAATTCAACCATAGTTGCATGATTTCTCACTTGTGCATTTTATCGAACACTTGGTGTGCATTATGTTTTTCATTCAATTGAACTTTGATTAGTCTTTTGATGATTCTCTTAGTGTTAGGACATTGACATGAGAGTGTGGTGTCTAGCCTAGTGGTCATAGAGTCATAGGAGAGGGTTTGGTAGCTTGGCATTTCATCAAACACCTTTAATGCATCCTTAGTCACTTAGCTTGAAAGCGAGAGCCTAGGTTGAGTGGTTCTAGGATAAGGATTTAGTGCGACGAGAGTGCATTGAGTCTATAGAAGGGATTTGCGTGGTCATTCGATTGCAACCTCGATCATGTTTGGCTTGTTTGTGCATTTGTTCCTCTTGAGCATCATGAACCTATCTTTACAAGTGAACCTCCTATATCTTTGTTTTGCACGTTTTCTTTTGCACCGTTTTGTTTTGCACCATTTTGTTTTGCTTTCTTGCTTAGTCTCTTTTATGTTTTTATTTCCTTTTCAAACTAAAACTCATTTTAAATGAATAGACCGTCCATGAACCGTGTGAGTATAAGCTTTTGAGAGAGCCCTCGTGGAATACGACCTTGATTGTTGTGAGTGAAAATTCACACATCAATTGTCAAGTGGCCTGCCTTCAAGTTGTAAATCCCTAGAGATCATGGTCAAGAAAGGAATCTTGATCTCATAGTCAGGATCTCCTTCTATGCGTGGCACGACGATAGAAGATCGAACGCTGGTCGCGCTCGGCTTGTTGTAGTCAGCTAGACTCTCTGGCGCGACCGGTGGTGGAGGTGGTAACTGATCACCTATCCTAGGAGAAGGAGGAGGTGAGAGTGATTCGGTGTAAGAAGCGGATGAAGATGAAGATGAAGATGAGGAACTCTCCCTCAGTTCCTCGATCTTAATTGGAGTGAAAGATGGAGGTGGATTGGTTCTGCCTTGATTCAGAATCTGTGGTCGCTTCGGTGGAGCAAGAGCTACCCGGTTTCTCTACACTCTTAGCCCTATCGTTCTTGGTTAAGGAGCTCGTGAGAGGACGGTGCTGCATAAACCTGTAGGCAACCTACAAATAACAAAAACAAACACAACCAGTGTAAAATCGAAGTGGATGGAAAAATGAAAGGTGGAAAGTAGAAGAATAAAATGCCAGTTCTTCTTTCAAACAATTAAAAGAAGTCCCCGGCAACGGCGCCAATTTGATGAACGTTGTAAGACAGGTTTATCAAATAACTACTAAGCTAAAAGCTAAGCAGATCGTATTCCACGGGTCTTCTAATAATTGTCTACTCAAATGTAAAGGCAGATTATTCAGGTTTAACACGTTGTGTGTGGTGTGAGTTCCACGACTACTATTCTAGAAAATGCAAGCAAATCAAAAACTGAATTTAAAAACAGATTTAAAGATTGGTTGACTTAACAAAGATGACAGACAAGCTTAGACTTCGAATCCCCCTTAATTCACCAGAGCATTGACAATCAACAGATCAGCGGATTTCAATTCTCGTTCATTCAATTTGAAGACACCACCATAAATCCTCACCCTTAGGTTTAAGACTGGCGAACGTTCGCTCTATCTGATCTAGCTACCAAGATTAATTAGCCGCCCAAGTACGGTCGCTTCTTGCGACGACTTAACTAACTGGTGGAATTACTAACGATTAACGAGTTACTCTTGTAGTGGATTAACCCTAACTGGTTCGTACGAAAGGCACACTCTAACGAATAGGTTAATTATTGATTTGGTGTTTTAAAGTGAGGCGAGCGTTCGCTTCTATCCTCAGCTTAACAAGAATCTAATTTAGGTGATCAAGCCAGACAAGAAACATAAACAACGAAGAACAAATCAAACATGAAAGAGAAACTGATTGAACTTTGAATCTAATCAGTGCCGATCCGTGACCGCTTTAAAGCCCTGGGTCACTTAGTGTTCATCTAGTCTAAGCTCTACGAGTTTAGCTACTCATGTTCGTAACGACAGAATCAGAGACAAAAACAGAGTTCATCATGAAAATGAAGAACATATCGAAACTGTAAAACCTAATAAGGACGACTTTGGCAAAGCTTCGCTCTCCGGTAAACTTCAATCCTAGCTCCAAGTCTCCGAGGTGAAGGGATGGCGTCATGATCTCTTCCTGACTCTTCGAAGTCTCAAACTCTGCTCCCTCGAACTCTTTAAGTCTAGAACTCGTGAAAGTTCTATTATGAAAAGTATATATCCTTTTGGGCTGCCGGTTAAGTATTTATACTTAACCTATCAGCGCCAGATTTGGCCTGGACTTTTTGGCAAAAACTTCAAGAGTTTTCGCCGAAAACTTCTGTGTAAATTGCTGGATTTCGTCGACTGATTCTCCTGTGAGTTTAATGTTTAGAGTTTTTGGCGAGAACTTGACTTCTCTTCGAAAACTTCTTCTTGTATTGCTCTGCCGATTTCTTCTGGAGTTTTTGGCGAAAACCTCAGGTCTTTTCACAGAAAACTTATGTGTAAAACGGGGCAGGATTTGTGTTGACTTGATTGACTCATTGGATCGATTCCGGTGCGATTTCTCGAGGTTCCAATGCCTTAGACACGTCCTTGGATACTTTATTTGATGGAAAAAACCTGTGCTATCATGAAAACACTAGAAAACCATCAAATAGACCCGAAACGGGCCAAAGTAACACAAATGGCACAAGATAGAGCAGATGAGTGAATATTCGCTATTCTATCCTAAATAGTAAAAACCATGTCTTAAGCCAAGAATGTCGCTTAAATAAGGCTGATAATCACGTCAAATCGAGTGTCATCAATCCTCTTCCTTGTCCTTTCTTTTTATTTATTCTTTTCGGATTTCGATCCAACTTTTTTCTGTGTGGATCTGGGACACTTGTCCCGGTTTCCTTTTTATCTTTTTTTTTGTTTTGTAGGCAGAGTTTTGGTAGATTCCATTCCAGCTCCGAAGTCCCGTGCTCATCCCCTACATCAATCATCTCGGTCAGGTTCTTCTATATACTCTCAACTCTAGTTTAGTCATGTGAGGACATAGAACGGTTTAAGTGTGGGGTAGGATGCTAGAGAACCTTGCATGAACTTGATTGCCCTTATTTGTAATTTATGTTTTCCGTGGTGCCTTTCCAATTCCTCTAGCATTAGAATTGCTCGGTTCTTGATTTTTGATGTTAAGTTGTTGTTCAAATTATCATAATGATGCTTAGACTGCTTAACTTAGAACCTGCAAACCAACTTATATACTTTGATGCTAAATTGCCTGGTCAGAACAGATTTTTAAAATCACACTTGTAGTTTGTTGCTTTGATTGCATGACAATGACCGAATCTGACTAGCTTTTGATCCATTGCACATAACCTGCAATTTTAATTCGTTTTGAGTGATTTCATGTTTTCTTGAATGAGTTAGAATTTGCATGAGACCTATTCGAGACCACACGATGACACGAGTTCTAGAATGATAGGGGCACCTAGATTCAGCTACTAAGCCAGATTGCCTACCCAACGTTAACTCCATTAGGTTTAAACCCTTGAGTTTGGCTTGTTCTTTCAGTTCGATATACATTACAGCCAATCCCCATTCATTCATTTCCCGTTGATCCCCTGTGGTCATAGTTCTAGATTAGCCTACCGGAAGTCGCTTTGTGGTAACCTACCTATAGCCATTAAATAGGTGGTCCTAGCTATTATGTCCAGACGTGGAAACCCCTCTAGCAACTAAAAGAAAATCGGTACAAAGGAAAAAAAAGGGAAGAAGAAAAAGAAAGAAAAATTCGAAAAAATAGAAAAAGTTCAAAAGTTTCAAAGTTTATAGTTTAGTTCAATAACGTTCTTCTCCCTACATATGGAAGAACGAAGTTAAAAAAAATGTAAAAGCAAAAAAGAAAAGAATTTATGAAAAATAAAGTGCTAGGTTGCTTGAGGCTATCATAGGACGAGCGTACACTATTCCACCCGAGTTTGGTCAAATGGTAGGAAGCCATAGGCTAGATTCGAGGGAAGTTAGTCAAAAGCTACACCGCACCAAAGCCATCATAATACATTCCCTTCATCCATCTCATCATAAACCCTTGTAGTGTAGAATTCGTTACAGTCCTAAGCAGGGAAGTCATTCTTGACTAGTTCCTCGTGTTATCACAGTGGTGGAGATGTGGTCGAATTGCAAACCTATGACAGAATTCAGTAACAGGGAATGATTGAGAGCAGAAACACGTCCCTAAACACAGAGAGCGAGAGTTTCCCTTGTACCAAATACTATCTGTGTGAGGAATCTGGTCCGTCAGGTCAAATTAGTGCATGATTGGTAACTACTTCTTCTCGTGTGTAGTTTTTAGTGAGACCAGGTTGTTTGGCTGATCGGTATGCATGTTAGGTTTCTTGTTCTAGAAGTAGCTATCTAATAATTCATTGTGTATACTTGAACTTCAATTTAATCGATCTTTTCATTTGTGAACCTGAGCGTTTTCTATTCAGTTTGCTTGAGGACAAGCAAAAGCTTAAGTGAGGGGTATTTGATGACACTCGATTCGACGTGATTATCAGCCTTAAGCAACATTTCTTGGCTTAAGACATGTTTTTTAGGGCAGAATAATGAATAATCACTCAACTGCCCTATCTCGTGCCATTTTGGTTACTTTGGCCGGTTTCGGGTCTATTTGATGGTTTTCTAGTGTTTTCGTGATAGCACAGGTTTTTGCCACCAAATGATGTAAACAGGGACGTGTCTAAAGCATTGGAACCTCAAGGAATCGCACCAGAATTGATCCTAGGAGTCAATCAAGTCAACACAAATCCTGCCCAGCTTTACAAAGAAGATTTCGGCGAAAAGACCTGAAGTTTTGGTCGAAAATCCAAGAAGAAACTGTCAGAGCTTAGAAGAAGAAGTTTTCGGCGAGAAGGCTGAGTCTTCGCCAAAAACTCTCGATCAAATCACCACAGGAGAACAGTCGACCGGAGCCAACCATTTTCAAAGAAGTTTTCGGTGAAAACTCCTTAAGTTTTCGCCGAAAATCTTAAACCTAATCCGGCTGGGAATGGGTTAAGTATAAATATAAACCAGCGGCTAAAAAAGAAAATACTTTTTCATATACAACTTTTCACAATTTCCAGACCTAAGAAGTTCGAGAGAACAAATTTTTGAGAGTTCGAAGAGCCAGGAAGAGATCGTGACGCCATCTTTTCACCTCGGACACTCGGAGCTAGGAGTGAAGATTACCGGAGAGCGGAGCTTTGCCAGAGTTGTCTTAATTAGGTTTTACAGTTTCCATCTGTTCTTCCTTTTCGTGATGAACTCTATTTCTCTCTTTGTTTCTGCTGTTATTAACATGAGTAGCTAAACTCGTAAAGCTTAGACTAGATGAACCCTAAGTGACCCAGAGCTTTAAAGCGGTCACGGATCGGCGGTGATTAGATTCAAAGTTCAATCAGTTTCTCTTGCATGTTTGATTTGTTCTTTGGTGTTTATGTTTCTTCTCTGGCTTGATCACCTAGATTAGATTCTTGTTAAGCTAAGGATAGTAGCGAATGTTTGCCTCACTTTAAAACACCAAATCAACAATTAACCTATTCATTGGAGTGTGCCTTTCGTAGGAACCAGTTAGGGTTTCCACTTCAAGAGTAGCTCATAAATCGTTAGTAATTCCACCAGTTAGTTTAGTTGTCGCAAGAAGCGACCGTACTCGGGCGGCTAATTAATCTTGGTAGCTAGATCGAATAGAGCGAACGTTCGCGAGTCTTAAACCTAACGGTAATGAGTTATGGTGGTGTCTTAGAATTGATTGAACGAGAATTGAAAACCGCTGGTCTGTTGATTGCCAATGCTCTGGTGATCTAAGGGGGATTCGAAGTCTAAGCTTGTCTGTCGTCTTTGTTAAGTCAAGCAATCTTTCAATCTGTCTTTCAATTTAATTTTTAATTTACCTGCATTTCTAGAATAGAAGTCGTGGAACTCACACCACGCACAACGTGTTTAAACTCGAGTAATCTGCCTTTACATTTGAGTAGACAATTATTAGAAGACCCGTGGAATATGATCTGCTTAGCTTTTAGCTTAGTAGTTAGTTGATACCCTATTTTGTAGTTCATCACTGGCCCGATGCTGGCCAAGTGCTGGCTCGGGGTTGGCCTTTCTGGATCGGCCAAGATGGCCGCGCTAGCTCTTGATTTTGAGGTCAGGGCTCTCATAAACATGCCAGAAAACTTCTCCAGTCCTTCGGTCTCCACTTCCTCCTCCTTGTCGGAGCTCTCTCCTTCCTCCTCCATAGCTTCTTCTTCTCCTCATCGTCGGTCACCACCTGTCCTTCTCTCAGCACCATTGTCGTTTGGTTGGGGAAGTCTCTAGCCATGTGGCCTCTCCCTTGGAATTTAAAACATACAATACCACTCGGTCTAGGGTTAGAAATCTGTGTAGTAGGAGTAGTAGGTGTAGGTGTTACTCGTGGGGTGGTGCTAGGGTTTGGACGGCCGCCGGTGCTTGTACTAGTGCTTGGCTTCCATGGTGGAAGGCTGGCACTTGTATTTCCCCTCCAAGAACCGGTGGCTGGTGGTGTTGGCCTGTTGCCAAAGCCATTCTTCAACTCCCTCTCCACTCGGATAGCTAGGGCTACGAGATCAGCATAGTCAACATAGTTGGTGATGTTGACTTAGTGTAGGATCTCCCTTTGTAGACCCCTAGTGAACCTAGCTATTATGGCCTCCTCATCCTACTTGAGATCTAGTCTAGTCACCATAATCTCGAGCTCCTTATTGTAGGCCTCCACTGTCATGTTCCCTTGCTTCAAAGTTTGAAGCTTGTTGTGCAAGTCACGGGTGTATGCGGCTGGCACGAATCTTTTTCTCATCTTCCTTTTGAGCTCTCGCCATGACCCAATTGGGGCTTCATCATCTATCCACACCTGTCCCTTAAACCGGCTCCACCACAAAGCAGCATATCCAGTGAACTCAACCGTGGTGATGGTTACCTGTTTTCTGTCGGAGTAGTTATGGCATTCCAAAAAGTCTTCCATGCTCCTCTCCCAATCTATGTAATCGTCGGCATCAGCTTTGCCGACAAACTTTGGCACCATGAGTCTAAGGCTACTCACGTCGTCATCTACCTCCTGAACCAACCTTCTGGCTCTCTGGTTAAGGTCATCGTGGGGTCCTCCTCTTTCTGCCTCTCGATCGGCAGCTCTCCTCTCTATCCGGGCTAAGGCTTATTGAAGTCTAGCCAGTGTTTGTGCTATGGTGTTGATGTTGGTCTGCATGTTGTGTATCCTTTTTCTTCTCCTCTTTTGTGTATTTTTCTTTGATAGCTTGATCGGCCACCAGCTTTTCTATTGCCTTACAAATAAACTCGAACAAGAATGAAAATAGATGAAGTTTTCTAGAGATTTTCTAAGAACAAAAATGTAAAGGATACAGATCGAAGTAAAACCTAGAAATTGGGATAGATTGGTGGTCTTTGTGTTGAGACTAAGCTCCGATACCAAAACTGATATGAACCCCTGAGTCGACTGTCCGAGACCCGTCACCTTAGTTGGTGGGAACCACGGCTAAAACTACTCTGAGACCCGATCACCTTCTGTTGGTCTTCAGTCTTCGAGGTGAACCTTCAAAACCTTGGATATGGAGAACGTACTAAGACCCACTAGCACACGAAGTCTAGGAACCTTAGTTTCTAGTCGATGGCGCCACGGTTTCTACTAGAACCATTGATGAGCTGTAAAACAGTGATCATATACTACCGAGCTAAATAGCAAGGCAGATCGTAATCCACGGGTCTCGACTAATCGTCTACTCAAATGAATTGGCAAATTACTCAGATTTAATGAAGTTGTGCGTGGTGTGAGTTCCATGACTTCTAAACTATAAAGTAGGAAAAAAGAAATGAAAACAAAGACAAAAAGAAAGATTGGGTTGATTTGACAAGACGACAGACAAGCTTAGATTTCGAATCCCCCTAAGATCACCAGAGCATTGGTGATCACAAGACCAGCGACTTTCAATTCTAATTCATTCAGTTCTAAGACACCACCATAAATCCTGACCCTTAGGTTTAACTGGCGAATGTTTACTCTATCCGATCTAACTCCCAAGATTAATTACCGCCCGTGCGTTCGCTTCTGTGATGGAAAACTAACTGGCGCAATTACTAGTGATTTATGAGTTACTCTAGCAGTGGATTAACCCTAACTTGTTCCTACAGAAGGGACACTCCAATGAATATGTTAGTTATTGATTTGGTGTTTTAAAATGAGGCGAACGTTCGCTACTATCCTTAGCTTAACAAGAATCTAGTCTAGGTGATCAAGCTATAAAAGAAACACAAACAATGAAGAACAAACCAAACATGCAAGAGAAACTGTCTGAATCTGAATTTAATTACCGCCGATACGTGACCACTTTAAACGCTAGAGTCACTTAGGGTTCATCTAATCTAAGCTCTATGAGTTTAGCTACTCATATTCAATACAAGAGAAATGAAAACAATCAAGGAATACATCTCAGGTAGGAAGAACAGGGAAGAACTGTAGAACCTAATTTGATGAAACCGAGAAGCTTCAATCTCTTGAATCTTCAACGCCTAGCTCCGTGCACTCTGAGGTGGAAAGACGGTGTCACGACCTCTCTGGGAACTCCGAGGATGCTCTCAACTCTCTCTCGAACTATTGTGTCTGGAAATTAATCCGTGGAAAAAGGTATCTATCGAAAGTTGAATCTGCTTTCCTTAAATAGGGTTTCTCCGTAGCGGCGTTGGAAAAGGGCAGACTTCTTGGCGAGAACCTTGAGAGTTCTCGCCGAGAACTTCAGTTAAGAGTGCCTGTGTCTGCTGTATTCAAACTCCTCGGCGAGAACTTTGAGAGTTCTCGCTGAGAACTTCTTCTCTGATGCTCTTGTAAGTCCATGTTCAAACTCTTCGGCGAGAACTTTGAGAGTTCTCGCTGAAATCTTCAGTTGTCGCAGGGGAGGTTTCCGGTTTTGACTTCTATGATTTTTGGATCAATTCCAGGCAATTCTTTAAGGTTCCCTTTCTTTCCGAGCATGTCTGTGGGTATTGTAACACCCGACCCGAATCAACCCGATGAAACTCATGGTTGAACCAGTTTTGGGTATCACTAAGTGAAATCGACAAAAATAGCAATTAAACCAAGCTTTAAGTGAAAGTCAAACATGAGAGGCGTCCATAAAACGGTGAAAACGTAAACTGTTTACAATCTCAAATCCAAAATCAAACCCATAAAAATCCAACATAAACCCAGAGTACATAAATCCAAAAAACCCCCCCAAATAGTCTAGGTCAACTGAAAAAGAGAATGAGTCAACTCCGAGTAAGCTCCAATCTTCACCTCATAGCTTCAGTCCTGCACTTCTCAAAATCCACTCTCACTTCTGAACACCAACACTACTCTCACTAGCCACGAGGTCCTGAAAGGGAGAAAGGGATCAATTTCCTATTGAAATTGAGTGAACACACCGGGCCTACCTGCACGTTGGCCTATTCTATGGAGCGGTTCCAACTTCGCAGAAGACATCCAACAATGGAACCAAACCTAACCCCTTTCCATATTTTAACTTCCTAAAGCAGTCTAGGTGATCACGTTGGTCAGTTCTCGTTCACAAGAACATTTCTTAGCAATAGAATAACATAGCTCAGATACATCAGTCCATGGCACACACAACATCATCACATCACATCAATCAACCAAGACACTACCACAACCACAAGCACACAATCATTCACATTCACATTATCTAGGTGAGTTATTAGGCGCCTAGGAGTTGTCTACACCACCACTGCCGGCCATCAAATCGACACTCATCCCGTAGGATCTTTCCCCCATGGGGAGATAACACGACACATCCCCTTAGGGATCCTTCCTCCACTGAGCTTTCACGATGCATCCCATTGGGATCCTTCCTTATCGGAGATATCAACATCCATGACTCACCATCATGGGATTCACCCAAGTGAATCAGACTCGATCTCAACAGTACTTTGGGTGGGGTAGTGATGACTGCAGTTTTAGCGGTATCAAATAACTACAAAGCTAGAAGCTAAGTAGATCGTATTCCACAGGGTTTCTTCTGATCGTCTACTCAAATATGAAGGCAATTTATTCAGGTTTAAACACTTTGTGCATGGTGTGAGTTCCACGACTTCTAGACTAAGATGCAGATAAATTAAAATGAAATTAAAAGATAGAATGATTGGTTGGTTTAGACAGACGACAAACAAGCTTAGACTTCGAATCCCCCTTCGTTCACCAGAGCATTGGCAATCAACAGATCAGCGGATTTCAATTCTTATTCAATCAATTCTAAGACACCACCATAAGTCCTGACCCTTAGGTTTAAGACCGGCGAACGTTCGCTCTATCCGATCTAGCTACCAAGATTAATTAGTCGCCCGGGTACGGTCGCCTATCGCGATGACTAAACTAACTGGTGGAATTACTAACGATTTCTGAGTTACTCTTGAAGCGGATTAACCCTAACTGGTTCCTACGAAAGGCACACTCCAATGAATAGGGTAACTGGTTGAATTGATGTTCTAAAGTGAGGCAAGCGTTCGCTTCTATCCTCAGCTTAACAAGAATCTAATCTAGGTGATTCAAGAAAGACAAGTTTTAATGTTTTAAAGCAGGGAAGCTGTCTGGCGACAAACCCAAACTCAACATAAACCTAATCTAGGCGATCAACAAGAAAAGAAACATAAACAATCAAGAACAAAACAACCATGCAAAGAGAAACTGATTGAACTTTGAATCTAATCACCGCCGATCCGTGACCGAATTAAAGCCCTAGGTCACTTAGGGTTCATCTAATCTAAGCTCTACGAGTTTAGTTACTCATATTAGATACAAGAGAGTCGAAAATAATCAAGGAATACATCTCAGGTAGGAAGAACAGAGAAGAACTGTAAAACCTAATTTGACGAATCCGTGAAGCTTCAATCTCAACGACCTTCAATTCCTAGCTCAGAGCTCTTTGAGGAGGCTCTCAACTCTATCTAATCCTCTCTAAGTCGTGGATAATAAGCCAAAATTCATGTATTATGAGGTATATTTTTTTGGGCCGCCGGTTTAAGTATTTATACTTAACCCTAAATCGCCGGATTTGTGAAGGATTTTTAGGTGAAAACTTCTAAAGTTTTCGCTGAAAACTTCAGTGTAAATGAAGGCTTCCGTCGGCTCATTCTCCTGTGATTTTTGGACTTGAGTTTTTGGCGAGAACTTTGACTTTTCACCGAAAACTTCTCTTTGTAAGCTCTGCCAATTTCTTCTTGAGTTTTTGCCAAAAACCTGGGGAGTTTTCGCCGAAAAACTGCAGTGTAAATCGGGACAGGATTTCTGTTGACTTGACTGACTTCTTGGACTGGTTCTGGTGCCGTTCCTCGAGGTTCCAATGCCGTAGACACGTCCTTGGCTACTATATTTGACGGCAAAAACCTGTGCTAACATGAAAACACTAGAAAACCATCAAATAGACCCGAAACGGGCCAAAGTAACACAAATGGCACGAGATAGAGCAGTTGAGTGAATATTCGTTATTCTACCCTAAAAACCATGGAAATGTCGCTTAAATGAGGCTGATAATCACGTCAAATCGAGTGTCATCAAAATACCCCACACTTAAGCTTTTGCTTGTCCTCAAGCAAACTGAATAGAACGCACTCACGTTCACAAATGAAAAGATCGATTAAATTGGAGTTCAAGCATGCACAATGAATTATTAGACAGATAATTCCTAGAACAAGAAACCTAACATGCATACTGATCAGCCAAACAACCTGGTCTCACTAAAAACTACACACGACAAGTAATAGTAACCAATCATGCACGAATTTGACCTGACCGACCAGACTCCTCACACAGATAATATTTAGTACAAGGGGGACTCTCGCTCTCTGTGTTTAGGGACGTGTTTCTGCTCTCAATCATTTTCTGTTACTGAATTCTGTCATAAGTTTCGAATTCGACCACATCTCCACCATTGTGACAACACGAGGAACTAGTCAAGAAGGACTTCCCTGCTTGGGACTGTAACGAATTCTACACTATAAGGGTTTATGATGAGATGGATGAAGGGAATGTATGATGATGGCTTTGGTGCGGTGCAGCTTTTGACTAACTTCCCCCGAATCTAGCCTATGGTTTCCTACCGTCTAACCAGACACGGGTGGAATAGTGTACGCTCGTCCTATGATACCCTCAAGCAACCTAGCACTTCATTTTCTTTACACATTTTTTTTCTGACTTATCTTTTGACTTCGTTCTTCCATACGTAGGGAGAAGAACGTTATTGAACTAAAAACTTTGAAACTTTTCTGATTTTTCTTCTTTCTCTTTTTTTTTCAAAATTTTTCTTATTTTCTTATTATCATTTTTTTTCTTTTGTTCCGATTCTTTCTTTTAGTTGCTAGAGGGGTTTACACGTCTGGACATAATAGCTAAGACCACCTGTTTAATGGCTATAGGCAAGTTACCACAAACCGACTTCCGGTAGGCTAATCTAGAACTACAACCACAGGGGATCAACGGGGAATGAAAGAATGGGAATTGGCTGTAATATATATCGAACCGAAAGAACAGGCCAAGCTCAAGGGTTTAAACCTAATGGATTTAACGTTAGGTAGGCTATCTGGTTTAGTAGCTGAATCTAGGTGCCCCTATCATTCTAGAATTCGTGTCATCGTGTGGTCTCGAGTAGGTCTCATGCAAATTCTCACTCATTCAAGAAAATAGAAAACCACTCAAAAAGAATTGAAATTGCAAGTTACGTGCAATGGATCAAAAGCTCACAGTTGGTTTGCTAGTCGGATTCGGTCATTTTCATGCAATCAAGGCTACAAACTACAAGTGTGATTGTTAAAAATTCTGTTCTGACCAGGAAATTTAGCATCAAAGTATACACGTCGGTTCACAGGTTCTAGGTTAAGCAGTCTAAGCATCATTATGACAGATTGAGCAACAACTTAACATCAAAAATCAAGAACCGAGCAATTCTAATGCTAGAGAAACTGGAAAGGCACCATGAAACACACACACACACACACACAATTAAGGGCAATCAAGTTCATGCAAGGTTCTCTAGCATCCTACCCCACACTTAAACCGTTCTGTGTCCTCACAGGACTAAACTAGAGTAGAGAGATACGCAGAACCTGGAATGAGATGGTTGGTCTAGTGGATGAGCACGGAGAGTCCGGAGTAGAGCGGAGTGGCTACTCGAGTTCCTACAAAACAAAAACAACAAAAAGATCAAAAGGAAACAAGGACAAGTGTCCCGGATCCACACAGAATAAAAGTCGAACAGAGAAGGTGTAGGGAAATTTTGAAATTATTTTGACTCTTTTTTTTTTTAAAACGGCACAGATTGACGGCACGACACCCCTAGAGCAATCTAGAACGTCTAAGCTCAATCAGTTCAGAAAAATCACACCGAAACAGCAGACACGCAAAATGAGGTAGACCGGAATTAAACTCATCGAAATTCAAAAATCAACATGTCAAAAGATTCGAAATTGAAAACCCAACAACTAACCTTTAAGACATGACTCAAGAAAATGGACAGAAAACGACGAAGTTGGCAAAAAACGTGAAAAGCTTGTTTTGGGAATAACCGGAGCTACAGAGCTCCGATTTGGGCGATCAAGTATGCGTTAGAATCGGACCGAAAAAAGGAAACTGATTTTTAAAACAGACACAAGTTTTTGGCGAAAACTTAAGAAGTTTTTGCCGAAAACTTCTTCGGAAAACAGGGAAAAATAAACTGAAGTTCACTGTTTGAAAATTGGGAAAAATTTTCGGCGAGAACGTTTAGTTCTCGCCGAATATTTATATTAAAACTTTTTTTTTCAAAACCCAACCGGAAACAAATCAAAACGAAAGGAATTAAACTGACACTTTGGCTCCCCCGAACCTGATTCGAACGACGAAATGACTGACTCAAAATTTCAAAACGGACTCCAACCGTGGGTTGCCACAAAGCGCTCTTGCTTAACGTCCTTGAGCCGGACGATACCTGGATGGCGATCAAGAGACATCCCAACTCAGGATTTCTCTTAGGCCCGAGTCGGAGTTCATGGAATACAGCTTTGGGAATCCTCTGGCAACTCTTCCCGTTTGCGTGAATTATCTTGGTTCGTTCTTCGGGAAGATGACCAGAATTTTTACAAGGCCCGAACAGTTCTTTCGAAGAAGGGTCCTTCAGAGGATCATTCTTACCCAGTGGCTCGGTAGAAGGCGGTTTAATGACTGGCCCCCAAACCTCCTTGGTCTTTCCTGTTCCTTTCTTCCTCGTCTCGCCAGGATCCTTAACTTTTGGTGATTCATGGTGGAATGCCATCAGATCTTCCTTCTTCCTTGGCTTTTGTGTTGGCAGCTCATTCTTCATATTAGGGACCTGTCCAACACCTGGCAAGAATATTTCTGCAGAAACTCTAGATTTTTTATTAGTAACGGAGTTGACCGAAGCCAACTCCACAACTTCAATAGATAAGCAATGTGCCTCTTCTTTGATAGGGATTTGCATACCGTCCTTGAGGTGGAATGTCATGGTATCCTTGCCGACCCTCAATGTCAACGAGCCAGTCAGGACATTAATGGTAATGCCGGCTGTCGCCATAAACAGTCGGCCTATGAGAAGTAGTGACATCTTCCTCTCGAGTTTCAATAACAACAAAATCAGATCAGAATAGTAAAAGGACCGCAACAGACAACCACGTTTTCTATTAATCCCCTAGGTAGTTTAACAGATCTGTCGGCAAACACTAAATGCATGCTAATTGGTTTCAATTCTCCTAGGTTCAATTTCTCATACAAGCAGGTAGGCATGACATTAATGGAAGAACCTAGATCAATTAGACTACGATCAATTTTCACATCATTAATAGTGCCAGGCAAAGTAAAAGCACCGGGATCGCGACACTTAGCTGGGGGAGGTATGGCGGTCGTCTGGCTGTGGATCGTTGATATGACCCAACCCGACTGCCCAAGTATCCGTAAGTACTCATACACTCCACCAGGGTCACCCGTCCAAGGAAGAACCTTAGGGTCCTACAAGAAGCTAATAGAGCCAAGGGAAGGCCACCTACAAGACCCCAAGCCCAGGTATGAGATAAGGTACAGGATAAGGCCACCCCCTACAGGTAGGAAAGCTCAGGAGGAAGAAATGCCACACCAAGCCATGTTGCTGGCCGAGTGTGGAAACCCTAGAGCTGAAGGTAAGCCCCGGCCGGATCCTAACCTCCTCTCCATGGACCCTGAAGATGAAGCACACTCCAGAGACCCTCTAGAGGAATTCCTGGAGTATAGGAGCAAGAGAGCTCAAGAGTACCTGGCCAAGAAGGGATGGCTACCTAAGACCGACCCGGCGCCGAGTCCTGAGGAGAATTGGAGCACCTGGTTCCAAGGCACCACCCCTGGCCCGACCTTAGCCCATGAGAGTCACATATGGAGTTATCTGAGGCGATGCCCGAAGCTAGGAGAGGAAGCCCCGAGCAGAAATGAAGAAAGTCCCAAACCGGCCCCGCCCCGAGCCCTAGACCAAGAGCCGGGCCGATCGGATTATTTTATGGAGATGGACGCCGTGCGGACCAAGCCTTTTGGCAAGGCCCTAGTCCTTGGACCTGCCGGAGCATCAGGCCCCAAGGCCCGACGAAGGCCCGCCATTGAAGAAGAAGAAGCCCGGAGCCGAGCAAAGGCCCGGCCCAAAGACCGGCTGCCCACCGAGTCCTAGTCCCGCCCGGACTAGGAAACCCTAAACTCGCCGGTTTAGGGTTTTAAGAGTTTTATTCCTATTTAGAGTTGGATTCTTGGATTTAAAGACTATTTAATTGTTTTTTCCTTTTTAGTAGGACTTGTTTAGGGGATTTATGAGACTATTCAGGAATAGGACTCTTTATTTTATTATTATTTAGGAGTTAGACTTTAGGGAGGAGAGCTTGTTCCCTCCCTATATATAGAGGCCGCCGGCCTTACTTTGTACTTACAACTTTTATGAAATAAACCCCCTTTGATAGAACTTTGTTCTGAAACCCTTGTTGTATCTGCATGTTGCGATACTGAAGGATCTACTTATCATCAAGAGCATCCATCTCTTGGCGTGGCGTCTTCGACTGGACACTTCTGGTTCCCGGCTGTTATATAGCCGACGGGTCAAAGTACTTTTCCGCCCCGGTTCCCGAAGGTTTCTACCTCGTTGCACGTTCCAACTTGCGGTGGTTAGGGTCGTCTGCCCACGGTTGCAGCGGTTCACATCAGTTGGTATCAGAGCACGGTTCAAACACAAGGACCACATCTATCCCAGTCTCCAGGTTCTCCTGGATTCATATCCTTTTATTGCTTTCTTTAGAAAATTGATTCGAAAATTCCCTTCTATTTCAATTCTTGTTTTAGTTTCGAGTTAAGAAAAAGAAAAGAAAGCAAGGTCACCTTGCCACGTTATTTCCTTTCGTTGTAAGTTTATTTCTAAGAAGAGGGGATAGAAAATTTGCTTCCGTTTGCTAGTACTAACCATGGCAGACGAGAGGTTAGCCAAAATAGAAGACACCCTTCAGAGTCTTAAAGTTACCCTGGCCTACATACACGGAGCCCTAACCCAGCGTGGAAGAGGACGAGGCCGAGACGGCTACACCAGGAGACCCGCCCATGACTCATGGAGAGAAGATCCGAGTACAAGCCAAGCTCCATGGAAGCCTGAACAGACCCGAGCCCACAGCCCACGGCCAACCCTAACCATAGGGATTCGGCACCTCCGATAACACTTGCACCATCTACTTATAAGTTTCAAGGCTCTAACCCAAGTTCCAGTGGAATTGTATGTGTCAAATGTCAAGGAAGGGGACATGTCTCAAGGGACTGCCCTAATCAACAAACGATGGTGATAAGAAAAGAGAAATCGAGACAGGCGATGAGGAGGATGAGAGGAAAGGAGAAGAAGAATCAGATGAAGGAGAACAAGTTAAGCCGAGAAGGCTTAAGAAGTTTGCAGGGTTCTTCTCTAAAACCCTAGCACCCGGCGCCCCGGCCTCAGCCTCGGCACCAGCCCCGGCCCCTGCCCCGGCCTTAGCCCCAGCACCAGCCCTGGCCCCAGCCCCGGCCCCAGTACCCAGTCCCGGCACTGCCCGACCAGGCCCCAGCACCCCAGTGCTCGGCCCCAGCATCAGCACTGTCCCAGGCCCTAGCGCCCCAGCGCTCGGCACTGCCCCAGGCCCTAGCGCCCCAGCGCTCGGCCCCGGCCTCGGCACTGCCCCAAGCCCCAGTGCCCCAGCACTCGGCCCCAGCCCCGGCGCTACCCCACCAGGCCCTAGTGCCCCAAAACACGGCCCCAACCCCGGCGCTGCCCCACCAGGCCCTAGTGCCCCAGCACACGGCCCAAGCCCCGGCACTGCCCCACCAGGTCCCAGCGCCCCGGCGCTCGGCCCCAGACCCGGTGCTACCCCACTAGGCCCCAGCGCTCCAGCGCTCGGCCCCGACCCCGGCTGGCAACGCCTGACCAGCCCTGGCGTCCCAGCGCCCGGTTCCGACTGGCGCTACCCGCTCAGTCCTAGCGCCCCAGCACCCGGCGCTACCCTGCCCGACCAGGCCCCGGCCGATCTAGCACCCCGCCCCGACCTGTCGCTGCCCAAGGCCCCCCGGTGCATCACCACCCGACGTGGCCCCCGACCACGAGTCCGGCGCGTCCCTACCCGATGCTCAGCCCCGGTCCTGCCCGACCCCGACTGCCCCGACACCAGGATGCCCGACGGCCCCCCACCGGCCGCCGCCGCCGGATCCCCACTGCCCGCCGCCACCGGCTCCCCACTGCCCGCCGCCGCCGACTTTCCACTGTCCGCAGCCGCCTACTTCCTGCTCACCGCCGCCGGCTCCCCACTGCCAGCCGCCGTCGGCTCAACACTGCCCGCCGCCGCGCCCCCACTGCCCGACGCTGCCACCCTGGCCGACGTGCCCTGGTTTACCTCTTGTACCTCCTGCACCCCCGTGCCCCGACCCGACGCTTCACCAACGGTTCCCTGTGCACCCAAGATACAATGGGAGATCATCTCCCGACGAGTATTGAGAGCTGCCCCGAGTGAAGAAGATCCGGATGTTGACCCGGATGTAGAAATGAGTGAGGAACCTTCACCCACCACCTCCCCAAGCCTTAATATTATTGTTAATAGTTTTTCAGGAGAGGGAGCTATGGAGACCGATGGAGAAAGTGCTGAAGGACCCGAGCCTTGGTCCGTTACTGATTCGAATGACACTCCTAGGTCTAAAGATGAAGCTGAATCTTCCCCGATCGTGGCCGACAAGATTGCTGAAGTTTGGAAGAGAGTGATGAGTGCTAGAAGGGAACCCGAGATGGATTTGGGGACAAATCCAAGGCAAGAATAGGGGGATGATATGACCCAACCCGACTGCCCAAGTATCCGTAAGTACTCATACACTCCACCAGGGTCACCCGTCCAAGGAAGAACCTTAGGGCCCTACAAGAAGCTAATAGAGCCAAGGGAAGGCCACCTACAAGACCCCAAGCCCAGGTATGAGATAAGGTACAGGCTAAGGCCACCCCCTACAGGTAGGAAAGCTCAGGAGGAAGAAATGCCACACCAAGCCATGTTGCTGGCCGAGTGTGGAAACCCTAGAGCTGAAGGTAAGCCCCGGCCGGATCCTAACCTCCTCTCCATGGACCCTGAAGATGAAGCACACTCCAGAGACCCTCTAGAGGAATTCCTGGAGTATAGGAGCAAGAGAGCTCAAGAGTACCTGGCCAAGAAGGGATGGCTACCTAAGACCGACCCGGCGCCGAGTCCTGAGGAGAATCGGAGCACCTGGTTCCAAGGCACCACCCCTGGCCCTACCTTAGCCCATGAGAGTCACATATGGAGTTATCTGAGGTGATGCCCGAAGCTAGGAGAGGAAGCCCCGAGCAGAAATGAAGAAAGTCCCAAACCGGCCCCGCCCCGAGCCCTAGACCAAGAGCCGGGCCGATCGGGATTATTTTATCGAGATGGACGTCGTGCGGACCAAGCCTTTTGGCAAGGCCCTAGTCCTTGGACCAGCCCGGAGCATCAGGCCCCAAGGCCCGACGAAGGCCCGCCATTGAAGAAGAAGAAGCTCGGAGCCGAGCAAAGGCCCGGCCCGAAGGCCGCTGCCCGCCGAGTCCTAGTCCCGCCCCGGACTAGGAAACCCTAAAACAGCCGGTTTAGGGTTTTAAGAGTTTTATTCCTATTTAGAGTTGGATTCTTGGATTTAAAGACTATTTAATTGTTTTTTTCCTTTTTAGTAGGACTTGTTTAGGGGATTTATGAGGCTATTTAGGAATAGGACTCTTTATTTTATTATTATTTAGGAGTTAGACTTTAGGGAGGAGAGCTTGTTCCCTCCCTATAAATAGAGGCCGCTGGCCTCACTTTGTACTTACAACTTTTATGAAATAAACCCCCTTTGATAGAACTTTGTTCTGAAACCCTTGTTGTATCTGCATGTTGCGATACTGAAGGATCGACTTATCATCAAGAGCATCCATCTCTTGGCGTGGTGTCTTCGACTGGACACTTCTGGTTCCCGGCTGTTATATAGCCGACGGGTCAAAGTACTTTTCCGCCCCGGTTCCTGAAGGTTTCTACCTCGTTGCACGTTCCAACTTGCGGTGGTTAGGGTCGTCTGCCCACGGTTGTAGCGGTTCACATCAGTTAGTATCAGAGCACGGTTCAAACACAAGGACCACATCTATCCCAGTCTCCAGGTTCTCCTGGATTCATATCCTTTTATTGCTTTCTTTAGAAAATTGATTCGAAAATTCCCTTCTATTTCAATTCTTGTTTTAGTTTCGAGTTAAGAAAAAGAAAAGAAAGCAAGGTCACCTTGCCACGTTATTTCCTTTCGTTGTAAGTTTATTTCTAAGAAGAGGGGATAGAAAATTTGCTTCCGTTTGCTAGTACTAACCATGGCAGACGAGAGGTTAGCCAAAATAGAAGACACCCTTCAGAGTCTTAAAGTTACCCTGGCCTACATACACGGAGCCCTAACCCAGCGTGGAAGAGGACGAGGCCGAGACGGCTACACCAGGAGACCCGCCCATGACTCATGGAGAGAAGATCCGAGTACAAGCCAAGCTCCATGGAAGCCTGAACAGACCCGAGCCCTCAGCCCACGGCCAAACCCCTAACCCTAGGGATTCGGCACCTCCGATAACACTTGCACCATCTACTTATAAGTTTCAAGGCTCTAACCCACGTTCCAGTGGAATTGTATGTGTCAAATGTCAAGGAAGGGGACATGTCTCAAGGGACTGCCCTAATCAACAAACGATGGTGATAAGAGAAAGAGAAATCGAGACAGGCGATGAGGAGGATGAGAGGAAAGGAGAAGAAGAATCAGATGAAGGAGAACAAGTTAAGCCGAGAAGGCTTAAGAAGTTTGCAGGGTTCTTCTCTAAAACCCTAGCACCCGGCGCCCCGGCCTCAGCCTCGGCACCAGCCCCGGCCTTAGCCCCAGCACCAGCCCTGGCCCCAGCCCCGGCCCCAGTACCCAGTCTCGGCACTGACCGCCCGACCAGGCCCCAGCACCCAGTGCTCGGCCCCAGCATCAGCACTGTCCCAGGCCCTAGCGCCCCAGCGCTCGGCCCCGGCCTCGGCACTGCCCCAAGCCCCAGTGCCCCAGCACTCGGCCCCAGCCCCGGCGGTACCCCACCAGGCCCTAGTGCCCCATAACACGGCCCCAACCCCGGCGCTGCCCCCACCAGGCCCTAGTGCCCCAGCACACGGCCCCAGCCTCCGGCACTGCCCCACCAGGTCCCAGCGCACCGGGGCTCGGCCCCAGACCCGGTGCTACCCCACTAGGCCCCAGCGCTCCTGCGCTCGGCCCCGACCCCGGCTGGCAACGCCTGACCAGCCCTGGCGTCCCAGCGCCCGGTTCCGACTGGCGCTACCCGCTCAGTCCTAGCGCCCCAGCACCCGGCGCTACCCTGCCCGACCAGGCCCCGGCCGATCTAGCACCCCGCCCCGACCTGTCGCTGCCCAAGGCCCCCCGGCGCATCACCACCCGACGTGGCCCCCGACCACGAGTCCGGCGCGTCCCTGCCCGATGCTCAGCCCCGGTCCTGCCCGACCCCGACTGCCCCGACACCAGGATGCCCGACGGCCCCCACCGGCCGCCGCCGCCGGATCCCCACTGCCGCGCGCCCGCCGCCGACGCTTCCACTGTTCCGCAGCCGCCTACTTCCTCTCACCGCCGCCGGCTCCCCACTGCCAGCCGCCGTCGGCTCAACACTGCCCGACGCTGCCATGCCACCCTGGCCGACGTGCCCTGGTTTACCTCTTGTACCTCCTGCACCCCCGTGCCCCGACCCGACGCTTCACCAACGGTTCCCTGTGCACCCAAGATACAATGGGAGATCATCTCCCGACGAGTATTGAGAGCTGCCCCGAGTGAAGAAGATCCGGATGTTGACCCGGATGTAGAAATGAGTGAGGAACCTTCACCCACCACCTCCCAAGCCTTAATATTATTGTTAATAGTTTTTCAGGAGAGGGAGCTATGGAGACCGATGGAGAAAGTGCTGAAGGACCCGAGCCTTGGTCCGTTACTGATTCGAATGACACTCCTAGGTCTAAAGATGAAGCTGAATCTTCCCCGACCGTGGCCGACAAGATTGCTGAAGTTTGGAAGAGAGTGATGAGTGCTAGAAGGGAACCCGAGATGGATTTGGGGACAAATCCAAGGCAAGAATAGGGGGATGATATGACCCAACCCGACTGCCCAAGTATCCGTAAGTACTCATACACTCCACCAGGGTCACCCGTCCAAGGAAGAACCTTAGGGCCCTACAAGAAGCTAATAGAGCCAAGGGAAGGCCACCTACAAGACCCCAAGCCCAGGTATGAGATAAGGTACAGGCTAAGGCCACCCCCTACAGGTAGGAAAGCTCAGGAGGAAGAAATGCCACACCAAGCCATGTTGCTGGCCGAGTGTGGAAACCCTAGAGCTGAAGGTAAGCCCCGGCCGGATCCTAACCTCCTCTCCATGGACCCTGAAGATGAAGCACACTCCAGAGACCCTCTAGAGGAATTCCTGGAGTATAGGAGCAAGAGAGCTCAAGAGTACCTGGCCAAGAAGGGATGGCTACCTAAGACCGACCCGCGCCGAGTCCTGAGGAGAATCGGAGCACCTGGTTCCAAGGCACCACCCCTGGCCCTACCTTAGCCCATGAGAGTCACTATGGAGTTATCTGAGGCGATGCCCGAAGCTAGGAGAGGAAGCCCCGAGCAGAAATGAAGAAAGTCCCAAACCGGCCCCGCCCCGAGCCCTAGACCAAGAGCCGGCCGATCGGGATTATTTTATCGAGATGGACGCCGTGCGACCAAGCCTTTTGGCAAGGCCCTAGTCCTTGGACCAGCCCGGAGCATCAGGCCCCAAGGCCCGACGAAGGCCCGCCATTGAAGAAGAAGAAGCCCGAGCCGAGCAAAGGCCCGGCCCGAAGGCCGGCTGCCCGCCGAGTCCTAGTCCCGCCCGGACTAGAAACCCTAAAACAGCCGGTTTAGGGTTTTAAGAGTTTTATTCCTATTTAGAGTTGGATTCTTGGATTTAAAGACATTTTAATTGTTTTTTTCCTTTTTAGTAGGACTTGTTTAGGGGATTTATGAGGCTATTTAGGAATTGGACTCTTTATTTTATTATTATTTAGGAGTTAGACTTTAGGGAGGAGAGCTTGTTCCCTCCCTATAAATAGAGGCCGCTGGCCTCACTTTGTACTTACAACTTTTATGAAATAAACCCCCTTTGATAGAACTTTGTTCTGAAACCCTTGTCTTAGAACACACTCACTTCAATCCCTAGACCTACAATCTATGCAATCCAGCACTCTCATGCATCAAATCACAATGAAGGGGACCAAATCAAGCAAACATGGCATAAAATGGCATTAAGAAACAAGTCTAGGAATCATCCTCATACAACCCAAATCAATCAGGCAAGTTCATACAATCATTCCTCTATCATAGCACAACTAATCTACACCACGATGAACCCTAGAAACTCAGCCACACATGGCCAAGGAGTAAAGAGAAAAGAAGGAAGAATGGTCCCAAGAACACCAGGGATGAAACCTTGAGATGATTTCACTTCTCCACTTGTAAGCACTTCTCCCAAGGTTTGATGGCTTCATCCTAGCTCCAATGGCTTCAAATGCTCCAAAAACGTGTTTCTAGGTTTGAGGGTTGTGGATATGTGTTTTAGGTTCAAGAGATATCAAAGAATTTGCCCTGGCCAAAAAAAAAGTATTTATAGTGCAGGGGCATGCACGCGTCACCCTCACCGTGCACAGTGCACGGCTGCACCTGACGGTGCACTCTGCACGGCGTGCACCCCTGCACTCTGCAGAAAGCTCGATCTGCAAGGCTCAAATCTCCCGTCCGCCTCCAAATGACCTCCCGTTTGCTCCTATGCCTCCTTGTATCCGTACTTTGAAGCCATAACCTGAAAATGCACAGAGGCAACTCCAATAGACCACGAATTTGGCTCCAAAGTGGCAACCGGACAAAAAAGACACTTTGCACAAAATCTCAAATAAAAGCATAAAAGTCATGTCATTCACGAATAAACACGGGCATATCATAGGTCATTCATAAGCTTAAAATGCACTAATTAAAGTCACATCAAATTCCCCTACGACTAAGCTTTGCTTGCCTCAAGCAAATGAATTAGAAAACATCCAAGTTCACAAATGACAAGTTCGGTCCATTGAGATTCAACAATCACAATTTAGCTTAAACTGTTCCACGAACAAACTAAACCTACACACGCAAGAACATAACCAAACAAGTCTAAACCTCACTAATTTCTGCACACTTCAAGTAGTGGTTGATTGGGACACAGCAAAACCGACCACTACAACACCAACTCTAATCAAAAGGACTTGAAATCGGAACATGGATCGTGAGTCGTGAATGTGGCTATCGACTCGACTTCATCCGCTTCTAGATCCGCACTTTACAACTCTGGCTAGGATCAAGGGCTACATTTGAGAACTCTTTTTCTTTCTTTTCTTTTCTCTTTTTTTTTTCTTACTGCATACTAGTGCTCGATTCAACACTTCACTTAGGTGTTGAACCTGCCTAGCTCACAGCCTTTGCCCTTTTTGCTTAGTGCTAAACCCCGAACACTTCACTTAGGGCCGAGCTTGCCTAGCTTTTCTTTTGAGCACTTTTTTTTTCACAATTTAGCCACTTGATCCTTAGCCCCTTAACAACTTCCGTACAAGATTTCGAATTGGATTCCGTCTAGTCTCAAGCCACAATCACGAAAGATAAAAAAGGTAATGAAAAAACATGGAAGAGGGGAAGAAATTCTGATTGCCTTCATCATCCTAGACCGGTGTTATCGAGGGGAAATAAAAACACGTATCAAACCAATCAACCAACATACAAGAGTGATAAAATCTCAGTTCTGGCCCAGACTCATTTAATATTAGTGCTAACATGCTGGTTATAGGTTCTAAGTGGAACAATCTAAACATCATTGTGAAGGCTGAATTCAATTAAACACCAAAAGTCAAGAACTGAACGATTCTACAATAAGAGGAATTCGATATTCAATTAAGATCATGCAACACATCAAAACATAGCTTTAGACTTCTACCGACAAATAATACACCCAACCTAAAAACTCCCCTACGACTAACATGAGCATTGTCCTCAATGATCAAGAGAGAGAGAGGATAAGGTGGAACGAAAATAAACCGCGCGGTGAAGAAGAGAAGCCGGAGATGGAATCCCGGGTCAAGTAACCTGCTCAGGACGAGGACCTGAATCAGGGGTAACCTGTAAAAACAAGGGAGGGCACACCACTCAAACACAACCCATAGTCGACAAGATGAGAGTACAGATGAGATGTGTGATCCAACAACAAGACAAGTTCAATGCCAGAAATGAATAGAGAAAATCAGAAGTCAAACACAACCAAAACAATGCAGTCATAAACAGAAATAAAAGAAAGGAAAAATCCAAAGTCCTGACAAGTGGTGAGTGATCCTGCAGCTCTCAGTGGGGTGGTGGTCGTGGGTGCCCAGCCACTGTGACCATGGATGGTAGCCGTCAAACGGGGAGGAGGTGGAAAGACTGCCCAAGTGCTGGAGGGGCCGGACTCAGTGTGGAAGCTCTCCTGGTAGTAGTAGGACTGATGCTTGCTGCCAGTACTGAGAATGCTGAATCTGAGTAAGCTGGATACCCTGAAACTGCTGAACCTCATGCACCTGAGCAAGCTGCTGTCCATTAGAACTGCTGGCTCTCAAAGTCCCTAGCGTTGTACGGCTCGAGGTCCTGAACTCTCCTGTTAAGATCCTGTATCGCCGCACTGTCTCTCCTCTGTCCCGCACGCATATCCTCCACTACGGTGGTGAGGCGACCCATCCCCGAGATAAGCTCATGAAGTGTAGTAGGGTCGATCTCTCCATCCTCCTCATCACTGTCATCATCTGAGACCCGACAAGTCGGAACCAGAAGGTCTGTGATCTGAGCTGTAGGTAGGATAATCCGCAAGAGAACTGGTTGAGGCTCGACAAATGCTGGAGCAGGACCAAAAGCATCAAGGCACTCATACCCCCGCACCAACCTGGTCACAAATCCTCCTCCCCGCAGAACACCAGCAGTGTCATTAGCTTGCATCTGAAGGAGGGCTCCTAACACTAAATCACCTAGATGCAGCTTGATGCCCCTCTCCAAAAATAAAAGAGAAACAAATCTATGACTGAGACGACACCCGGAGAGGAGGATGACTTCCTGTGGGTGATGGAGTGCCGAAGAATGATGGAGAGCTTCAGCATAGGCCGATTCACTTTTGTGACAACGGCGCCCAAAACTTGATAAAAGCGGGTTTTTACCAAGGTCGTATTCCACGGGGTTCTCTCAATGGCCTCTACTCACATTCCTCTAACGGTCTATTCATTTGAAAGGAGTTTTTGATTTGAAATAGATATTAAAAACTTAAAGAAACTAAAAGGAAGGAAGAAAAAGTAAAGTGGGGCAAATCAAAGACAAAGGGGGTCTCTTGGTGGGTAGTTTCATCATGCTCAAGATGACTAATTGAACAAACAAGTCAATCAGATCGAGTTTGCATTCGGATGACCATGCATTTCACTTTTATAGACTCGATCACTCTCGTAGCACCTAATCCCTATCCCAAAAACCACTCAACTTAGGCTCTCGCTCTCAAGCTAAGTGAAAAAGGATGCATTCTAAGTGTTTGATGAAATGCCAAGACACAAGACCCTCTCTTAAGACTCTATGACCACAAGGCTACGCACAACACTCTCATATCAATGCCTAACACTAAGAGATTCACCAAAAAGCCTTTTCAAACTCAATTGAATGAAAATCCACTGCACACCAAGTGTTCGATAAAATGCCCAAGAGAGAAATCAAGTGAAAATGGTTGAAATAAGATGATCTAATCTCTTAGAACACACTCACTTCAATCCCTAGACTACAATCTATGCAATCCAAGCACTCTCATGCATCAAATCACAATGAAGGGACCAAATCAAGCAAACATGGCATAAAATGGCATTAAGAACAAGTCTAGGAATCATCCTCATACAACCAAGATCAATCATGGCAAGTTCTATACAATCATTCCTCTATCATAGCACAACTAATCTACCCATCCAAGATGAACCCTAGAAACTCAGCACAAAAGGCCAAGGGAGTAAGAGAAAAGAAAGGAAGAATGGTCACCAAGAACACCATGGATGAATCCTTGAGATGATCTTCACTTCTCCACTTGTAAGCACTTCTCCCAAGGTTTGATGGCTTCAATCCTAGCTCCAATGGCTTCAAATTGCTCCAAAAAAACGTGTTCTAGGGTTTGAGGGTTCGTGGATATGTGTTTGGGGTTCAAAAGATATCAAAGAATTTTGCCCAAATGGCCAAAAACAAGAGTATTTATAGTGCAAGGGACAGTGCACGGCGTGCACCCTGCACGGCGTGCACCCCTGCCGGCGTGCACATCTGCACGGCGTGCACCCCTGCACTCTGCAGAAAGCTTGATCTTGCAAGGCTCAAATCTCCCTCGTCCGGCCTCCAAATGACCTCCCGTTTGCTCCTATGCGCTCCTTGCCATCCGTACTTTGAAGCCATAACCTGAAAATGCACAGAGGCAACTCCAATAGACCACGAATTTGGCTCCAAAGTGTCAACCGGACAACAAAATGACACTTTGCACAAAATCTCAAATAAATAGCATAAAAGTCATGTCATTTCACGAATAAACCGGGCATATCATAGGTCATTCATAAGCTTAAATTGCACTAATTAAAGTCACATCAAATTCCCCTACGACTAAGCTTTGCTTGTCCTCAAGCAAATGAATTAGAAAACATCCAAGTTCACGAATGACAAGTTCGGTCCATTGAGATTCAAGCAATCACAATTTAGCTTAAACTGTCCACGAACAAACTAAACCTACACATGCAAGAACATCAACCAAACAAGTCTAAACCTCACTAATTTCTGCACACTTCAAGTAGTGGTTGATTGGGACACAGCAAAACGACCACGACAACACCAACCTAATCAAAAGGACTTGAAATCGGAACAAGGATCGTGAGTCGTGAATGTGGCTAACGACTCGACTTCATCCGCTTCTAGATCCGCACTTTACAACTCTGGCTAGGATCAAGGGCTACATTTGAGAACTCTTTTTCTTTCTTTTCTTTTCTCTTTTTTTTTTTACTGCATACTAGTGGCTCGATTCAACACTTCACTTAGGTGTTGAACCTGCCTAGCTCACAACCTTTGCCCTTTTTGCTTAGTGCTCAACCCGACACTTCACTTAGGTGCCGAGCTTGCCAGCTTTTCTTTTGAGCATATATTTTTTTTTTTTCACAATTTAGCCACTTGATCCTTAGCCCCTTAAACAACTTCCGTACAAGATTTTGAATTGGATTCCGTCTAGTCTCAAGCCACAATCACGAAGATCAAAAAGAGAATGAAAAACATGGAAGAGGGGAAGAAATTCTATTGCCTTCATCATCCTAGAACCGGTGTTATCGAGCGGTAAAAAACACGTATCAACCAATCAACCAACATACAAGAGTGATAAAATCTCAGTTCTGGCCCAGACTCATTTTGATTAGTGCTAACATGCTGGTTATAGGTTCTAAGTGGAACAATCTAAACATCATTGTGAAAGTTTGAAGTCAATTAAACACTAAACGTCAAGAACCGGACGATTCTACAATAGAGGAATTCGATATTCAATTAAGATCATGCAACACATCCAAAACATAGCTTTTAGACTTCTACCGACAAATAATCACACCCAACCTCAAGCTCCCCCTACGACTAACATGAGCATTGTCCTCAATGATCAAGAGAGAGAGAGGATAAGGTGGAACGAAAATTACCGCGCGGGAAGAAGAGAAGCCGGAGATGGAATCCCGGGTCAAGTAACCTGCTCACGGACGAGACCGAATCAGGGGTACCTGATAAAACAAGGGAGGGCACACCACTCAAACACAACCATAGTCGACAAGATGAGAGTACAGATGAGATGTGTGATCCAACAACAAGACAAGTTCAATGCCAGAATGAAAAGAGAAAATCAGAAGTCAAACACAAACAAAACATGCAGTCATAAACAGAGAGAAAAGAAAGGAAAAAATCCAAAGTCCTGAGAAGTGGTGAGTGAATCCTGCAGCTCTCAGTGGGGTGGTGGTCGTGGGTGCCCAGGCCACTGTGACCATGGATGGTAGCCGTCAAACGGGGAGGCGGTGGAAAGACTGCCCAAGTGCTGGAGGGGCCGGACTCAGAGTGGAAGCTCTCCCTGGTAGTAGTAGGACTGATGCTGCTGCCAGTACTGAGAATGCTGAATCTGAGTAATCTGGATACCCTGAAACTGCTGAACCTCATGCACCTGAGCAAGCTGCTGTCCATAGAAACTTGCTGGCTCTCAAAGTCCCTACGTTGTACGCCTCTAGGTATTGAACTCTCCTGTTAAGATCCTGTATCGCCGCACTGTCTCTTCCTCTGTCCCGCACGCATATCCTCCACTACGGTGGTGAGCGACCCATCCCCGAGATAAGCTCATGAAGTGTAGTAGGGTCATTCTCTTCATCCCCTCATCACTGTCATCATCTGAGATCCACAAGTCGGAACCAGAAAGTCTGTGATCTGAGCTGTAGGTAGGACAATCCGCAAGAGAACTGGTCGAGGCTCGACAAAATACTGGAGTA
This sequence comes from Linum lewisii, assembly GCA_034768395.1. NCBI lineage: Eukaryota > Viridiplantae > Streptophyta > Magnoliopsida > Malpighiales > Linaceae > Linum > Linum lewisii. Next base: position 37,558,571 of record CM068301.1, on the reverse strand, counting down.
GGACCAAAGCATCAAGGCACTCATACCCACGCACCAACCTGGTCACAAATCCTCCTCCCAGCAGAACACCAGCAGTGTCATTAGCTTGCATCTAAGGAGGGCTCCTAACACTAAATCACCTAGATGCAGCTTGATGCCCCTCTCCAAACAATAAAAGAGAAACAAAATCCTGACTGAGACTACACCTTGGAGAGGAGGATGACTTCCTGTGGGTGATGGAGTGCCGGAAGAAGTGATGAAGGAGCTTCAGCATAGGCCGATTCACTTCTGTGACCTTGGATGAGCGAGCTGAATTAACCTCTAGCCCTCGGTGCAATTTCCTGAAGAATGCACTCTTGCGTCCCCCACAAGAGAAATATGAGAGCCCAACCCAGAGAGCTCGCCACTTTGAACCTCCGCCCACTCATAGAACCCAAGGTGGTATCCAAACTCGTCAATGGAGCACACACGCGCCATCCCGCCGAGCCTAAAGCGCACACAAACCTCACTAGTGGTCTTGTGACACTCCAACGGTGAGAGTGCTCCAAGAACTCCTTCGTAGGCCACTCATACGCCCTCTCGTCAACCTCAAGAGCGGCCAATACCGGCTCCATCAGCCAAAGTCTTCAAGCATCCAACCAACCCACACGACTCTGGCAACCCTCAAAAATCAAAATCTACCCTGCCTCGCCACGGGCCATCTCGCCATAACCTGGATAACGACTGTAAGCCCGATCTCTGGGGTCGAAGTCGAAGATCCTGCTGACCACTGATTCAGGAGGGTCAACGCCACGAGGAGTGGAGGCGGCGAAGTGACCGTGGTGGAGGAGCAGAAGACTCCCAGTCTGTCCCCTTCCGCTTCTTGGAAGCTGGTGCCTTTGGATCGCTTAGGGGCGGAGGATGAGAAGCTGATTTACCCTTAGGAGGCATCCTGCAAAAGAAGTGCAAACAAAGATTCAACAAGAAGGGCACACTCCTAACACAAATCCTATGGAGGCGCCGAATCATAACACATGATCAAAACATTGAGCACAATAATCGAGCACGATTCAAGATCATCACGTTCAAATGCAACAACCTATGCTAGCAAAAATCAAATCATTAATTCCAAGCTTAAGCAAAAGGCATGCATCATGGATCAAAAACACGAATCAAGACATAGAAGCCTAAGTCCACACAATGTAAGGAGGAATACATAAAAATTAAACCAAGATGGTGATAACCACACCCCTCCTCACACAAAGAATGGAATTCGGTCCCCGAATTCAGAAACCTGCAACTCAAACCAAATATAACAATGACAAGCACGGAGCAGGAACACAAGGCAATGAAAAATCCAAATTGCCAAAAAATGGGTCATGAATCAAGAACAGAGGCAATAGCCACGGAACCACACTCACACATGCGACAAGCCACACCAATCAACTAAGCCCCACAACAAGTAAATATCCAAATGTCCTTCAAGACCAAACAACCCCTCAAATCAAATCGAAAGAAAAAACATACGTCATCCCCCCAAACCACACTAACAAAAACAACCACCAACGCCCCATTTAGTTCATCAAGCAACACTAAAAACAGGACACAAAGACACCTACCAACACTCCCAATTGAAGCTCCTAAATCACAAAACAAATTGATCAAAACAAACACATTACACCCCCTCCCCGCAAGCAAAACTCTGGCCGTTTGAAGGAACCACAATCTTCCTCAAAACCCCCGACACAACGAAATCAATTCATCGCACGGCAAACAAACACGCAATGGACCACAAAACCACCGAGTGAAGCAAGCCACTCCCACAATCAAACCTCCGCAACCAAATCAAAATCCCAAATCAAAAATTGGAAACCTGGGAATCGGGGCTTGAGATGGGAAGTTGCCCGGCTGGCAATGAAAACTGGCGGCGGGGGGCTTGGTTGGAGTCGGCGCGGGCAGGGGAAATTGGGCGGTAAGTCGGGCGACGGGAAGTCGGCGGCGGGCGGCGGAGGGATGGGGGTCGGCGGGGAAGGTGTAGGCGGCTGGGCCAGGGGGCGGCCCCGGGGGGAGTGGATCGGCGGCGGGCGGGTTGAGGGCAGGAGTTTCGCGGGCGGGCCGGGGGCGTCGGGCGGTGAGGGGAGATGGTTGGGGCGGTGGTTTTGGCGGCGGGATGGGCGTCGGGCGGCCGGGCAGGGCTGGGCAAGGGAGCTGGCGGCGGCGGGCTGGGAAGGTGATGGGGGTGGTGGCGCTGGGGGAAGGGAAGCGGCGGGCGGTGGTTGGAGGGAAAGAGATGCGGCTAGTTGGGAGGGGTCGGCATTGGAGTTGGGTGGGGCGGGAGATGAATTGGTGAGCGGGATCGGGGCTAGAGATGGCGGCGGGTAGGAGTTGGGCAGATGGGAGCTGCGGGCGGCGTCGGCTGGGTTGGATTGGAGTCGCGGGGCAGGTTGGAAAGTCGCGGCGGCGCTGGGGAAAGAGATTTGAGGGAGGCGGGGTCGGGGTCGGGGGAGGGAAGGGATAAGGGGTGGGGTCGGGTTTAGTTGGGTGGGCCACCGGGGGGGGGGGGGGGTTTGGGTTGGTTGGTTCGGGCGGGTGGTTTTTGTTTGGGGGTGGATAAGACCTACAAACACGCACAAAAAACAACCAAGAGTACAACAATCGGATAAAAAACTAAAAACCAATAAAAAACAAACAATAAAGAAGCAAAACTAAAAAGAAGGAAGTGAAAAACGGTCCATACAAAAGCTTTCAGGGAATGAGAGAGCCCCCTGGCAACGGCGCCAAAAACTTTAAAGCGGGTTTTCCAAGGTCGATTCCACGGGTTCTCTCAATGGCCTCACTCACATTCCTCGTAGACTCTATTCATTTGAAAGGAGTTTTGTTTTTGAAATAGATATTAAAAACTTAAAGGAAACAAAAGGAAAAAAAAAAAATTAAATGGTGCAAATCAAAGACAAAGGGCTCCCTTGGTGGGTATTTATATGCCAAGATGACTAAATTGAACAAAACAAGTCAATAAAAATGGTTTGCATTCGGATGACCATGCATTTCACTTTTATAGACTCGATGCACCCCGAGCACCTAATCCCTATCCCAAACCACTCAACTTAGGCTCTCGCTCCAAGCTAAGTGAAAAAAAAGGAGCTTTCAATGTTTATGAAGCCAAGACACAAACCCTCTCTTAAGACTCATGACCACAAGGCAGGGCACACACTCTCATATCAAGCCCTAACACAAGAATTCACCAAAAACCTTTTTCAACTCAATTAAGAAAATCCAATGCCAAAACCAAGTGTTCGATAAAATCCCCCAGAGAGAAATCAATGAAAATGGTTGAAATAAATGATCTAATCTCTTAGAACACCTCACTTCAATCCCTAGACCACAACATCAATCCAAGCACTCCTGCATAAATCACAAGAAGGACCAAATCAACAAACATGGCATAAAATGGCATTAGAACAAGTTAGGAATCATCCTCATAAAACCAAGATCAATCATGGCAAGTTCTATACAATTTCCTCTTCATCAAACTAATCTACCCATCCAAGATGAACCCAAAAACCCAGCCACACATGGCCAAGGGAGTAAAGAGAAAGAAGGAAGAATGGTCAAAGAAACCACCATGGATGAATCCTTGAGATTATCTTCACTTCTCCACTTTAAGCATTCTCCCAAGGTTTGATGGCTTCATCCTGCCCAATGGCTTCAAATTGCTCCAAAAACGGTTCTAAAGGGTTTTGAGGGTTCGGGATATTTGTTTTGGGGTTCAAGAGATATCAAAGAATTTGCCCAAATGGCCAAAAAACAAGATAATTTATAGGCAGGGACAGTGCAAACGGTGTGCACCCCTACACGGCGGGCACAGTGCCGGCGTGCACCCCTCACCGTCACATCTGCACGGCGTGCACCCCTGCACCTCGAAAAGCCGTCTTGCAAGGCCAAATCTCCCTCGCGGCCCCAAATGCCTCCCCCTTTGCTCCTATGCGCCCTTGTCATCCGTACTTTGAAGCCAAACCGAAAAGCACAAGGGGAACTCCAATAGACCCACGAATTTGGCTCCAAATCCAACCGACAACCAAATGACCTTTGCACAAAATCCAAATAAAAGCATAAAAAGCTGTCATTCACGAATAACCGGGCATTCATAGGTCATTCTAAGCTTAAAATGCACTAATTAAAGTCACATCACGGGCGTCTTCGACGACACTTTTGGGTTTTCCCCGCTGTTTAGAGACGGGTCAAAGTACTTTTCCCCCCCGGTCCCGACTTTACCTCTTGCCGTTGTCCAACTTGTGGTTTTAAGGGGTCGTCTACCACGGTTGCAGCGGTTCAAATCATTGCTTCAAGCCTTTTAGCTCACGGACCCAACTATCCCGTCTCTAGGTTCACCTGGATTCATATCCTTTACTGCTTTTTTTAGAAAATAATTCGAAAATTCCCTTCTATTTCAATTCTATTTCGGTTAAAAGATAAAAAAAGAAAAGAAAGCAAGGCCACCTTGCCACGTTATTTTTTTCGTTGTAAGTTTAATTTTAAGAAAGGGGATAGAAAATTGCTTTGTTTGCTAACTACCAGGGGCAGATGAAGATTAGCCAAAGGGGAAAAAACCTTCGAATCTGGAAAGCTACCCTGGCCAATCCAAAAAACCCTAGCCAAGCTTGAAGGAACGAGGCCGAACGGTAACACCCCGAAGACCCGCCCAGCCCCTGGAGAGGAGGTCCGATACAAGCCAACCCATGGAAGCCCAAACGACCCGAGCCCTCAGTCACAGCCAACCCTAACCCTAGGGATTGGCACCTCAGTAATACCTTCACATCTACTTATAAGTTTCAAGGCTCTAACCCACTCCCAGTGGAATGTATGGTCAAATGTCAAGGAGGGGACCTACTCAAGGGACTGCCCAAATCAACAAACGATGGTGAAAAGAAAAGAGAAATCGAGACAGACATGAGGAAACGAGAAGAAAGAAGAAGAAGAATCAGAGAAGGAAGGGATTAAAGCAAAGGCATGAGAAGTTTGCAGGGTTCACCTCAAAAAACCCAGCACCCCCCGGCGGGCCCCCGGCCTCAGCCCCCGCACCAACCCCCCCCCACCCCGGCCTCAAGCCTCCACCCTGGTGTGAACCCCGCAACCGGGGGCAACACCCAACCACCGCAGTCTTGAACCTTCGCTCGATCACTGTTGGCACCCGGGCGGGAAAGTACTTGGGCCCGTTCGGCCGCGTGATCGAGAACCCTAAGTGTCCGGAATGGCTCCCCACGAAGGGGAAACTTCTTTTATAATACCTACTCAAGCATGCCCAGCATAAAACAAGAATTAGAGAACAAAGTTTTTTTATTAATTGATTCAAAGGGGTTCTTGTTTACAATGACCGAAGCCCTTATTTATAGGGGGAAATCGTGAACAGGCTCACGTTTTCTACTTGGAAAAAGAACTCTAAAATAAAAAATAATAGCCAAAAATCGGAGCTTGTTCACCAAGAAAAGACCCTTCCTAAACAGAACTCAACAAAGAAAGCTGGGAAAATTCCTAAAAAACAGCTACAGGGTTTCTGGAAGAATCGCCGAAAAATAGTAAATAATTCATAAAAATTTTAAACCCTTTTTTTGCAGACTTCT